>OU343160.1:141597797-142197797 GCA_910595825.1 Philhelius pedissequus
CCACTTTGACAAAACTTCTTTTCTTGGAACATTTGCTGTCTGTTGACAAATTTTACAACTCACAACGAAATCTTTAATTTCATTTACTAAGCCTGATGACCCAAAATGAAAAATACATATCTGTTTTATCTCAATACTTTCTTTTAAAGGCATTCGCGACAAAAACTCAGTTACCTCGACAATTAGAAATTTCATACTCATACATGGACAAGAGTATTACGCATCTCTGCAATCTAGCTGCTGCCACTGATGGTGTCACTTTCCTAGGATTAAAGACTTCTTTGCAGATCTTTAGGCGGAGGGGCATCCTGAATAACTTTGAATTTTTCCGGGTTGGGCTTGATGTGATTGTGGGAAATATGGTATCCTAAATATTGAACCTCGTTTTGAAAGAACTTGCATTTATCAATATTGACCATACAAGACCAAGACAATAAACGCAAATAGCCGAATAATCCCTTAAATGTATTTATCACTAAATATTCACCGACTCTTGACTAACTGTTAGTTGTTGGTGAGGTCCTTTTAAGTCCAACACGCAAAAGAGCTTACAATTTGCCAGGCTAGCAAATATATCCTCGAGATTTGGTAAAGGATGATGTTGTGTTTCAATGAGCTGATTTAGAGTGACTTTAATTTCGACGCACAAACGTATTTCTCCGTTGGGCTTAGGAACGCTTACCACAGAACTGGCCCACCGACTGTATGTAATGGGAACTAAAATATTTTCTGTGCATAATTGATTAATTTCAGCTTCTACTTTGTCCTTCAATTTAAAAGGTACCCCATAAGCTGCATGGAAAATTGGCCTAGCATCGTTTTTAAAACAATGTCCGCTTCAAACCCGGCAATCCAATGGTTACCCTTTGGGTGCACTGCCTATGGATATTTACAAAATATTTCTTCGTATAAGTTACCCGCATTAGCAATGACACTTGACAGAAAAAATTTTGTACGCCAATCCGAAAAAAATGCATCATACCATGCCCATTAGCATTTTCTTTGGCTGATCGCCCTACAAAACCACTACGCCTAAACACCGGCTATGACCTCCAAGTCGCACTTAGATCTCCTTTAACGTTCCCACCTCTAAAATTGATCTACCTAAAACACGTCAAAATACGATTAGGTTTAATAAGACACAAATGTGATAACTTAGAACGGTACTCTCTTTCGCTCATAACTGACACTGCTGCTCCGGTATCGACTTCGATGTCAAAAATTTGTCCACATATTCCCACGTTTAGTTCGCATGGCTGACTTAAACAGCCAATGCTTTTAATTTGTTGATTTTTCTGCGAAAAAGCTCTGCTGGTATGCCCCTCTTTACCGCATTGAAAACATGTCCAAAATTTGGCTGGACAGGTGTCTTCGCTGTGATTTTTTCCACACCTTCTGCAACTTCCTTTACCATTCCAACTCCAAAGATTCCAACTCCAATTGCGATGATGTTTACTTCTACGACTGGACTGCGACTATGTGCATTTTTTTTAACTTGAGGATTGATGACTTGAATCTCGATCTGTGGAGGAAGAGAAGTTGTTGACTCTCATGACTAGACTTTTTATTTATGGCGCCTACTACTGACATTGCGGATATTCTTATGCTTCTCGTTGACTGTTCTGCCAATTCAATATTAACAGCAACCTCGCAATAATTTTCTAATTTTGCCTCTTCTTTGTTGAGAAGTGTCTGTTGGATCTTTTCACTGCGCAACCCGGTTATGAGCTTATCTCACAAAGCATCGTCCAAAACTTGACCAAATTCGCAAGTTTGTGCCAGCATTCTAATTCGCACAACATACTCACTTATCGATTCTCCGTTGTCTTGACGGACAGTATACATAATAAGGTAATATATTGCGCATGTTGTCAAAATTCGGTTGTCATAATTAAAAAATTCGGTTGTCATATTTGACAAAATGTCTCTGAGATTTGCCACATGCACTCACATTTTTGACATTTTCTCATACAAATAGTAGTGGGTCAGTATTTCAGTAAGATGCGTTCAGTAAGAGGTAACAGTAGATCAAAAATAACTGTTATTAAAATAACATTTAAAATTTCCAAATTTGCATTTTGATCAAACCAAACAGCGAAATATAGATGAAAAAGTGATGAATAATTAATTTTAAAATGGAAGTAGGAAATAGTTTATTAATAATAATTGTTATTTCAGTAACCGGAATTTATAACTGTTATTTAAAAGTAGCAGTAACAGATATTGCAACTAGCAGTTTGGCCCATGCCTAAGCCTATGTGCATGCCAAATGTGACACGAGTGTCTCTGAGTTTTGCCACATTCGCGAACTTGAACGAAAATGAATATATTACCTTTATTATGTGTACTGTGCTTGACGTGCTTTATAAAATTTAAAGCGTTCGATATTTTGTTCGTTTTGGGCCCATAGTGCTTACTAAGAATTTGTATCAGCTCCTCAAATGCTACAGTTTCGGCTTCTTTTGGGCTAGTCAAATTCATGAGGACTTCTCAAGGTTCTGATCCAATTACTGTGATTATGCACATGTTTTTGTCAGCCTCTGCTATTTTTTCACATAAAGGAAATTGGCGAAACCTTTGCTCCCAAATTTTAAAATTATTACTAAGTAAAAATTGATCAAATCCACTATTTTTAGACATTATTGTGGTTAAAATTGTTCGATCTTCCTTTGTTTCAGGCATTGCACTTCGCTCCTTCAAGTTTTTTTTCTTATTTAATTAATTAATTAATTTATGTGTAATAATTTTGGTTTACCTCGTCGCCTCTGTTAAGTTTTGCTTCTTTTTATTCAGTGATTACAACACAAGAGTATATTATTTCGGCTAATATATGTATTTATTATAATTAAGGTATTATTTTAAGGTTTAATTAAGGCTTAAGAAAACATCCGCCACCGTGGGAAGAGATCACATGAGTGTCAGATGAAGCAATAATTCTATTGTATGTGTACATAAAGAAAACTTTGCAGTTAGGTATTATATACGAATGCCGTGTTCCTTTATGTAATTATTTAATAGGCTTAACTCAGTTACAATATTAAAAGGTGTTTCATTTAATATAACAATATGCTGGACTCGATTGAGTAAGGTTAAGCTGATCTTGAAAATTCGTCTTATTAAGGGAAATGCTGGATACTAGAGTTGTACCGAATAGTGATTTGGCTGGATACCGGATATTCGGCTCGCAGCTAGGCCGGATAGCCGAATATTCGGCGGCCGGATATCTGCCTAAATGAAAAGTTTAATAGTTTATTGGTCTGGTACTCAAATGAAACCGGTACAAGTAAAACCAACTTAAATATGCTTTTTTTTCTCCTCCATTTCCACAAGATATTCTTATTTTTTACACTGCAAATATATAGCGCTTTTCCTCAATGTTCTGTCATTTCAAATACTGGATGAAAATTTATTATTATTGAGAAGTTGATTTCTTTCTGGATTTAAAAAAAAATATTTTTACTAAGTACTAGTTTTAATCTAAATAATTGTTTGTTTTTATTGTTGGCAGATGTGTTGTTGACATGGTTGACGAAAACAAATCTAATCGTTTATTATTTATTTAAAAAATCTTGGAGTTATTTTTGATTCCAAACTAAACTGTATTAACCAAACTGAGTTTCTCGATACTAAAGCAAACTTCATGAAGGGTTTCATATATCGAAGCGCTTTTGATTTACATTATTACATATTACATTAACATTATACATTAAAATCCCTTTGCGGTGCTTATGTAATGTCGATTCTTGATTAGTGCTGGGTAGTTTGAAATCCATATTAGAATATTCTATACTATACGAATCGAGAGTTTTTCTTTTTTAGTTCAGAGCAGAGTCTGAGTTGTCAAAAAATTTGTTTGTGTTTCTTTCTAACTCAGAGCATGCAGAGCTCCAAATGTGTGTTTCTTTTTTCGTTCTGAACATTTGTAGATCGCACTCGATGCACGTGCTCGAACATAATTGACTGAGCATGTGAGTAAATTGCTGAACGCACCAAATGCCGTGTGTGCCAAGAAGGAAAATGTGGATAAAAAAATAATTAGATGCATAAGTTGGCGAAAGAAGCTGATCGCTTGTTGATTTTCTGTATCTGGATGTGTACAAAAAAGAGTAGGTTTTGTGTTATATTGCTTTTTATGGTTAAAATGAAAATGAGTTCTGATTTGTGTGGTTCAAGTGTGCTTAAAAAATATATCAGTGTTCAGAGCTCGCTCTGTTTGGAACAAGTTCAGTGCATAATATGTGTTCGAACTCTGTTCAGCGTTCTGCACGAAAAAAGAAAACCGCCTAATGAGCCTATAACTCGCAGTGCCAGGGATATCAATAATTCTCCGATAGTTAAATAGATTTTAACTGTCATATTATTAGAAGTGCGTTTACTCATATTAAAAGCTTGCGAATCAACGCGAACACTGTTGGATAATTGGGTATGATCACGAGCATTCGAATGCAATGATAACTCAAAATTAACCATTTTTGAGTTGTCTGAGCTTAGATCTAGGTATACGATATGTTAAATTAATACGAAACTATAAAAATTACATAATAATAGCAGACAAAGGAAATAAAACAATTCGCTTATTTATTGCAAATATATATATATGTGGAATAATACAAAAATTATCAAATGTTGAAAAAATAACAAATAATAAAGTTAAACATTAATTTTAATCTATTATATTGAAATGTTTACAAACATTCTGTTTATGATTATTGTGTTTTGATAAAGATTCAATAAAGGTGACCCCTGAAGAAGTCGGGAAATTTCAAAGCAATCCAGAGTGAAAACATGGATGTTTTTTAATTTGTATAAAAAACCAAATGCTAAAAATAAACATAATTTAAATAAATTTAAATAGTTTATAAAAATGATCAACAGCTATATATATCATTAATATTTGTATTTCTCTTATTTAGTTTTTAATGGAAATGCAATAAGCGTTGGAAATGGTCAAAACGTCAACACTGGTGGAAATCCCTTAGAACAATCTGGGTTTATGTTTAAAGGATATTTTTTGCCCTTGGCAGCAAAGTTTGAACCTAGTACACCAAAGTCAATATAGTAAGGTTTTGTTATTTATAAAAACATGTGGTTTAAACTAAGTAATCGAATTCTCAGCCTGGAAATGTTAGACAAGGTTGAATCTCCCAATATACGCGATGGTTATGGAATTACTCTAGCTTACACTATTCTTTTAGATGTTACTAGATGTATTTCTATTATTATAAACAATTGTTCTGATGTAAGTATTTTAAAGGAGTTCTTTTTTATTATAATCTTATTTATATATAATATCTCACTTGATTTTAAATTCAAAATGTTTGTTCAAATTGCAAAATATTGAATTGTATTACTTAAATCGAATATTCGGAGGATGTAATGTATGGTAGAGCGAAAGCTCATCGTAACGTTGTGGGGTAAGCACGTAAAGAGAATTTTTTGTTTGTTTTTTATTTATTTAAATCATAAACTCTAAATATGTATTGTATATGTAATTTAAAAGTTGGAACCCGGGATGCTAAAATTCAGTGTCATCATTGCAAAACTTTTTTTCATTTAAACTGTGTTAAATTAAAACCAGCTGACAGAGAATATATACCATATGCTTGTCCAAAATGCAACAAAAAGAGAAGAGATTCACTTCGTCATTCTTCAACGCAAATTCTAAAATCTATTCCACAACCACCAATATCACATCCACCAACACCAGCATTCGCACTACATCATCTGCATCACCACCAGCTCACCCACACGCACTAACATCATTAGCATCAACATCATCGTCACCATCTCCACACAGTGTTCCAAAACATAACCGAAACTCTGCCAATACCTCATCCCTACTCTCACCACCAGAACTAGCACATACATCATCATCCTCTTCAAATTCAACAAAAATCCCAGCACCCCCGCCGTCGCAAACCACAGATCATAATCTCAACCAAAGTTCAAAGCTCATCTTTGATGACAATAATAGTACCAATTACTCTACCCCACCGTCACCAAAGTCATTTACACTACAACACCCGACTAATACCAACGAGGTAAATCCGTTGCCACCTATACCTACTGCTACCGATCCCACCCAAGCAATAACTCTGCAAGTTGTATACAGAGAGATCTTGTCTATGAACAAAGAAATCATCTCTCTTAAGGAAATGGATCGAAATGCATTATCTCTTATCAATGTGCTTCAAGAAGAGAATCGCGGCTTGAAAACAAAGCTTGATAATTTGCAAAACAAAGTGAATTCTTTGCAACAAAAATCACTAAACAAATGTATTGACATTGTGGGTATACCAGATGCAGACCAAAAAAGTACATTGCCGTCGGCAGTGAAGCTAATTGCAGAAGGCTTGGATGCGAGTTTCAATGCTTCTGATATCAAACATTGTTATGTGAAACAGATTAAAAGCAAGGTGCATGTAAAAAATAAAACGAACAAAATCAATACATCTGTGGCAACAAAAACAATAAACATCATCTGTGTTAAATTTAAATCTATGGATTGCAATTAAAAGATCATCTCTAATCAGCGTAAAAAAACAACTTACATCTTGTATTTTTGGTAAACATTATAAAAAGAAACCAATATTTATTAATGAAACTCTTACAATCTTAAATAGACTTATGTTCAACAAAGCTAGACAGTTTAAAAAAGAAAACAATTATCGATATTTTTGGTTTAAAAGAGGATTTATTTTAATGTAAATGTACGAAGGAGCTAAGGAAATTCGCATTTCATCATTTGAAGATCTAAACAAAATAATTTAAATATGAAAAATAAGTTTAATAAGGACTCAATTTTTTTTTTATTAATTACTCATTTTTCCCGATTTGATAGAGAGTTTCATAAAAGTGTTTTCAATTCTGATAATTACAAAGATAATTTTGTTATAGTTCAACAAAACATTCGAAGTCTGAGAAAGAATTTTGATTTATTTTTGATTGACTTTGAATCATTTGTTAATAAGCCAGATATAATTTTCTAACTGAAATATGAATTTTTGAGCATGAAAAACAGTTTTTTTAATATTTCCGGTTAGAAGTTGTTCGCAAAGTGTAATAATTCCTATGCGTCGGGTGGAACTGCTGTGTATATAAGGGAAGAATTAAACTGTGAGTATTCAAGCATGGATTTATTAAGTTGTGTGAAACAGATTAAAAGCAAGGTGCATGCAAAAAATAAAACAAACAAAACCAATACATCTGTGGCAACAAAAACAATAAACATCGTCTGTGTTAAATTTAAATCTATGGATTGCAATTAAAAGTCATCTCTAATCAGCGTAAAAAACAACTTACATCTTGTAATTTTGGTGAACATTATGAAAAGAAACCAATATTTATTAATGAAACTCTTACAAGCTTAAATAGACTTTTGTTTAACAAAGCTAGACAGTTTAAAAAAGAAAACAATTATCGATATTTATGGTTTAAAAGATTAGTAATTTTAATGAAAAAGCACGAAGGAGCTAAGATTATTCGCATTTCATCATTTGAAGATCTAAACAAAATAATTTAAATATGAAAAATAAGTTTAATAAAGACTTAAATATTTTTTCATTAATTACTCCTTTTTGCCGATTTGATAGAGAGTTTCATAAAAGTGTTTTCAATTCTGATAATTACAAAGATAATTTTTTTATAGTTCAACAAAACATTCGAAGCCTGAGAAAGAATTTTGATTTATTTTTGATTAACTTTGAATCATTTGTTAATAAGCCAGATATAATATTTCTAACCAAAATATGGATTGTTGAGCATGAAAAACTATTTTTTAATATTTCCGGTTATAAGTTGGTCGCAGGGTGCAATAATTCCTATCGTCGGGTGGTACTGCTGTGTATATAAGGGAAGAATTAAAGTGTGAGTATTCAAGCGTGGATTTATTAAGTTGTGATATGATAAAGATTTCTCTCACTATTAAGTCAACGAAATTAGTGTTTATATGTCTTTATAGATTTCATTTTATTAGTGAAGATGTTTTTATTGAAGAGCTTTCTAACATTTTAAGTAATCAAAATGCAAAGAATCAATTTTTAGTAGGTTATATAAACTTAGATATCTTAAATGCAACCTCGTCTGTGGTAAACTACAAATCGTTGATGTCATCTAATGGATTTGAATCACGTGTCAACGAGCCTATTAGAATAACCTCTTCGTCAAAGACCTGCATTGATCATATTTATGCAAGACTTGACCTCAAGGCTCATATATCTCTAATAAGCTCAATTTCTGAGTTAAAAGAGTCAGATCACGAATTGACTTGCTTGTTTTTTGACCTTATGACAACAAATAAGTCCCGAACAGTAAGAGAAGTTTCTTTTAACTCTAAAACGAATTTCAATCTACTGAATTCGCTCTTAATTGGTTAGAGGTATGTTTTGAATCTGACCCCTCTTTAGCATTTGATAATTTTTTTTAAAACACTGAATTGTCTTGTTCTTCAATGCTCAGAAAAATTTGGTTGCCCAAAGAACAAATTTAAAAAACTAAAGCCATGGATGTCCACCCACCTTTTAAAATTGATAAACAATAAAAATAAATTAAGATTAAAGCGCAAAAAACACCTTAACATTATCAATTTTCGAACGAATTATGAGCTTTTATGCAAGGAGATTTCTATTGCGGTACCCGTGTGCAAAGAAAATTATTATGTTAATAAATTTCATAATGCCCGAGGTAATTTAAGAAAGGAATGGATGATAGTAAATGAATATGGATTGTTGACCATGAAAAACTGTTTTTTAATATTTCCGGTTATAAGTTGGTCGCAGGGTGCAATATTTCCTATCGTCGGGTGGTACTGCTGTGTATATAAGGGAAGAATTAAAGTGTGAGTATTCAAGCGTTGATTTATTAAGTTGTGATATGATAAAGATTTCTCTCACTATTAAGTCAACGAAATTTTCATTTTATTAGTGAAGATGTTTTTATTGAAGAGCTTTCTAACATTTTAAGTAATCAAAATGCAAAGAATCAATTTTTAGTAGGTGATATAAACTTAGATATCTTAAATGAAACCTCGTCTGTCATAAACTACAAATCGTTGATGTCATCTAATGGATTTGAATCATGTGTCAACGAGCCTATTAGAATAACCTCTTCGTCAAAGACCTGCATTGATCATATTTATGCAAGACTTGACCTCAGGGCTCATATATCTCTAATAAGCTCAATTTCTGAGTTAAAAGAGTCAGATCACGATATGACTTGCTTGTTTTTTGACCTTATGACAAAAAATAAGTCCCGAACGGTAAGAGAAGTTTCTTTTAACTCTAAAACGAATTTCAATCTACTGAATTCGCTCTTAATTGGTTAGAGGTATATTTTGAATCTGACCACTCTTTAGCATTTGATAATTTTTTTTGAAACACTGAATTGTCTTATTCTTCAATGCTCAGAAAAATTTGGTTGTCCAAAGAACAAATTTAAAAAACTAAAGCCATGGATGTTCACCCACCTTTTAAAATTCATAAACAATAAAAATAAATTAAGATTAAAGCGCAAAAAACACCGTAACATTATTAATTTTCGAACGAATTATGAGCTTTTATGCAAGGAGATTTCTATTGCGGTACCCGTGTGCAAAGAAAATTATTATGTTAATAAATTTCATAATGCCCGAGGTAATTTAAGAAAGGAATGGATGATAGTAAATGAATTGTTTGATAGAGATGTATCTTCTGATTCTCCAGTAAAATTGATGGATGGAATTTCGAAGGTTGTTGACCCTTCTGAAATTTCTAAATTATTTAATGAATTTTTTACCAAAATACCGATCGATACACTTTCTGAAGCTGGAATAAACAATAGTACTTGCTCAGATACTTGTATCAATGTTTTATTCAAACAGTTTTTACTTTGATGCAATCTCATCTTTTGAGGTTTACAAAACAATAATGGCATTGGATAATTCGGATTCATCTACAAAAAATAGTATTTCAAATAACTTTCTCAAAAAAGCTTGCTTAAATTTATTTGATGTTTTAACACATATCTTCAATATAAGTATATTTCATGGTCGATTTCCAACTAACTTAAAATTTGCAGAAGTAATCCGCATCCTTAAAAAAGGTTATAGAAACTGTATCAAGGACTATAGACCCATCTCACTCCACTCAGTTTTTTCCAATATTTTTAAAAAAGTGGTAAAAATAAGAATTGTAACCTATTTAGAGAAAATCATTTTTTAGACCAAAACAATATGGATTCCGAGCTGAAAAATCGACCGAAGATGCTTTGTTTAATATACATATATGAAAATCTAGATATCAAGAAACCTACCGCTGCTTTATATATTGATATAACAAGAGCCTTTGATACTGTAGATCATAACTTATTGCTAAGAAAATTAGAAAAAAATGGTTTAGTTGCTGATATAAATCACGATTTAGACTCTTATAGGACATTGGCTGGGAATACATAAACTCGTTATAGGTGAAAAAAACAAAAGTTATTTTTTTTTTCAAAATGCCGTTACTCGAACAAAATCCTCCTCAACTCATTCAGCATAGCTTCGACTGCAAAAATAATTCGTTGAACTCTCATACTTGCTCAATGTCAAGCCAAAAACTTACCTTTAATGCAGATGTTAAATGCTCAAAAAAATGTTTCTTAATTGAAAATGTACCTGAATACAAATATCTCGATCTTAAAATAGAAAGTAAATTGAATTAGAAAGCTCATACTTGGTCTCTTAAAAAATACCTAGCATCTGCAACTTATAACTATAATGTATCATCACAAAAAAAAAAATTTGTCGAAAACTTCTTGAAACAATTTATCATGGATTGGTACAATCGAAACTACAATATGGTATAGTCTGTTGGGGTGGAACTTTCAAAAACTACCTACATCCCTTAATAGTTTCTCAAAAACATATCTTAAGAATAATTTGGCAGAAAAGAGGTCGTGAACATAGCTTCCCTTTATTTTCAAGCTCTAAGATTTTACCTTTTAAACATCTCTACTATTATAAAGTTCTAAAGATCTTTTATTTAAGAAGTGGTTATCTTTTTATTCGCAATTCATCTGCTTACACTTTGCGCACTAGTGAGAGGAATCTTGCTCAAATTCCAGTTCATAATTCTCAGCACTTTTTTAGATTCTACACATCGGTAGCACCTAGACTGTATAATGCGCTTCCCATTGAAGTTCGTTTGATTCGATCAGAATTCTCTTTCAATAGAAAGGTTAAGATGTGGCTTTTTAACTTCAATTTCAATGAAATTAACAATATAATTGGTATTACAGTTTAAGTCGGATTCGTTCTCCTTTATTTACATATTTAATTTTGTTTCAAATTTCTTGTTATTATACACCATAACTTTGTTATTTTTTTCTTCTTTTTTTTACTAAAAAGTATTTTTAAATTGTATTTTTTAGCTATTTATATATTTTTTTTAAATATATCATAGATGTAGATGCATTCGATACTTGTCTTAGACAACAGAGTGTATCTATCAGTCTTCTAGTATTGGAAAACACTATTAATTTAAAATATACCTATAACAATGTATTTCTTAAATAAATATTATGAATTGATCTCAAGTTTTCTGTATCATATTGTTAAGTTTAGAATGATTTATGTAAAAAATCTATTATGTATTTTACACTGAAGATGAAATAAAAAATTTAATACAAATACAAATACAAAATACAAAAAAAATTTATTCAGTTTCATTTAGATAATTGGAACGAATATCTTGAAAGTAAAGCCATCGAAAATTCACTTAACGCACAACTAGTCGAATCCAGCTGGTCAGGATTGTTGTCGGCGTTTGTTCCGCTTGTAGATTCTGCGGTGGATGAAAGTACAGCGGATACTATTTTGAAAGCGATGCAAGATTATTCGGCTCTTTGTGGAACACTTAACATGTTTAACGCACGCGATGCTTTTATCATATCAATTTGTAGATCCTCCTTCCCACCACATTATGCTTTATCAATATTCAGCGAAGCACAATTAGATGTCGATTTAAGATGTAAGAAAATATTGTTTTGTTAATTTAATTTTAACGTTGTATTTAACAGGTCATAAAAAAAATAAAAGTGAGGATTTGAATAACCATATAATAGGATCATGCAATGAGAGCGACTTAAGACAGCAAATTGTAGCAGTCGGTACACCATTACCAAGCGCTTCTTTACCTCAAAGTATTATGCAAGCTCCTGTTATGTTAACATCAAAAAACCTGCAATGTATGCGAGCAATGCTCTTTCTTGCCCATAATCATGGTGATATTTTGGGTACTTCTTGGCAGATTATTCTTTCTACACTACAACATTTGGTTTGGATTCTTGGATTGAAACCATCAACAGGTGGAAGTCTTCAGGTAAAAGTAATAAAACAAATTATAAGCAAATACGTGCTCGAGTAATTCGCAAAGTTTTAAGTTTTTACTTTTTGAAAATATTTTTTTTATTTTAATGTCGTTTTATTTGGCAATCGGGAAGCCTTCTGAACTCTTCTGAAAGTGTTTAGGGAAAAAGTGACAGCTGTGATTCTGAACATTTTCTGAGGATTTTACTTCTGGATTTGAAATCAGAATCGCAAGCAGAAGCACTCACCCATTTATATATCATAATTGTGCAACAAACATATTTTTAATTTGGTTTATTTTCAAGTACACAATTATTTCACACATATCACATTAAAATTCAGAATTGTCAGAATCAAGCAAATAGTGAGCAGTTAGGATCACAAATTGGAGAGGGATTCCGTATTGCCAAATACATAAATCAGAACCAATTTTTGCCGCACCTGATTCCTTTAAATTTAAAAATTTTCGACATTTGTGTATAAAGAAGTAATTAAGCACTTCTTTTTCCACAATTTAAAATTTGGTTTTTATTAATATCTAAATAAAAAACTTTTGTAAGGCCAACGCGTTTCGTCTTAGTTAGGACATCATCAGGGCAATACAAAAAAAATTAATATATAATATATATATATTTTTTTAAATATTATATGCTAAGTAGTGGGCTATTGTTCAATAAGTCAATTTGCAAGTTTAAAATGTTCATGCACTTATGCTTATTTATTTCAAAAATTTCATATATGTCTAATACACGTCCAGCAGGTACAAAATGTAATAGAGACACATCATCGAGGGAGTATCCATGTCCAGAAGTTTGTTTATGTTGAGCGCGTCCAGAAGAAGGTTCGGGACGTACAGCACCCTTTAAATATTCTGTAAATCTTACCGATAAAGATCTTGCAGTTTTTCCTATGTACACTCCATTGCATTCCTTGCAGGTTACCTTATACACCCCACTTTTCGAATAAATAGTTGTTTTTGGTTTGATTTTTTTCTTGCAGAGAGCATTTTTTAGTGTGAATTTATTGAAAAAAGCAGGTTTAATGTTGATTGCTGATAGTGGATTGCACAATTTTTCCGAAACTCCAGGAATATAAGGGATCTTTTTCCAAGTTTGTGATTCCTTTCCAGCGAAAGTCGGGATAATTGATTGTAGAGCTAGTTTTCTAGATTTTTTCTGCAATAATCGTTTAATTGTTTGGATATCATATCCATTCATTGTAGCAATGGTCTTAATTATCTTTAGCTCTTTCTTATAGCTATCTGTTCTTAAGGGAACCTTAAGAAGACGATTAATCATCGCATTAAAAGCCGATAGTTTTATATTCACGGGATGGGCAGACGATGCTGGAATTATGGAATCCGTTGAAGTTTCCTTTCTATAAATATCAAAAACTAGTTTGTTTGATGAAATCGACAGGCTTAAATCAAGGAAATTTATGCAGTGAGGTCCATATTCTAAAGTAAAAAAAATATTGTCCTCCAAGTTATTCAATATAGATTCAAGGAAAGAAACAAGATTCCTTTGAGTGCCTGTCCATACACAAAAGATGTCATCCACATATCTAACCCAAAAGAATATGTTTTGTATAAGCGGACTTTTTGAAGAAAATAACTTTTGTTCCAAATGATCCATAAAGAACTCGGCAAGGAAAGGCGAAAACGAATATCCCATTGCAAGCCCCGACGTTTGTCTGTAGTATTTTCCATTAAATTGAAAGTAGTTTTTGTCCATGCATAAGGAAATAAGCTTTTTCAGTTGGTGGCATTTTTGTTCATTCTTTACACATAATGAAAGTTTATGTTCAAACAGCAATTTTAAATTAGTGTTTGGTACCGACGGAAATAAACGTTTTACATCAAAGGAAACAAGCTTCGCATTAGGTGGCAAAATTAATTTCTTAACTCTATCGATCAAATCTAACGAATTTTTAATTGCATACTTGGGCTTAAAATCTAAAACTTCAGGTAAAGTACGGGCGAGATACTAGCATAGTTGTTGTGCAGGGGCATTAAATGAAGACGACACAGGCTGTAGAGAGATACCTTCTTTATGTAGCTTAGGTAATCCATACAAAATAGGTGCAGTGGGGTTAGGGTTGCGAACAAGATATTTCACTTTTGGCTCAATTACTTGTGGTGAACAATTAATAATATCATACACCAGTCTATTGTACTTGTTGGTTGCATCCTCACTCAACACCTCCAATTGCATATCTCTCAAACAATATTCCATTTTTTTTCTAAATACTCAGTTTTTTGTATAATAGTAATAGCATTACATTTGTCTGCCTTATACAAAACTAAATTTAGGTCTCTGAGCTTAAATTGCATAGAGCGAATATTACTATTCACTTCTTTGGAGCTGTGTGTCAAGTTATTTTTGTTTTCTTCTTTGGCAATAATTCGTGCACAATCAACTCGAGTCTCTATGTTATCATAAGGTATAGCAGCATCAGAGTATACACAGAGAGATCAGTAAAACTGTTTATTCGATTGCTTGGGTTAGGCATATATGAAAATTTTAGACCCATTTGAAGCAAACCCAATTCAGATGGAGAGAAAACAACATTAGAATTATTGACCACTCTTTCTTTAAAATCAAACGTCATCGAGCTGCTATGGGGCTACCTCTATTATTGTTATTGCGGTTTTTTATAATACAAAGTTTGTCTAGTTTGGTTCTCTGCCTCAAGTATTGTTCGTGTGATGATCTATTTGCAGTGTCATGTACGTTATCATGCACTACGGAAAATTCTATAGCATGAAGACGAAATGAAAGTTCAGAGTAAATTACTTTAAGATGAACGCCAATGTTGTCTCTTTTAAAATATAACATTTTAAGCTCCGGATTTATCCAAGATATTTTGGCTCTATAAATAGCTACTTTTCTTACTTTTGAACGAGCGTTACTTTTCAAGTTAATATAATTAGGAAAGATTTTATGTTTTTTACATTCCGTGTTAAACCAAATATGATTGCACATTCGTTTAAACTGTATGTTCAGTCGCTTATATATCACAATTAGTTTGTGTGTTTCTACGGTTTCTAAATAATCAATAGTATGAGAGTTTAACACTTGGTGGAAATTAATTTTTGACATTTTTGTATAAAGAAGTAATTAAGCACTTGGTTTCCCACAATTTAAAATTTGGTTTTTATTAATATCTAATTAAAAAACTGCACAGAAACTAGCAAGTATCTCGCCCGTACTTTACCTGAAGTTTTAGATTTTAAGCCCAAGTAACCAATTAAGAATTCGTTAGATTTGATCGATAGAGTTAAGAATTTAATTTTGCCACCTAATGCGAAGCTTGTTTCCTTTGATGTAAAAAGTTTATTTCCGTCGGTACCAAACACTAATTTAAAATTGTTGTTTGAACATAAACTTTCATTATGTGTTAAGAATGAACAAAAATGCAACCAACTGAAAAAGCTTATTTCCTTATGCATGGACCAAACCTACTTTCAATTTAATGGAAAATACTACAGACAAACGTCGCGTCGGGGCTTGCAATAGGATCTTCGTTTGCGCCTTTCGCTGCCGAGTTCTTTATGGATCATTTGAAACAAAAGCTATTTTCTTCAAAAAGTCCGCTCCTACAAAACATATTATTTTGGGTTAGATATGTGGATGACATCTTTTGTGTATGGACAGGCACTCAAAGGAATCTTGTTACTTTCCTTGAATCTGTATTGAATAACTTGGAGCACAATATTTGTTTTACTTTAGAATATGGACCTAACTGCATAAATTTCCTTGATTTAAGCCTGTCGATTTCATCAAACAAACTAGTTTTTGATATTTATAGAAAGGAAACTTCAACGGATTCCATAATTCCAGCATCGTCTGCCCATCTAGTGAATATAAAACTGTCGGCTTTTCATGCGATAATTAATCGTCTTCTTAAGGTTCCCTTAAGAACAGATAGCTATAAGAAAGAGCTTAAGATAATTAAGACCATTGCTACAATGAATGGTTATGATATTCAAACAATTAAACGATTATTGCAGAAAAATACTAGAAAACTAGCTCAATCAATTTTCCCGACTTCCGCTGGAAAGGAATCACAAACTTGGAAAAAGATCTCTTATATTCCTGGAGTTTCGGAAAAATTGTGCAATCCACTATCAACAATCAACAATAAACCTGCTTTTTTTAATAAATTCACACTAAAAAATGCTCTCTGCAACAACAAAATCAAACCAAAAACAACTATTTATTCGAAAAGTAGCGTGTATAAGGTAACCTGCAAAGAATGCAATGGAGTGTACATAGGAAAAACTGCAAGATCTTTATCGATAAGATTTACAGAACATTTAAAGGCTGCTGTACGTCCCGAACCTTCTTCTGGACTCGCTCAACATATACAAACTTCTGGACATGGATGCTCCCTCGATGATGTGTCTCTATTACATTTTGTACCTGCTGGACGTGTATTAGACAAATATGAAATTTTTGAAATAAATAAGCATAAGTGCATGAACATTTTAAACCTACAAATTGACTTATTGAACAATAGCCCACTAGCATATAATATTTTTTTAAAACATATATTATATATTAATTTTTTTGTTTTATATTTTTCCCATATTTTATACTTAGTTTAAACCTTTTTTAAAGTCAGATCTCTATGTTTAATTTTCAAGTTTATTAATTTGTATGAACACTTTTGTTCACCAGTGTCGTGTTACAACCTTTATGATTGCATGATTTGTTTAAAAACAGAAAAAAATGTGTTGCCCTGATGATGTCCTAACTAAGACGAAACGCGTTGGCCTTAAAAAAGTGTTTTTAATTAGATATTAATAAAAACTAAATTTTAAATTGTGGAAAAAAAAGTGCTTAATTACTTCTTTATACAAAAATGTCAAAAATTAATTTCCACCAAGTGTTAAACTCTTATACTATTGATTATATAAAAATTTTCACCAGCGTCAAATAAATATATAAATGTACAGCAGCCGCGAATTTAACCTTTTTATGAAATATTTGTAACTCATTGATTAATTTTGTATTCATACATTTATTGACTAACCCTGTGCTGATTAATGGAAAAATACAACTCTTTTTCAGGAGGGTTATCCATTTTGTGGTTTCAAAAGTATAGGGCTGGAATTCGACATATCAAACTAAGTTGTTAAACCATTTTTTTTTCAGTTGAAAGTCTGACATTTACGAAAATAGATCGCTTAACTATCGCACAACTCATAAAAATTGTTAAAACCTACTACAAAAATGATGATTCTGCCATAGCAACATATCGTGCTTTAAGAGGAGGTTATGGTTTACATAATCGTCCAACTACGCAAGCAATTGGCAAAATTGTGAAGAAATTTGATATTGTGAGGCCTGTGCATCATCGTTTCGCTCGTACAACTGAAAATATCGCTGCTGTAAGTGAAAGTGTTGCCGAAGACCCGAATGTGTCGATTCCCCGTCGTTTTCAGGAATTACGACTATCTTACTGCACATTATGGCGTACTTTGCATTTGGATCTACACCTACATCCATATAAAGTCCAGCTCACACAACAACTGAAGCCAGCTGACCATTCGCAACGTCGCAGATACGTCGAATGGGTGCTTGAACAACAAGCGGTGGACGCTGATTTTTCGAACAAGATTTGCTTCAGCGACGACGCACATTATTCATTCGCTGGGTATGTTAGTAAACAAAATTGTCGTATTTGTGGTTCTGAGAATTCTCAAGTAATTGAAGAGATTCCATTACACCCACAAAAAGTCACTGTTTGGGGCGCTCTTTGGTCCGGAGTTGCGATTGGACCGTACTTCTTCGAAAACGACGATGAAACGACTGTCACCGTCAACTCGGAGCGTTATGGTCATATGATAACCGACTTTTTTTTTGCCTGCTATTGAAGAATACGACTTGGAGAATATGTGGTTTCAACAAGATGGTGCCACACTCCACACAACTCGAGCGAATGTGAATTTATTGCCAGAGACATTCCTTGCCGCGTAATTTCTCGTCGTCGCGATATCAACTGGCCACCAAGATCATGCGATTTGACACCGCTGGACTTTTTTTTGTGTGGCTACGCGAAAGACCGTGTTTATGCAGATAAACCTTTAACTCTTAAGCACTTGAAAACCAACATTCGTCAAGTTATGGCTGATATACCGCCCAATATGTGTCAAAAAATGGTCGAAAATTACCTCAAAAGATTCGATGCTTGCACCAATTCGAGTGGTGGTCATTTAAATGATGTAGTTTTTCACACATAATGTGATCGTTCAAGCTTTATAATAAAAAAGAAATATCATGAAAAAAAATATTTTATGTGTTTTATTTAAGTTTACTTTTGAAACCGCAAAATGGATAACCCTTTATTAACAGTATTCAATATTACTTATTACTCTTAAAAGTTGTCCATATTTTTGCAGGTTATAAAAGTAAGCAAGTAAAAATAGCTAAAAAACTTACCACAGCTTATCTAAGATCGAACGTTGCAATTATTTTGACTTAACCATTTGAATGAAGGAGTCACAAATACAAAGTTAGAAAGAATTTTCTATTTTTACTGTATCACTTTCTTCTTGTTTCTGAACTATTTTTGATTTGTCTCATATTTTCTGCTTCATAAATTTTGACCAGCAACCAGAATTTTACAACTCCTACAACTCCAGCAAGCTTCCGATCACTTGCAGAAAGTCAAACACGCAACGCTAATTCATATTTCATTGAAAACAGGATTTAATTTTGTTTTGTAAATTTTTTTTTGTGACAATATGATTTTTTTAATTTACTTTTATAAATCAATTATGTTAAATAAATTTCATTAATTGAATAAGTTTAAACATAAATAAATACACAAAAATTTCTATACACAAAAAGCTTATACGTTAAGAAAAAAATAATTGTGTTAGATTTGGTTTCAATCTATTTTTTTAAATTAACGTACATATAAACAAAAGAAAACTTCTTCAAATTTTTCTTCGAGTATACTGTGATGTACTTTGTTATCAAAGGCTAAGGTTTAGCTCGTCGGGTTCCAAGGTTCTAACCAAAGTAAGTACAAAAAGCTTTAGTTTTTGAAGGGTTTTTATTTGTAACTCTTTTATTATGATTTTTATATCCTTATTAATTATTTATAAATTAATTAAATCTACAATTAAGTGGTTATCATTATTCTCGTGGTTTTATTCTGCCGTGGTTAATAAGGTCCGTTTTACTTCTTCGTTTGCTGTCCTAATTAAATCATGTTCTCCTCTCGGATATCGGTACTGAATTATTGTTGCTTTTTATACGCTGATGGTGCGGTAAATGCTAATGTTCCCTGCACTTTATTATTCTGCGGCAGCCATCCAATGGTTTTCGTTAGCAATAGAAACATCTTGCGTCGACAGGCAATCAAACAGTTCTCACCGGCAATCAAACAACTTTCGTCGGCAATCAAACAGCTTCCGCTGGCAATCAAACGGTTTTCGCCGGCAATCAAACGACTTTCGTCGGCAGTCAAACAGTTTTCGCTGGCAATCAAACGACTTTCGTGGGCAATCAAACAGCTTTCGCTGGCAATCAAACGGTTCTCACCGGCAATCAAACGACTTTCGTCGGCAATCAAACAGCTTTCGCTGGCAAATCAAACGGTTTTCACCGGCAATCAAACGACTTTCGTCGGCAATCAAACAGCTTTCGCTGGCAATCAAACGGCTCTCACCGGCAATCAAAAGACTTACGTCGGCAATCAAACAGATTTCGGTGGCAATCAAACGGTTTTCACCGGCAATCAAACGACTTTCGTCGGCAATGAAACAGCTTTCGCTGGCAATCAAACGGCTCTCACCGGCAATCGAACGACTTACGTCGGCAATCATACAGCTTTCGCTGGCAATCAAACGGTTCTCACCGGCAATCGAACGACTTTCGTCGGCAATCAAACAGCTATTGCTGGCAATCAAACGGTTTTCGCCGGCAATCAAACGACTTTCGTCGGCAATCAAACAGTTTTCGCTGGCAATCAAACGGTTCTCACCGGCAATCAAACGACTTTCGTCGGCAATCAAACAGCTTTCGCTGGCAATCAAACGGTTCTCACCGGCAATCAAACGACGTTTGTCGGCAATCAAACAGCTTTCGCTGGCAAATCAAACGGTTTTCACCGGCAATCAAACGACTTTCGTCGGCAGTCAAACAGCTTTCGCTGGCAATCAAACGGCTCTTACCGGCAATCGAACGACTTACGTCGGCAATGAAACAGCTTTCGCTGGCAATCAAATGATTTTCACCGTTAATCAAACGACTTTCGTCGGCAATCAAACACCTTTGGCTGGCAATCAAACGGTTCTCACCGGCAATCAAACGACTTACGTCGGCAATGAAACAGCTTTCGCTGGCAATCAAACGGTTCTCACCGGCAATCTAACGACGTTCGTCGGCAATCAAACAGCTTTCGCTGGCAAATCAAACGGTTTTCACCGGCAATCAAACGACTTTCGTCGGCAATCAAACAGTTTTCGCTGGCAATCAAACGGTTCTCACCGGCAATCAAACGACTTTCGTCGGCAATCAAACAGCTTTCGCTGGCAATCAAACGGTTCTCACCGGCAATCAAACGACTTTCGTCGGCAATCAAACAGCTTTCGCTGGCAAATCAAACGGTTCTCACCGGCAATCAAACGTCTTTCGTCGGCAATCGAAAAGCTTTCGCTGGCAATAAAACGGCTCTCACCGGCAATCAAACGACTTACGTCGGCAATCAAACAGCTTTCGCTGGCAATCAAACGGTTTTCACCGGCAATCAAACGACTTTCGTCGGCAATGAAACAGCTTTCGCTGGCAATCAAACGGTTCTCACTGGCAATCAAACGACTTACGTCGGCAATCAAACAGCTTTCGCTGGCAAATCAAACGGTTTTCACCGGCAATCAAACGACTTTCGTCGGCAATCAAACAGCTTTCGCTGGCAATCAAAGGCTCTCACCGGCAATCAAACGACTTTCGCCGGCAATCAAACAGCTTTCGCTGGCAATCAAACGGTTCTCACCGGCAATCAAACGACGTTCGTCGGCAATCAAACAGCTTTCGCTGGCAAATCAAACGGTTTTCACCGGCAATCAAACGACTTTCGTCGGCAATCAAACAGCTTTCGCTGGCAATCAAAGGCTCTCACCGGCAATCAAACGACTTACGTCGGCAATGAAACAGCTTTCGCTGGCAATCAAACGGTTCTCACCGGCAATCGAACGACTTTCGTCGGCAATCAAACAGCTATTGCTGGCAATCAAACGGTTTTCACCGGCAATCAAACGACTTTCATCGGCATTCAAACAGCTTTCGCTGGCTATCAAACGGTTCTCACCGGCAATCGAACGACTTTCGTCGGCAATCAAACAGCTATTGCTGGCAATCAAACGGTTTTCACCGGCTATCAAACGACTTTCGTCGGCAATCAAACAGCTTTCGCTGGCAATCAAACGGTTTTCACCGGCAATCAAACGACTTTCGTCGGCAATGAAACAGCTTTCGCTGGCAATCAAACGGTTCTCACCGGCAATCAAACGACTTACGTCGGCAATCAAACAGCTTTCGCTGGCAATCAAACGGTTCTCACCGGCAATCGAACGACTTTCGTCGGCAATCAAACAGCTATTGCTGGCAATCAAACGGTTTTCGCCGGCAATCAAACGACTTTCGTCGGCAATCAAACAGTTTTCGCTGGCAATCAAACGGTTCTCACCGGCAATCAAACGACTTTCGTCGGCAATCAAACAGCTATTGCTGGCAATCAAACGGTTTTCGCCGGCAATCAAACGACTTTCGTCGGCAATCAAACAGTTTTCGCTGGCAATCAAACGGTTCTCACCGGCAATCAAACGACTTTCGTCGGCAATCAAACAGCTTTCGCTGGCAATCAAACGGTTCTCACCGGCAATCAAACGACGTTCGTCGGCAATCAAACAGCTTTCGCTGGCAAATCAAACGGTTTTCACCGGCAATCAAACGACTTTCGTCGGCAATCAAACAGCTTTCGCTGGCAATCAAAGGCTCTCACCGGCAATCAAACGACTTACGTCGGCAATGAAACAGCTTTCGCTGGCAATCAAACGGTTCTCACCGGCAATCGAACGACTTTCGTCGGCAATCAAACAGCTATTGCTGGCAATCAAACGGTTTTCACCGGCAATCAAACGACTTTCATCGGCATTCAAACAGCTTTCGCTGGCTATCAAACGGTTCTCACCGGCAATCGAACGACTTTCGTCGGCAATCAAACAGCTATTGCTGGCAATCAAACGGTTTTCACCGGCAATCAAACGACTTTCGTCGGCAATCAAACAGCTTTCGCTGGCAATCAAACGGTTTTCACCGGCAATCAAACGACTTTCGTGGGCAATCAAGCAGCTTTCGCTGGCAATCAAACGGTTCTCACCGGCAATCGAACGACTTTCGTCGGTAATCAAACAGCTTTCGCTGGCAATCAAACGGTTTTCACCGGTAATCAAACGACTTTCGTCGGCAATCAAACAGCTTTCGCTGGCAATAAAAAGACTCCTTACCACTGGTGGGGGGTAGTCTGGATTATTTATTATTTACCTATTTCTTATGGATCCGATGTTGACGACTTCTTTCCAGGTCGGTGGCTGCTGTCTGACTGACTTTTGGAGCATTCTATGTGCTCTATTTATAGTAGTCTTCCGTATCGTCCCAATGTTTAATTTCTTGTGACTTGTTGCACTATGCACCACGTCACCCTTTATCTACTATTAAAATAATATTTTATTTCTGGTACAACATTCTATATCATAGCGAGGGGATGGGGAATAGATGGTATGTCTATCGACTTTTTGTAATTCACCATCGAGGTCCCTTGTTCGTTGCCCAGTTGTTAACTTCAGTGGAGATCTGGTTGATAAGATCTACTTATTCTTCCTATTCTTATTCTATTCACCACACGGGACGTGTATTATCAGCTTGGTGGTGGTGAATTTAGTACTTTGACTGATAAGCAATCAGTTGGTGATGAACTGTCTCGTGGTGCGCATGCTATTGGAGCATGCGGTCGGGTAGGGTAAGTATTTAGGTTTATATTTAAAGGTAGGCGGGAAAGGGAACTTGTTATTTAGGTAAGTAGGTATGTAGGTCATTAATTTATCTTAAGTAAATGTTGCGTATATGTGGACAGGAGCGTAGATGAAAGGGGGATATTGTAGGAAGAACGGGGTATATGTACGACGGGCGGCGGTCGGCAGGCGGTAGGCGGCTAGTATCGCATACCAATATCGGCTGACAAGGGCAGGCGGGTAGGTGCAGGGGGGGGGGGGAAATTGTAATGCTTCATTACAACTCACTCCTTCCTCGGAGACGAGAACCTTCTCTTCTTTTATATATGTTTATATTTATGTATTTGTTTATATATATATATATATATTTTTTTTTTTTTTTTTTTTTTTTTTAGTATTTACAAAGCAAAAAAACTTAATATTTAATCTGGAGAAAAAAATTTAAAAAAATTATTTCATACATAAATAAAAATTAAAAAAACGCTTCTAGCAAAGTAATCTGGGAAAATGGAAAAGGAACAAAAATAGAAAATTATTAAAGAAAATTAGTTATTTCAACTAAAATAAATAATACGCTTCTGGCGAAGTATAACGTCATATTAGGGGGTTCTTATGGCGCATAGGTGACCCATCTCTGCTGTCCGTTAAATATTAATAAGGCCACTCCCGGTCTCTTGATGAAAGCTGTGACTCGCCCCCAGCTTCTTCTGAAAGTCAGCTTCTGGCGCCGGTAGTTCGGCCTATACAGGTGGTGGCTTTTGACTATGATGTCCGTAAATGGGTCATCAGGCACCTCCTTCCTTCGGCGACCCTGGTCTCGCTTGGTGTCGGGTGTTAAAATTGCAAGCTGTGAGTGGGTCGTTGCTTGGTTGTTGGGGTTAGGCATAGCTGCAGCTGGCTGTAAGTATGCCATCAGACTCTCCAGATCTATATTTGGCAGCTCCGGAGTTCTCGGTCGATCTCTTTGGTTTTCTGTGACCTCTGTTGCCATCTGCTGCTCCTGGTCTTTCACAGATGGTAGGGTTGGTGATGGCGCGTGTGTTTTTGGTGAGGGTACACCTTTGTTACTAGCAACCGGGGGTCTAACCCTCTTTCTGGTGGCTTTTGAAGTGGTCTCCTTCGATTGTCCTGGAAGCTTGTCCACTTCGTCCGTTGCCTTCATACGCACTGTCCTTCTCGCGGGGCTTATAGGCAAGGCCGCTATCTGGATTACCTTCCTTACGACGGGTTGTTCACCTCTTCTTGGCTTAGCATCTATCGGAGGCCGAGGTGATACGTTGAGGCGTCTAGGCATTGTTGGTTGTCGCGCGAAGGGATTTTTTACTGCTGACTCCATTGAATATGTTTTAAGACTGCAATCGTGAGCTGTGGTGCTCGTCCCTTTTATATCTCTGAGGTGAGTTCGTATTGTTTGTTCTCGGTTTGATTTGTTGTTGCCCGATTTTATTCGTCTTAACACCACGATGACTGGGGAAACGAATTTCACCACTTCAAATGGCCCTTCGTAACGAGGGGCTAACTTCTCGGTGAAGTGGTTAATTGCTGATGAAAGAACTCTCACTCTTTTATATACATGTTCCCCTATGCTTGGTTTCCAGGGCCGTCTTCTTAAATTATAATATTTTCCCTGGGTTTCGGCGGCTTTTTGCAAATTGTTTGTAACTAGCTGGTAAAGGGCTTTCTTCCGTTCTTGTCTGACGGAGATAACTTCTGGGTTTGCTGGGTGGCAACTGTGGGGTATTTCAGGTTGTAGTGGGGTGCGTAGCTCTCTACCGTAATTTAGGAAGGCCGGAGTAAAACCTGTTGCCGAGTGCTTACTGGTATTTATGGCAAATGTCAACTCCGGGAGGTGCTCGTCCCATTTTCTGTGATTTTCTTGGACATATTGTGCCATCATGGTCTTTAATACCCGGTTTACCCTTTCTGTAGGATTTTCTTGCGGCGTGTACGGGACGGTAAGGATCTGTCTTATCCCTGTTTCGTATAAGAAGTTCTGAAATTGTTGGCTAGTAAACTGCGCTCCGTTATCCGATAACAAGTTTCGAGGCACTCCGAATTTAGATATTATTTTTTCTCGTAATGCTTTGATCAGTGCGGCGGTCGTGGTCTTAATGGGGTTGCAAATACAAACTTCGTGAATTTGTCGATGAAAACTACCATCACAGTATTTCCTTTCATTGAACGAGGGAGGGGTCCCACGAAATATACACAGACCGTGTCCCACGGGCTTTCTACTCGGCGTGAATGCATGAGTCCACTTGGTTTTTGCTGAGGTACCTTGTACCGATTACAGATATCACATCTGCCTACATATTTAGTCACGTCACGTAGCATTCCGGGCCAGTAATATGAATGAACGCATCAGTCGAGCAGTAGTTTTGGCTATCCCAAGGTGTCTTGCCGTCAGCGCATCGTGATTCTCCTGTAAGACCTTGTTTCGTTCATTCTTCGGGACACACATCTTTCAGTCGTGGCTCCGATCAGCCAAAGGATGGGCCTGAAACCTCCTATATAACCGGTCATCTTGAATTCGGTAATCGGGAAATTTTTGGGATTAGCGGCTACTTGGTCCATTCGGTGGTGGGTCCAGTCGTTCTGTCCATCGTTTAAGATCAGGCATTCGATATAACTTGGTCAACGGAGTTGCTATCAGCAAAAAATGTTTAATAAATCGGCGGTACCACGACGTGATGCCTAACACACGTCGCAGTTCCTTGAGGTTTTTAGGAGCGTTAAGCTCCTGTACGGCGGCCACTTTATCGGGGTCAGTACTAATTCCTTGGTCACTGACAACGTGGCCTAAATATTTTAGCTCTTTCTTACAAAATTCGCATTTATCGGGGTTGATCTTTAAGTGGGCGGCTCGGAGGCGTCTAAAAACCTCACGTAAATGTTCAATATGTTCCTCGAAAGTCTTGCTGATTACTATAATATCGTCTAAGTAGGCGAATGCATACGGATCCATATCGGGGCCTAAGACAGAGTCCAACATACGTTGAAAGGTTGCTGCGGCAGAATTCAGCCCGCATGGCAATACCTTCCATTGGAAAAGACCGCGTCCAGGAACAGTGAGGGCTGTGGCGGGGCGGGATTCAGGTTCTAAAGGAATTTGCCAATATCCTTGTTTTAAATCGATTATAGATATAAAATTGGCCTGCTTCAATTTGTCCAAGACTGCTAGGATTTGTGGTAATGGGTAAGCGTCCATTATGGAAATCTCGTTTAATTGTCTGTAATTGACACACACTCTCCAACTTCCGTTTCTCACTTTAACTAAAACAATGGGTGAGCTATATGGACTGTTTGATGGTTCTATTCTTCCCGCTTGGAGCAATTCATTGATTTCTTCATCAATTATTTTCTGCATAGCAGGGTTTCTTGGATAATATCTCTGTCGGAACGGTTCTTTCGACTTCAGTTTTATCCGATGAATGGCAGCGTTGGTGGTATTGAGAAGCTTCTCGAAATTTGGTAATTCTCGATCCAATAAATCATTTAGCGTTTTCACTTGGACATCCGAGAGAGGCTTACCTCCAAGTGAACACAGTAGCTCTTTCCCTCTTGGGTCGGGATCGTGAGATGGCTTTAACTCCTCTCCACCTATAGACAACGAGAAACTCATTTTCTTCAGAAGATCCATGCCAATAACGGCGGCGTCGGTCAGTTGCTTAAAGTATATCATTTCGACTTGGATCTGTTGGTCGCCTATCCTAACTTCCACATTGTAATGCTCTTTGGTATGTATAGGTGTACCATTTGCCATATGTACAGTATATTCCCTGAACTCTGTGGGAATCCTAAGCCTTTTAAGTAGGCGTCTTATTTTAGTACTTATATATGACTTCGTAGCACCTGTATCTAGTAGAGCATTGAAGGTGTGTCCACTCATAGGCAGAAAATATCGCGGGTCCGACCATAATTCTAAGTCGGGCATTACTGTAGGCTGCTGGGCTAATTCCGTCGACCTAGAGGGGGTGTAGGTATCGTGGCTTCGGATATAATTTCCGCGCGGCTGCTTGAGGGAGGGTTGTTCGTAGCAGATTCATTTTCATTCCCCCCTTCTACTTCAATAATCTTTGCCTCAAGAATAGTTTCGATCGGCGGTGGTGTATTGGCTTTCGATGTGGCGTTTTCGGTCTTCTCTAACTCTGAAACGGGGTGAAGTGTTATATTGAATACGGAAGCGCTGCTACTGTTCTGCTAGTGACAAGGGCAATTTCGCGTCATCCGCCCATCTTCGCCACAGAAGTAACAGAACTGGCGAAAGGGGCGGCGGCAATTCACCTTTGAGTGCCCTCGCTGCTTACAATTCCAGCAGTGGGTCATGCGATCGTATTTGTCCATCGGAGCTGCGGGCGCATAATCATACCTACGCTGAAAAGGCAAGGAGACAACCTTGGGATGGTTTTGGGAGCCACTGCTGTGGTTTGATTTTGACCTTCGCTTTGGATGTACTCAAATTCTTCCGCCAATGCCGTCAATTCCTCCACAGTACTGAAATCTTTACGCCGAATGTAAAGGTGATATTCAGGCCTAAGACGGTCGTATATTCGGTCAATACTCTCATTCATACGCAAGGTGGGGTGTTGATGTATCAAATATTGTGTTGCTCGTATGAAGTCCTTTGCCCTCTCCCTAGGGCCTTGCCTCCTTTTAGAGATTTCTTCCTCTAATTTATTTACGAACCGCACTGGCAGGAAATACCATCGGAAGGCCTTTTGAAAGTCTGCCCAGACCTTAAATTTATCCCGATTTATGCGGTACCACTCTAAGGCAGTACCCCTGAACATTTCCGGGAGGGTACGTAACATTTCGTCGGGCAGAATTTTATAGCACTCCGTCAATTCTTACACCCTTCTGATAAATTCCATTGCGTTTCCGGAGGCATCGAACCTAAGGCCCCACTTGCGGACTACGTTCATTACTTCCGCCTCTCGGCTGGGTGGTAATTTATCGGTGGGATACAACGGGTGTGCGTATGTGGCTTGTTGTGGCCTCATTAACTGCACAGTCCCTGATGTGTTCGGAACGACAGGGTTATGGCTTTGATGGGTGTCCAGTCCCTGGGAGTAATAGAATTCCCTGAATTCAGGCAACCGGGTTAATCGTTCGAATTCCGTAGTGGCTGGGTATGCATCCGGCGGGAATGAGTAGGTCGTGGAAGTAGCGGCGGTGGTGGTGTTTGTTCGAATATTGGGATGACTTGCGGCTGGAAGGTTAGGTACTGGATAGTAGTGTTCTTTGTACGGCAATTGTTCCGGCATTCTGTTTTCCTTGGCATTAATTTCGGAGTCTATACTGTTTGCCGAATTTGGTGTCCTTAAACTTGGGTCGGTGTATTCTCGCTCGATTACCAGTTTCTCCACTTCCTCACAGAGGTCCTGCGTGGATTTGCGAGCCCGTGCCTCCTTTATGTAGGCGCGGAAACGGGCACGGAGTGCATTCACGGTACCTTCAGTATCCAGCCCTAAGTTTTTCATGCGTTCAACGAGCTCTGTTTTCTGTAGCAGATATATAGCCCCTAGGCTGTCGAATATGTCAAAACTTTCTTCGGTATCAGACATTTTATTTCCGGTTCGGTATATTTAAGTTAGTATATTTTCTCGCTTTTTTTTGTACCTCTTGGGATCGGTTCGGATAGATCTATTTTTCGGTTAGGATTTGGTGTACCTCGTGGGATTTTCGGTTTATTTAATCGGGTTCGGTTAGATCTAGTTTTCGGTGAGGTTTCGGTGTACCTCGTGGGATTAGTTCGGCTAGATCTATTTTCTGGTGCGGATTCGGTGTACCTCGTGGGATTTTCGGTTTATTTAATCGGGTTCGGATAGATCTATTTTTCGGTTCGGATTTGGTGTACCTCGCGGTATTTTCGTTTTATTGAAACGGGCTCGGATAGACCTAGTTTTCGGTGAGGTTTAGGTGTACCTCGTCGGATCGGTTCGGATAGATCAATTTTTCGGTTCGGATTTGGTGTACCTCGTGGGATTTTCGGTTTATTTAATCGGGTTCGGATAGATCTAGTTTTCGGTGAGATTTCGGTGTCCCTCGTCGGATCGGTTCGGATAGATCAATTTTTCGGTTCGGATTTGGTGTACCTCGTGGGATTTTCGGTTTATTCAATCGGGTTCGGATAGATCTAGTTTTTGTGAGGTTTCGGTGTACCTCATCGGATCGGTTCGGATAGATCTATTTTTCGGTTCGGATTTTGGTGTACCTCGTGGGATTTTCGGTTTCTCAATCGGATTCGGATAGATCTAGTTTTCGGTGAGGTTTCGGTGTACCTTGTGGGATTAGTTCGGCTAGATCTATTTTCTGTTGCGGATTCCGTGTACCTCGTGGGATTTTCGGTTTATTCAATCGGGTTCAGATAGATCTAGTTTTCGGTGAGATTTCGGTGTACCTCGTGAGATTAGTTTGGCTAGATCTATTTTTCGGTGGGGTTTCGGTGTACCTCATGGGATTTTCGGTTTATTCAATCGGGTTCGGATAGATCTAATTTTTTTGAGGTTTCGGTGTACCTCGTCCGATCGGTTCGGATAGATCTATTTTTCGGTTCGGATTTGGCGTACCTCGTAGGATTTTCGGCTTATTCAAATTGTTTCGGAGAGATCTAGTTTTCGGTGAGGTTTCGGTGTACCTCGTAGGATTCGGCTAGATCTATTTTGCGGTGCGGTTTCGGTGAACCTTTCGAAGGGTCAACAATTGTCGGAGACTTCGGTACGGTTGAATCGTTTTAAAGGACTTATCGGATAAATCGGAAAATTACGGTCGGTGTTGCCTTTAAAAGAATCCAGGTCGGTTAAGATTTCCCTTGATCCTTCTAACAGGTCCCTGCTAGGGCGCCAATTTGTGATGTACTTTGTTATCAAAGGCTGAGGTTTAGCTCGTCGGGTTCCAAGGTTCTAACCAAAGTAAGTACAAAAAGCTTTAGTTTTTGAAGGGTTTTTATTTGTAACTCTTTTATTATGATTTTTATATCCTTAAAATTAAATCTACAATTAAGTGGTTAACATTATTCTCCTGGTTTAGTTCTGACGTGGTTAATAAGGTCCGTTTTACTTCTTCGTTTGCTGTCCTAATTGAATCATGTTCTCCTCTCGGATATCGGTACTGAATTATTGTTGATTTTTATACGCTGATGGTGCGGTAAATGCTAATGTTCCCTGCACTTTATTCTGCGGCAGCCACCCAATGGTTTTTGTTAGCAATAGAAACGTCTTGCGTCGACAGGCAATCAAACAGTTCTCACCGGCAAACAAACGACTTTCGTCGGCAATCAAACAGCTTCCGCTGGCAATCAAACGGTTTTTGCCGGCAATCAAACGACTTTCGTCGGCAATCAAACAGTTTTCGCTGGCAATCAAACGGTTCTCACCGGCAATCAAACGACTTTCGTCGGCAATCAAACAGCTTTCGCTGGCAATCAAACGGTTCTCACCGGCAATCAAACGACGTTCGTCGGCAATCAAACAGCTTTCGCTGGCAAATCAAACGGTTTTCACCGGCAATCAAAAGACTTTCGTCGGCAATCAAACAGCTTTCGCTGGCAATCAAACGGCTCTCACCGGCAATCAAACGACTTACGTCGGAAATGAAACAGCTTTCGCTGGCAATCAAACGGTTTTCATCGGCAATCAAACGACTTTCGTCCGCAATCAAACACCTTTGTAATGCTTCATTACAATACATAACCGCAAAATCCTTGACTATACCTTCAGTGTGGATGGATTCGGTTCTTCTTGCTCTATAGCCAGAATACCTAAATTTGCTAACCTCAGTGCTCATCGTGGATCTTCTGGATGGCGCGCAGTGGAAAGGTCCAGTTTTCGATGACTTTAGCGCATGAATCAGGCTGAATTTAACCGATGGTATCAATTATGTTGTCTTTGGGGGCCGCGGTAGTTTGAGGCTTATTCGCATAGACCTGCAACTTAAGAAAGCCCCCACAAGAAAAAGTCTAAAGGGTACAAATCGCACGACCATCGGGCGAGATAACAATGCCATGAAACCGCTCGTGCAAAATATCGAATGTGTCTTGAGCTGTGTGCAACGTAGCGCCATCCTGGTGAAACTATATGTCTTCGGTGTCCATATCATCCAATTCAGGCTACAAGAAGCTAATGGTCATCGACCTTTAGCGATCTCCGTTGACGGTGATGGCCTGGCCAGCATCATTTTGGAAGAAGTTCGCACTCGAGCCCAAAATCCACATCAAACAGTATCTTTATTTGGATGCATTGGCACCTCGTGAATCTCGCGTGGATTGGTGTAGTCCTAAATCTTTCAATTTTGTTTATACACGTACCTATTCATCCAAAAATGGGCCTCATGGCTAAAGATGATTTTTCGATAATAAAATTTTATCATTTGCACGTATTGCTCGACGCTGTTACCTGTCATGATGATTTGTGTTTAATGACTGATTAAAACACGATATTTTGACAGAAAGTAAAAGAAACAATATGGCCGCCTCGAGCTGCCAAAATCAAAAATCAACCCGTCCCTATTGGAAAACCCTTTAATTATATTTGGCAGACTTCTAGCCTACACTGCACGATATATTTAAGTCATTCAAGTGGGCTTGTATTCACTAAATTATTTTGCTTGTATGATGAACAAACTAAAGCCCTAGCCTTTCGCGTTCGTTTTTAAATTCTTCCTTATTAACTTCATGCTCATAAGTTGCTGAATTTCCATATTGCAGTTAAAACTGTTGGCTAAATTCCGCAGCTGATGAAACCTTTCCTGAATTTCGACGTTTACCCTATCCAAGGAAGAAAATAATTTCCGCCGTAACTCGTTGTCGTGGGAGAGAACTGCGACTCCATTTTCATCACCAAAACGTTTTTTTTTATTTTTCTGGGCGGTTCGATTGAAATGCCAAGGTTTCAATACAGATTCTTAGAATATTGAAAAGAATCTTCAATCAATTCTTCTCGATGTTCTGTGAGAAACAATTTTAATTTTTGCGAGCATTGAAGGTCGAATCCTGCTGTTTGTCAGTAAATTTGGGCATCATTCAAGATACACAGAAAAGGAAAAATGTATAACACTATTCTATTGTACTGAAGAAAGTTAACGAATTCATTGAATCATAATATTCAACAAATGAAATACGATCGCACTTAGCGTAAATGCACTGCCTTCGAAGTTGTTACGATGATGCGACAATATAGAGTATCAATGGTAATGCTGTGTCAATGGTAATGCTGGAGGGGGAAAGTGTGTGATGGGCAGAATCAGTGGCAATGATTAGTATAAATAGGCATCGATGAGGAAGGAATAGAAGAAGTTAGACTTAAACTGTTCTACGAAAAAGTTGCAGCGACGCTAAAGACGGCGGACCTCTAGATTACCAAATAATAATTAAATAAAAATATAACCAATAAATAAAAAGTGCATTTCATTTCTAACTTCCCTTCGACGCTCTGCCCTTGAATTTAAGGAAGCACGGCGTGGTCGCAACATTGGTGGCACCGGTGGGATAGTCCCTACCAAACACAAGAACTTTTTGACTCTTGGGGCGTACTGGGGCTAAACACCAGGAAACAATTTCAAAGTCCTTAAAATTAAGTAAAATTTAGGCAGTGAAAACAAAAAAGCCCTAAAGATTTAGGCAGTGAAATGAAAACAAAAAAGACCTATAAAAGTAAGACCTGGCGAATTCCCAAGCGGACGCCGGAGGCAAAAATTAGGCAGTGAAAAGACCAGGACGTAATAATCAACTTTAGAGTGTGAAGCTTGCCTGGCAAACAACAACAATAGCAGAAACAATAGCAACAATAACAGCAGCGGCAGCGACAACGACAACAATAGCAGCAGTAACAGAAACAACAGCAACAACAACAGTGAAAAAAAGGAAAACAAATTTTGTTTAAGGTATTATTATTATTATATTATTTAGTATATTATTTACATACATTTACACACATATTTCGCTAGTGTCCATTGTCTCTTTTTGTACCTATTTTAAAAACTAATACTTTCGTTTTTGGCTATATTGTTTAAACTGTTCGGTAAACGATTAAACGGTTAGAAATCACTAGAGAGGCAAATAAGCGAGCCAAAGCTATTACCGATCTATTTGACGTTCTACCTTTTTTCCCTCAAACCCAATTTATTCCAAATCCACCAACGATGAACATTAAGGTAGGGATAACTGATGTTTTTAACATCATCCCTGTTTTCGATGGGAAACCATCAGAATTAGGCAAATTTATTTCCTGCGGGGATATATTTTTCAAGGCAGTGAAAGAAACCGAAAAGCAAACTTTCCTGTCTATAGTTAAGACTAGATTACAGGGTCCTGCTTTTGAGTTGACCCAATATAATACCCTTCCAACATGGGAGGACTTTAAACAAAAACTCGAATCTGAGTATAAAGAGGAAAGATCTCGTTCCTCTACTCACAACGAACTGCTAACCATGAGGCAACTCTTCAAGGAAACAGTCAAGGAATTCGGTGATCAGGTATGTACTACATTGAGTAACCTTAACTCTGCAATATACGCGATTACCGAAGACGAGGCAGTAAGAACATTTTTGGTCGACGAAAATAACAAGTTGGCCATACAAGTATTCGAGGATGGTTTAAAGAATGATCAACTCAAAATAATAGCCAAGGCTCATGGTGGCACGAGCCAGAAACTAGCAATATCCTATGCTGAGAGTCACGCCGCAAGAATTGATAGCCCTAGAAATTCTCAAACGCAGTCAAATAAATTTCTAAGCGGACACCCAAATCCAACAAGAATATCCTGCCAAACTTGTGGTAAGCAGGCCGCACGCGGGAAACGTGCTACCGAAATATACAGTTCCCTCAGTATCAAAACTTTCAGCACCGGTCACCCTTTAAAAGAGAAGTGCAGTACATCAGTTGTAATTACTGTAAGAAACGTAACCATACACAAGATAACTGTAGGTTGCGTCAGTCCAGAGATGGACCATAGATTAATTATCCTCCCCAAGTTTCAAATCCATTTAGAGGTGACGCTACGACCGCAAGTTACAGGGAATTCGAGGCCCACACACCTGAGAAGACAAAATAATAATCACGGTGTAAGATACTCCAATATCAGTCAACCACAAGTTTCGGAAAACCATTCCATTCGGGAGGAGACAAACGGCAACCCCTCTCGAATAAACACCACAGCCGATATACACCAAATAAGGAACTAAGTCTGACGTTTCATGTATCGTTTTGTCCTGAATTTAAGAAACCAACGATACGCATCAGACTGAGCCCATCGAATACACAATATATGACACTGCTAATTGATACGGGAGCCGACATAAGCCTACTAAAAAAATCGAATATGAAATGTTTGGGAGACGGAAATAACCACTATACAATCTCAACTATAGCAGGGAATTCGGTAAAAACCCTGGGGTTAACATATTGTTCTTAAGAGTTCAAAAGCGAAGATCATTATATGTTATTAGATCACCCTTTTCACCTACTTTCCGATCAAATAAATCTTCCTTATGACGGTATACTAGGAAATGACTTCCTTTCTAAATTTAAATGCGTATTGGACTATCAAGAAAATTCAAGAAAAATTCCAATGTCAAGTAATAATGAAGTAGAGGAGAGGGAGCCATTATCTACGGATAAAGGGGGTGAGTATCAAAGAAAAACATGCAGCTCTATGAACGGGGCCTATGGCCAAAGCCGTAACGAATTGTCATGTGAATCACTCTCCACAGACCCAGAATCTCTTCAAAATTTCGAAAATAAAAACAGGTCTAATAAAAATATAAAAAATAATAAAGGTATAGCAGAAAATAAGACTGATCTTATAGAAGAATCAGCAGAAAGTAAGACTATCCACCCAAAAAGTCTTAAACCAAACCGATATGAAGATGTAACAGAAACTAAGACTGATCGTATAAAAGAGTCAGCAGAAGGCAAGACTACACACACAAAAGGTTTAGGAAATCATAAAACGGACCAAGAAAATATTAATAAACAAATTTACAAGAGCTTAAAAAATAATTCTGCAAATAAAACAACACCGTATAAGACTTCACTAACGCCTGAAAATACTTATGAACAAACTAATTTTATTTTAAAGCCAGCAAATAGTAGAATTTCCTTTTGAAAATAAACAAGATTCCAAACCTGGAGATATACTCATTAGAAAGAAAGAACTTATGCCAGGATTATATATAGGCGAAACCCTAGTAACACCCAAAGACTCCTATATAAAGATTTTAATGATGAACACGTTGGAAACTGAGCAAATGGTAAATATAAAAGATATTGATCTCGAGTGGGATAACTTAGATAATTTTAACTTGGCGTTTAACCAATTAAATAGTTAAGTTAAAGGCAGATTGAATAAGTTAAGGTCGGTTATTGATCTCAATCACTGCAATGCAGAAGAGCAATAATCACTTCTCAAAATCTGTAGGGAATACAATGATTTATTTTTTCTCGAGGGCGATAACCTCTCATTCACAGAAACATTTAAACATAAAATTATGACACAAAAAGCCTATATCCACAAGCAGGTAAACGACATGCTGCAAAACAAAATTATTCAGCCTAGTGCTAGCCCCTGGAATTCCCCTTTGCTCCTGGTACCGAAGAAAGCTGATAACGACGGCAATAAGCGATGGAGAGTTGTGGTCGATTTTCGTAAGCTAAATGAGCTAACAATTGCCGATGCATATCCCTTACCAAACATAACAGATATCTTAGATCAGTTAGGTAGAGCAACATACTTTAGTACCCTCGATATTGCAAACGGATTTTATCAGATCCTTATGGATGATGAAGACCGCTGCAAAACCGCTTTTAGCACCCCATTAGGGCACTACGAATATAATCGCATGCCATTTGGCTTAAAAAATGCACCAGCAACTTTCCAGCGTCTAATGAACACTGTACTGATTGGCTTACAGGGATATGACTTTTTCGTATATGTAGATTACATAGTCCTTTACGGATACAATCTAACTGACCATAACTCCAAGCTCATAAGAATACCGTTTACGCCAACACAACTTAAAACTTCAACCAGACAAGTGTAATTTTCTGAAAAGAGAATTGATGTACCTCGGACATATTATCTCTGAAAGTGGACTTAAACCAGATCCCGAAAAAATTAAAGCAGCAAAAACATACCACACACCCAAAAACGTAAGAGGAATTAAAGCATTCTTAGGATTCACAGGTTATTACCGGCGGTTTATAAATAATTTTTCAACCATAGCAAAACCATTAACAAAATTATTAAAAAAGAACGTAGTTTTAAAATGGGATGCATTTTGTGATGAAGCATTTCAAACACTTAAAATAAAACTCATAGAATCTCCTGTTTTAGCATACCATGATTTTTAAAAAATATTTCATAGTTACAACAGACGCTAGTGATATTGGACTAGGCGCTGTCTTGTCACAGGGAGAAATTGGAAAAGATAAACCGATCTCTTACGTCAGCCGCATTCTGAATGACGCTGAAACTCGGTACAGCACTACGGAGAAGGAATTACTAGCAATTGTTTACGCCGTTAACCAATTAACATCTACGGAAGAAGATTAAAAATATGTACAGATCATAAACCATTACAATGGCTTATGAACCTCAAAGACCCAACGTCAAGACTCGCTCGGTGGAGAATATTGCTGGATGAATATGAATATCAAATAATTTATAAACCGCGAAAAATAAACTCAAATGCTGACGCCCTCAGTCGAATACCAATTGAGCCAAACGAAAAAGTAATGGGACTTACCAGGAACCAAAAACAACGCTTAAAAGATTCTACAAAAACAGATGAAATCCAATCACAACAACAAACGCAAGACGATTTACAAAGAGTTTCTAGTTTTATTTTAACTGAGAAAATTGGTAATATACACCACGATAAGGAACTTTCATGTAAGAACATAATCTTGCCTTAATACATTCTGTAGACGAAAAATTACTCCAAGAATTAATACCAAATTTTATTAAACCAGACGTAGGTAAGAGTCTCAAAACGAACTTTGGTGTTGTTGTCACACTTCCTATACCCATCAGAGGTACTAACGATGAACGAATCACAGAAAAATTCCAAACGACTATAAAGGAAGAGACACAAAAATCAAATTTTCGAGCAATTGGTTTATCACTACCAAATTTGGGTATCAAAACCAAGAACACATTCAAAATGTTACTAGAAAAAATATTTGAAAAAGAAGATCTGCATATTTATCTATATACTAACGAAAGGATCATTCTAAACGACCCCGAGCTTATAGCAAAAGGCATCTTTGATTATCATGACTCCCCCTTTGGCGGCCATCAAGGCGTGTCGCGAACACTTAAACGAATAAGGCAAAAATATTGCTGGTCTAATATGAGGAAAGACATAATCCAACACATACAAAAGTGCGCATCTTGCCAATTAAACAAAAGTAAAAAAAATCCTCCAGTACCTTTGAAAATTACGACAACTAGTTCGCGGCCTTTTGAAAGAGAAGCCTTAGATATAGTTGGTCCACTGCCAGTTAGCTATAATAATCAAAAATATCTACTAACATTTCAGGATGATCTCACTAAATTTTCAGAGGCTTTTCCTATCCCGAATGCAGAAGCTTCAACAGTAGCACGAGTTTTTTCAGAAAATATAATATGCCGACAGGGTTCCCCTACTACGCTACTGACTGACCAATGTACTAAATTCCTAAGTACCATGTTCAAAGAATTATGCGCTTTATTAAAAATTAAAAAAACTTAACACCTCACCCAATCGCCCTCAAACCAATGGACCACTTGAACGTAGTCATAAAACCCTCGCCGTGTATCTTCGACACTACTTCAATCGAGATCAATTAACATGGGATACATGGACTCCATATGCAATGTTCGTGTATAACACTACACCACATAGCAGTACAGGTTACACGCCTTATGAACTTCGATATGGGTTTCCTGCTAATATTCCTAGCACATTCTCTCAAAACCCGAAGACTATATATAATTATTAAAACTACGCTAATGAGCTCAAAACTAGATTGCGACACGGTTATCAAGAAGCAAATTAAGCTCTAGGTAAAAAGAAAATAATCTCAAAAACCCAGTATGACTAAACAGCCAGACCCAAAAATATTAATGTAGTCGAAAAGGTTCTTTTAAAGAACTAAACTAGTAAAAATAAATTTTCATCCCTCTGGGAGGGTCCATACGAGGCTCTTGAGATATTATCTGATGAAAATACCGTTCTCAAAATACAAAAAATATACAAAAAAACCCACATTTTAATTCCTCTTTTCTCTCGTTTTCCTTAAACTCAGAATGGAATCTATAGACTACACACCAGATTCATACTGGTTATTGTATAACATAGTGTCCAACACAGAAATTCCTCTACTAAAAGGGTTTGCTAAGATTGGCAACGGCTATCCGAACAGAATAACCATTCCCAATGAAATAGTTTCCATTATTCATGCGATAATCGAAATAGATACAAACGATGACAGGCTCACAATCAAAGACCGTGAATATTCTAACGGCACTTATCTCAATGATACCCGAATAAGTCATCAACTAGCTACAAACGTTAAATTCGGAGCCATGGTTTCTTTTTGAATTAGGAAAGAAGATTTATACTTAAGCCTCTGTCCATCCCACATTGTAAAGCACCGACGCGCATACCCCTCCATCGATGTATTACAGGAATGGACACGGCCTAACCAGCCAAACACACGCGTTATATTCTATTCTGGATACAACCCAGAAGTAGATGATTGAATTTATAAACCATACGTATAATCAAAAATATATACATATAAAAAAAATAAATCCACATATTCTTTTTTTTCTTTTTTCTTTTCTTCTTCCCCCTTCTACGAAACACAAAAAAAAAAACACAAAACTGAGAGCAACTTCCGGCATACAACAATTATCTAACTATTTTACAGAGAATGGGACCACTAGTATTAACACTATGGCTAAAATTAGTTTCAATGACCTACGGAATTATTCAAATATCTCCGATACGGGAAAACCCAGGCATATACTTTGAGCAATGGGGGAAAGCAGAATTATATTCCAACGAATGGAAACTAATAGTTTACTACGACATGAAGACATTTACCACAGCCCTTAACAGTGCCCAACTCTACGTCTCTGAATTAGAACAACTATGTGAGCAAATACAGGGGAAAGTAAGTTGCGAAATCTTATGCAATAGCGCGAACTAAACCTCTCCCACATCTAGAAAACAGCCACAATTAGCATTTTGTATTTATACAACCTACTACTGATTACTTGATAATAGATTTCAACAAGGAGTATTATATCAGCCTAAACTCCAACGACTTGGCAAACTGTAAACATCGAGGAAAAACCATTTTTATGTCCAATAACACACCCTCTTTTTAATTCAAATTCAGAGCTCGCCACTTGCGAAGTAGAATTGCTTCGTAGAGCAAAATCTCTACCACCATCATGCGACATAAAAGAAGCAAATCTTTCGAGCATTTGGTTGCAATTATCCACTCACAACAAGTGGTTATTCTCCACCACACAGAATTATGAGATAGACGAGATTTGCAAAGAAGAGTTGACAACGTACACCCTTCATGATACAGCTACCATAGAAATAATGGTAAATTGCTACATAAAATCTTAAGATTTGATAATCCACTCATATAACGAGATAGATACTATCTCTCACAATTCATACATACCACCCATTAATATATCAAACTTTTTGGGTAACATTTCACTTCCACAAATTAGTAAAAATAATCAGATTGCCTTTATAAAATTTTCTAGCCAAGATGGGCTTAAACTTATATCAAAACAAATAAATAAAATAAAATCCGAAGAAAACATTTCACTTTTACCTATAAGCCCCCACGACGTTCACCACTATACGGTAATTTATGCTATACTTTTTTTTATACTGGCATACTGCTTACGCCGCCGCCGCCTAATCAAACGCCTTAAACGAAAAAATAATATAGCCACTGTCGAACTCCCCAAACCTTTAGAAGATTTCCCATCTCCATCTCAAATTAAAAACGAACCACTCCTAATCCCAGAACCGAAACTAGTTCTAAACATTAGTGATTAAAATTAAAAAAAAAAAAAAAACTTTTATCTTAACGTTTATCTTAACTTCAAGAATATAATATATATAACTATATAAACAGTAAGAAAAAAAATATATATATGTCATAATAAAAAATTGTTTATCCTAAATATATAAATCTATAAATCTAAAAAAAAAAAAAAAAAAAACTTCAAGAAAATAATATATATAATTATATAAACAGTAAGAAAAAAAATATATATGTAATAATAAAAAATTGTTTATCCTAAATATATAAATCTATAAATCTAAACAAAACTCATGCCATTGACACTTAAACCAATGTTTTGGACACATATATACATATAACCACACACTCCATTCATTAAATCCACTATCATTCAACAAATAAAATACGATCGCACTAAGCGTAAATGCACTTCCTTCGAAGTTGTTATAGAGTATCAATGGTAATGCTGAGTTAATGGACTGCATTCATTGAATCATAATATTCAACAAATGAAATAGGATCGCACTTAGCGTAAATGCACTGCCTTCGAAGTTGTTATGATGATGCGACAATATAGAGTATCAATGGTAATGCTGTGTCAATGGTAATGCTGGACGGGGAAAGTGTGTGATGGGCAGAATCAGTGGCATTGATTAGTATAAATAGGGATCAATGAGGAAGGAATAGAAGAAGTTAGACTTAAACGGTTCTACGAAAAGGTTGCAGCGACGCTAAAGACGGCGGACCTCTAGATTACCAAATAATAATTAAATAAAAATATAACCAATAAATAAAAAGTGCATTTCATTTCTAACTTCCCTTCGACGCTCTTCCCTTGAATTTAAGGAAGCACGGCGTGATCGCAACATGTTCATATCAATAAATTATTTATCTTTTTTGTTCAAACATTCTATTTGAACATTTTATTGCAAAACCTTATTGAACATGCGAAATTTTCGCACGGGTTTTCTGGTTATATTTATCTAGTAAACTCGAATACCTTATTTTGATCATGGCGGATATATAAGTCCAATTCCTTGTTTGGCAGTAGTGTTGTGGTTGTATAAGTGACATTCATAATTGCTTAGGTGGATGAGGATTGGAGTCCCCCGGCATATCTGGTTGAGAGTAAATTTTGCGAAGAGCATACTTTGTAAATCTCTTAAATTCTTTCAATGGGCTTTGAACTTTTATTATAATAAGGGTACAATATTATAGAAAAATATTCGAGGTTTGAGCTAGCGAAAGAGATAAACAAGGATTTTAGGGTATAAGTATCATTTAACTCTTTAGAGTTGCGAAAAAGAAACCAAAGAAACCAAACAGTAATCCAATAGGCGGTTTTTTTAGGGTATCCGCTAAAATCTAAAAAGTTATATAATATCACTACCATTTATTTAACTCAATTTTACCTCACTATTTAACAAACGCAATATCAATTATTCCCTGTTGATAAAACAAAATTTCGCTTTATAAAACCTTTGTAATGAATATCCACGTAATTTGCTTTGAACGTTTCGATACTCTGCACAACAAATAACCTTTTTTGCGGAAAAAAACACTAAAAGCGAAATAAAATAACTGCATATCATAGGCTATTTAGAAATACAACGAAATAAAATGGAGAAAATCAAAGCGACAACTCTTCTCCTTCTCACCTTACTATATTTTGTGCTTAAAAGCTTAAAAACAGAACGTTCTGTGGTTAAAAAAACATTGAACAAGCTCTTTTGTATTGCTTTCAATGGGTATTGGTAACTCTGTTGGAATGTATATTTTTCCCAACTTATGATCTTACTCCTAGTGGTACTTACCTCCTCTGTAACTTATTTAACATACTTATGCCTATTTGCTGATACGAAACTTAAGACTTTATGTTCCACATATACGCTTAAGTAATACATCGTCGTTAATTGGAACATAGTTTATGTCTTAGAAAAAGTAGCACATAACATATTTAAGTATGACGTAAGGATTGAATCACTCTTAAAAATATTGTTTCGATACTTGGTTTTTTAGTTACCAACGCATTTAACATATAAAATAAATAAAAATCTGTTTTAAATTTCTGGATGCTTCACGTCATCGTTAAATCCTTGAAATTCCTGAAGTTTGAATTCCTCCTCAAATATATGAGAGAAATGAATATATTTCTTTATTTGATGGACTCTGTTTTTACAAAAAATTTCGGTTAATATAAAACCGCGCTCTACGAACAGCGCGTTCGAATCTGAATCCAGAGATAACTTTAAAATCCAAAAAGAAAGAAAAACGAATGGGAAAGTGGAACTATACTTTGCGACGTTTCTCGATTGTTCTCTTATGCTTGGGTGCAGTGTACAGCTTGTGCTGGTGCTTGTGCAAATTGCTTATGTTCTTAAACCCCGCTTCGCGGACAAAAGACAAAATTGCTGATTTTGCCCCAACGAAAACAAGGTGGATGTCGACGCTACGATTCGGGATGAAATTGTCGACGACGCGACGGCACCTACATTGCCGCCATGACTAGGGTGAGGAGGCAACTGCCGGTGATGATGTGGACAATTCCATGGATGTCGCTAACACTACCCTCAAATTATAAAAATGGTGGCTTCGAAGCTGCTGGCAGCAGCACCAGTAGCACCGGCAGTAGCAGCAACAAGCGCAAATTTACGAATTAATGCAGCTGTCAGATACCAACGATCTGTTCGGCTTTGAATTGTCAACAAATTAACGAAGTACGCCTGTGGCCGTCACCAATAACTCGCGATTGCAAACAGACGATATCTCCAAGAAACCATTTGAGTACTTATGGAAGCGTGAGTTGGTGTACCGCACAAATCCCGACATTTTTTCTAATGTCGAATTCGTCTAAACAAAAAATTCAATACAAACAAAAAAATTACACAAAATAAATTTACAGTTCATTTAAGGTCTAATATAAAACTTTTTAAAAATTGCATTTCTTATTGGTCCGTCGGTCGTCACTATTCATTAAATTATTTAATTTTTAAATATATAAAGAGATTCAAAAGCATCTGGTTCATAAGGATTATTTACATTACGTATTAATTTTAAATTTTGTGAACTAAAATTATGGTTATTTATTATCTATTTTGTGTAATTTTTTGTTTGTGTTGAATTTTTTGCTTGTATTTAATTTCATTATTATTATCAATCAAAATGTCATTATATTTAAAAAGAGTAACTGACGATGGAAGCATAGCTTCCGAAATGTACATATAAGCAATAAATAAATAATTGGAGTTAGTTAAATAAAATCTTTAATTTATTTAACATATTACCATTGTATATACATTTCTATAGTACTATCATGGAACATGAAACTTGGTTTCTTTCGCTTTGCTGTAGATGTCATATGTGCCGCTTTGCGAGATTAGTTTGTTGACTTTAGCAGAAGAAGAAAGGGGGAAAAGAAGAGATGAGGTAGTTTTATTTCTGTTCTTATAACAATAATGAGTAGAAGGGGAAAGCCAAATGTGGTGTGTTTTTCGACATCACATTTTGTAGTTTTCTATTTTATATGAGGATAAGGCAAGGAGGAATACAAATGTAAGATACCATATGACTGGATTTTTTTTTGCTTGTAGTAATTTTGTTACTTCCATCGCTTACTGATTCTGCATATATGTACAATGATACTTACGTATTATAAGTTTGGTAATGAATTGTTGGGGTAGTTTTGATCTGTATATACCTACATACAATGGTTTGGATTTTAGTTATTTTATGATTTGGATTTGGTAATTTTGAGAAAACAATACCTACCTACAAATCTTAAATAGGTAAGTTACAATAAGAAGTTATTCTAACAAATTTTAAGTAGGTACTATTTTATTTATCTTTTTAGAGTTGATGTTAATAGGTAGGTACTTCACCAAAAGCGGCTAGGTGCTTTGCTGTATTGTTCAAATTATTTTGTTTTTTTTTTAACTAATTAGATTTTGATAGGTAGGAATGTATTAAAACTTTATCGAATAAAAAAATTAATAAAATGTTAACTACATATATATTCGAACATATAATCAAAAATGAAAACAATATAAATTTATAAATAAATTTTAAATTTAGGTAGGTTGGGAAATAAAACATAAACAAAATAAAACAAAAAACACCCTATTATTAAGGCCTTAACACGATAGATACTAGTTAACAATTTACTTTATACATAGTAGTCTACTACTTGCTTACTTACTTACTTAAGGTGGCGCTACAGTCCGGGGTGGACCAGGGCCTCAACCAATAAGCTTCTTCCAGTCGGCTCGGTTTCTAGCTATCTGTCTCCAGTTTCGCACTCCAAGTTGGTTGAGATCCTCTTCCACTTGCGTGCGCCAAATTTTACGCTGTCCACCTCTACTGCGCTGTCCTACGGGGCAGGATTCAAAGACTCCGGGCCGGAGCATTGGTGTCCATTCGCTCTAGGTGACCCAGCCATTTCTGTCGTTGGCTTTTCCATTTTGTGACTAGGTCGGTATCGCTGTACAGCCCGTATAGTTCGTTTTTGTACCGTCTTCTCCATTCCCCATCTATGCAGACGGGACCAAAAATCACCCGGAGAATTTTTCTCTCAAAACAACCTAACGCGTTCTCATCCACCGTTAACATTGTCCTGTCCATGTCTCTGCACCATACATCAGGACTGGGATGATGAGCGTTTTATATATAGACAGTTTAGTTGCTCGAGAGATGGCTTTGCCTCTCAATTTCCTTCTTAGCCCAAAGAAACAGCGATTGGCAATAGTAATTCTGCGTTTGATCTCAGCACTGGTATCATTCGCTGAGTTTATAGAGCAGATCCTATGTATACAAAGTCTCTGACCACTTCAAAATTATAGCTGTCTATAGTGACGTTCTGTCCGAGACGCCGGTGTTGGGTGTCCTTTCTTATTGACAGCATATATTTTGTTTTGCTTCCGTTCACTGTTAAACCCATCTTGGCTTCCTTCTCAATACTCCCGAAAGCACCATTGACATTACGCTTTGTTCGTCCGATTATTTCAATGTCGGCAGCGTAAGCGAGTAATTGGATGGACTTTTGAAAGATTGTGCCTCTAGTGTTGACGTGAGAGTTTTGCACTATTCTTTCAAGAATGATGTTAGAGAAGTCGCATGACAGCACGTCGCCCTGCCTAAAACCTTTTTGACATCAAAGGTGTCTGTGAGGTCTTTGCCGATCTTGATGGAGCAGCGTGCATTCTCCATCGTCATCCTGCATAGACGAACGAGTTTGGTAGGGATGCCAAAACTAGACATGGCTCTATATAGCTCGTCTCTGTAGATACTGTCATACGCGGGCTTGAAATCGATAAAAAGGTGGTGAGTATCGATTTGAAATTCCTGGGTTTTTTCCTAGATCTGCCGTAGTGAGAATATTTGGTCGATAGTGGATCAAAAGCCACAGTGATAAGGACCTATCAGGTTGTTGATGAAAAGCTTTAGGCGCTCACAAAGTACGGCAGAGAAGATCTTGTAGGCGGTATTAAGAAGACTGATGCCTCTGTAGTTGTTGCAGACCAGAGGATCGGGCAAACAATGCTGAGGTTCCATTTATCGGGCATGCTTTCCTCCGACCATATTTTGCAGATGAGCTGGTGCATACTCCTTACCAGTTCATCGCCAGCCGCTCTGAACAACTCGGCCGCAAGACCATCAGCTCCAGCAGCTTTGTTGGACTTAAGTTTAGATATAGCTATCTTTACTTCGTCGAGATCGGGTGGACGGTATTTTTGGCCTACGTCGTCCAGGTTGAATTCATTCCTGCAATGGCATCCCCCTATTTCCTCGATCGCGCGCTTCTCATGCTCTTTCTTTTACCTTCTTAGAAGCTAGTGTCCCTCTCTCCTCTTCTGCTCGTAGAGCTCGCGAGCAGCGCTAGTCCTTCTATTCAGCGCCGCTTTGTATGCCTGTTGTTTGGCTGTGTGTACTTGCCGGCATTCTTCATCGAACTAGGGGTTTCGCTGTGGTGGTCATGCGAGGCCAAGCACGTTAGAGGCGGTATCTCTGATTGCTTCCTGGCAACTCTTCCACTGGTCTTCGATACTTGCAGTTGGCGGCAAAGGACGATTTAAGAGGGCGTGAGAGACTTGATCGGAAAAGGACCTTGTGATTTCCTGCGACTGTAGCCGTCCGTCGTCAAATTTTCTCACAATATTTTCCCGTTTTGCCTTTGGTCTGGATATCCTTAGCATTACCTTGGCTACAACGAGGAAGTGGTCCGAGGTGCTCGTTCACACAATTGAAACACAAGACTTCTTGTCTAGGTCTGCCTCTAACGACGAATCCACATCCAAAAAGGCGTTGCCCTTGTGGTCGATAGCAGTCACCATAGTAGATATCGCAGTCTTTCAATTTTCGTTTGCCCGCCCATCCCATCGCACTTCTTGGATGGCGGTGATGTCTGCTTTGTAGCAGCCTAGGGCCTCCGTTAAATGTTCGTCTGCACGTGTTCTATAAAGAGACAGAACATTCCGCGTGCAAATCCGAAGTTCGTTGTCCTTATTTCGTTTGCAGGGTTCGTCAGCAGTAAATCCGTCCGTATCCGGGGCCTGTTGTTGCTTCGAAACTAAAAGTTGCTTTGCATGGCCGGGTAGTCACCCCGACGGCACGACCCCCAACCTGGAGGACCAGACCCTTACAATTTAACTCCAAGGGCGGGGAGCCGGATTCACCGCTCCTTATAAGCCTGAGCTCCGAATATGTCGTGGATCGTCCAAGATTTCAGCCCAGTTATACAGCCAGTCATTTCGGACAGAAGATTATAGTGTTGCTATTTTTGTCTTTTGTTCAACACTCGCGCTTATTAGTTTAGCAAGTCAAGTTTGGATGAACGAGACCAGTATCCGATGGTTACCACTTGGGGGTAAAAAAAGCACAATTGACGTGTAGTATTCGTTGTATCACTGGACGTCGCCATGTTGACACCAATCAGTGACTTCCCGCGTCCTACAACGCCCAACCATCCATAGTAGTCTACTAACATTTCATAAATTAAAAACCTCTTGCCAACTAGTAAAATACTAATTAAGAAGAAAGCAAAGCATATGTAGGGTTTGAATTTTGATAAACACAATTATTGTGAGTATGCGTTGTAAATTGATTGTATGTTGCTGTAGAAACCCAAAATGTGCTCTTAATAAGTATTCGGTGCTTATCTTATTATCATTTAAACTTCATTATTTACAAAAAAAGACAAACAAAAATAGTACAGCAGCAGGACCCGAACCTGGCCTTCCGGGTCCAAAGCTAATATACTATCATATGACATATGGAATAAGTACGATATTAAAAATTTAAAGGAGCCAGTTGGTGATTTTAACTTAAGTAAAATGTTAATCACATAGTACGATACTAAACTCGTTTAAAATTAGCAAAATTCTCTTTTTAACCTAGTATCATACTAAAAATGATTTAACATATTACCTACCAAATCGTTTAAAATTTTGCGCCTTTATTTTTACTTGCCAATGGAGTATTCCATTAAGTACCTACCTATATTTGTTATGTAGGTAGGTATGTATTTAGGTACAGCTGGTTAAAGTAATACCCACAAGCTAATTGAACTTAGGATTTTAATTAAACTCAGCATTGCAATAATAGAAGCTGAAGCGATTTTCTTCAAACTTACATAGTTCATCATTATGAAAACCCAATCGAATTTTAGAAGAAACACGAAAGTTTTTTTAATTGATTGATTTTGACATATTGAGAGAATATTCTACTGAGTTATTGCTCTTAGTTAAAGGTCGAAAATCCAACTCAATTTACTTTAATAAAATATTCAATAAATGTGTGATAATAGTTGAATGAAATACGTTAGCTTTCAGTGGAATACTCCATTGGTTATTCAAAATGACGACAATATTAACTTACGCAGATAAACTCTAAGTTCTTATTCATTGATACCATATAATGTTAATTTGGTTTTAATCACAATTGGATGGAAAATATTGGAATAAATTAATTTGGTTTTAAAAAGGTACGAATGATAAAATAAATTATTTTTTAACGATATTTTCCAATACGATTTTATAAAGTAGCACTGTGCAATGGGTATCATTACGAGTGTTGTGATAAATTGTATATTGAGTTGGGTCAAAACAATATAGGTACATAGGTACAAAAGAACAAAATCAAACTTTTGAGTTACCAGATTCAAAAGTTATATCATTTGTTTTAAATCCAATTCTAAGTTATTAGGTAATGTTATGTGATGTGCAATAATATTGAAATTTATTGGATTTACAAATATAATAGTAAATTTAAAGAAATCGTTACGAACTTGAAAGTTGTTATGACCCATGTTATTATTTTTTTTTTGGAAAATCGAAATGTATTGAAAAAATGATATGCGTTAAAAACCACATGATATGCATGGATAACTCCAACGTTTTGATTAAAAAAAAACTTTAGTTACATTTTTATGGTCATTTTAACCAAACATTTTTTAATTGTAATATGAAATTAGGACCATAGAATTGTTTTACGTACCTATTATGTATAATAATATAAAATTTCATAAATAGTATTAGCTTTTGAATAAAATTTAAAATACAAATTTACCTAGGTAGTACATACTTATTTACATTTACATCCGTAAACATATACCGATGTTAAAACATAATAATAATTAGGAAGCGATGCCGCTGGGCGGCGGATGCGGTGTTACATTCCATTGTTTTTTTAAAGCCTTGAAATAAATAAAAAGACCACACTGAATTATAAGATTCAAGGGATAGTTACATGAGTATGTAGGCTCCTACGTACAATGTATATTTAAGTCCAGATTACGGATTTTAATCATGATCCTTAGGAGGCTAATGTGTACCTATACATAGATGCAACCTAAGTATGTAAATATGTACATACTGTGAATGTGAAAAGTAAGTAACCACCCATATTGTTTGTTAAATAATATATAATAAAGGGTCCGCGACATAACTTTTTTTTTTTTGAAAATGCTATAAAAAATACTGAATATTTTCTCAAATTTCTTTTTTTATTTGAAAGTACAATCCTTCCGGTTAGTAATGCAAAATAATTTCATTCAAATGGCTGCCTCGGCTGGCCATGCAGTAGCCCACACGATCGGTCCAATTTTGAAGCACATTATCGAATGTGTGGAGCTGTATTTCACCAATGGCTTAACGAATATTGTCCCTTAAAGCGTCAATTGTCTCTGGATTATCGGCGTAACACTTATCTTTTACGGCACCCCACAAATAATAGTCCAACGGTGTCAAATCGCAGCTCCGAGGTGGCCAAACGACATCAGCTCTGCGGCTGATAAAGCGATCTTCAAAAACAGGGCGCAAAACATCGATTGTAGCTTCGGCTGTGTGGCACGTAGCGCCGTCCTGTTGAAACCAAATATTGCCAATATCCTCCTCTTCAATTTTTGTGAACAAAAATTCGTTCAACATGGCCCGATAACGATCGCCATTGACTGTAACGGCCACTCCTTGCTCATTTTCGAAGGAAAATGGTCCAATTATTCCTCTGGACCAAAATCCGCACAAAACAGTGACTCGTTTTGGGTGTATCGGCTTTTCAATGTATGCGTGCGGGTTTTTTGTGCCGCAATTGCTTGTTTACATACCCGCCAAGATCAAAATGAGCTTCATCTGAAAAGATGATTTTTTAGCAAAATCGGCATCTTCTCTAAGTCGATCGCAGGCCCACTTAGCGAAGCGAAAACGCATTGGATGGTCAGTTGGCTTCACCTCCTGAACCAATTGGACTTTATATGGCGTCATACCAAGGTCTATATGCAAAATTCGTCTCAATGATGTCTCCGAAATGTTCAATTGTTGAGAACGACGGTGAATTGATGTTGATGGCGCTGCACGCACACTTTCTGCCACAGCAGCAATATTCTCGAGTGAACGAACTGTTTTTGGCTTTTTACGCTTTGGTTTATCGATGAGGATGCCAGTTTCTTTCACTTTTTTCACAAGATAATGAACATACGGAGCTGACGGTGCTTCTCTTCTTCCAAAATCTGTACGCAATTTTCGCACACATTCTGCAACATTACCATGATTTTCAAAGTGATGTCCCAATATTTCCCAGCGTTGTACAAGCGCATACACAACCATATTCGTTCAGCGGATGGATAAAACTAATTATCTGTCAAATCAGACATGAACTAAGTGTTACCATTCACGAAATAAGCACTAGTTGAAAAAAAAGTTAAATGGCGGACCCGTTATAAACAACAAATTAAAGCAAAATCGAATTCCAACAATATGACACAAAAGCTTTATTATAGCAGTAAATCAATACAACCATAAAAATTCCAAATAATTCTAATTTTCAAAAATAAAAAACTAAACATTTTCCATATTTTACATGTCAAAAGTAAGTAAAAATCTGTTATTTCTTTAATAAATATATTCAATTAGTACTTCGTTCGGCTCTCTTTAGACCTTATAACTTGTTTACGTCTACGTGGCATGGATAGAACAAAGTTATTTGTAACATTAGAACATATTTGGGACCATTCTCCAACTAAAGCCTTTTTAAATCTTCCTTGTTCTCTATAGTCCTTTTACGAATTTGCGTTTAGGTCCGGCGATTGAGAGGGTGATCGAACTGTTTTGGAATCCGATAAAGCAACCATTCTTTAACGAGCCGCGAGGTATCTTTAGGATCATTGTATTGTTGAAATATCCAATTGATTAAAGATTTTATTTTTAAAAACTTAAAACACCAATTATTTATTTTTGCTTAAATGTACATTTCGGAAGATATGCTTTCATCGTCAGTAAGCTCTATTTAAATAATAATGACATTTTAATATTAATATTAAAATTCAATACAAACAAAAAATTACACAAACAAATTTACAGTGAAACTAAGGTGTAATAAAAACTTTTTTGAAAATTGAATTTCTTATTGGTCCATCGTCACTATTCATTAAATTATTTTTATTTTTAAATATATAAAGAGATTCGAAAGCATCTAGCTCATAAGGATTATTTACATTACGTATTAATTTAAAATTTTGTAAACAAAAATTATGGTTATTATCTAGCATGTGTTATGATACACTTGATTTTTCTGGTTCATTGTATTTTAGATGCACACATTGTTCTTTGAATCTTTTGAGAATTTGTGTTCTTGTCTGCCCTATATATTCTTTATTACAATTGTTATATCCAATTGAGTAAATCCCTGATTGCTGTAATGTTTCAATTTTGTCCTTTGATCCACTAATCAGATTTTTAATTTTTATTTCACAGCTTTGGTTAATACTAATATTTTGTCTATTAAATATTGGTTTTAGCTTAGATGTAATTTCTGGATGGAAATAACATTTTGACCATTTCTTTTCTGAATCTTGTTCATTTCTGATTAAATCTAAAGTTCTATAATTCCTTAGGTTTTGTTTTCTTTTATGAGCAATCAGTGGATCATTAATTAGTTATTCTGATTTTTTGAACTTCACTGTATTTTCTTTCTTTTGTCATTGGAATATTTAAGGCTCTAAAAATCATGGAATGAAAAGCTGATGTTTTTTGTTCAAATGAGTGAAATGAATCAGATGTTATGTATCTAAGAGTATTTGTAGGCTTTCGATAAATATCGAATTCGAAATTTTGATCTTCTCTAGTTATAGCAAAATCTAAATAGTTTAATTTCCGTTTATTTCTTCTTCATAAGTAAACTTGATTGACGGATATTTTGATTTATTTAACATGTTTATTAAACTTCGAAGTTCATGCTTTTTGGCTATGGCCCAAACATCATCTATATATCTGAACCAAATTCTTGGAAAATTTCTTTCATTTTTCATTTTAGTCTCTAAATTTGACATGAATAAGTTTGCTAAAAATGGACTTAAATGTGAATCCGTACTGCAACCAAATTTTTGTCGATAGAATTTTTGATTAAACTGAAACCAATTTTCATCCATGCATAATTTAGTAAGACGGATCAGTTCATTAATTTCTTCTCGTCTTAGAGGATTTTTCTCTAACCATTCTCTGAGAAAATTTAAAGTTTCATTAATTGGAACATTTGGATATAACGAGATGACATCAAATGAAACTTTCGTTATTGGTTATTTTTAACTCTTTTACCTCTTGCGAATTCAATGCTGTTTTTAATAGGTCTTGTTTCGAATTTATTTGGTAGATTATTAAACTTTTCTAATAACCAACATTCAAGTTTTGTAACTTGTTGTTACTGATCCTGTTGTTGATGTTATCAAAAATCAACCCTTCCCTATTGGAAAACCCTTTAATTATATTTGGCAGACTTCTAGCCTATACTGCACGATATAAATAAGTCATTCAAGTGGACTTGTATTCATTAAATTATTTTGTTTGTCTGATGAACATACAAAAGCCCTAGCCGTTCGCGTTCGATTTTAAATTTTTCTTTATTAACTTCATGCTTATAAGTTTGCTGGATTTCCATATTGCAGCTAAAACTATTGGCTAAATTCTGCAGCTGATGGAAGCTTTCCTGAATTTCGACGTTTACCCTATCCAAGGAGGAAAATAATTTCCGCCGTAACTCGTTGTCGTGGGAGGGAGCTGCGACTCCATTTTCATCACCAAAAACGTTTTTTTTTATTTTTCTGGGAAGTTCCATTGAAATGCCAAGGTTTCGACACAGATTCTTAGAATATTTAAAAGAATTTTCAACCAATTCTTCTCGATGTTCTGTGAGAAGCAATTTTAATTTTTGCGAGCATTTGTGAAGGTCGAATCCTGCTGTTTGTAAGTAAATTTGGGCATCAATAACTTCATAAAACGCACATTTCCAAAGGCCCAAGATACACAGCAAATGAAAAATGTATAACTCGAATACCTCATTTTTATTTAAATTATTATAAACTAAAATTTTATACACAATTACATTAAAAATTACAATTAAATTAAAATACAGTCCATATTACACAAACTACAAACAATTTAAACATTTAATAGAAAACAGCGATTTTTTAAGTTCGTCGTGACGGTAGCAGGTATATTGTTCTTTAACTGGATAGATTTATGATATCTTTGGTTGGCTTAGGTAGAAATAGCACCTTGTGTTGGGATTTCGATGTATAGATCTAGTATACATTTTTTGAGAAAAAAGGCTGTTTTTGATCATGGCGTATATAAGTCCAATTCCTTATTTGGCAGTAGTGTTGTGGTTGTATAAGTGACATTCATAATTGCTTAGTAGGATGAGGATTGGAGTCCCCCGGCATATCTGGTTGAGAGTAAATTTTGCGCAGAGCATACTTTGTAAATCTCTTAAATTCTTTCAATGCGCTTTGAACTTTTATTATAATAAGGCTACCATATTATGGAAAAATATTCGAGGTTTGAGCTAACGAAAGAGATGGACAAGGATTTAAGGGTATATGTATCATTAAACTATTTAGAGTTGCGAAAAAGAAACCCAATCAATAATCAAAAAGGCGGTTTTTTTAAGGGTATCCGCTAAAATCTAAAAAGTTATATAATATAACTACTATTTACTTAACTCAATTTTACCTCACTATTTAACAAACACAATATCAATTATTCACTGTTGATAAAACAAAATTTCAATTTATAAAACCTTTTGTAATGAATATCCACGTAATTTCTTTGAACGTTTCGATACTTTGCACAACAAATAACCTTTTTTGATGAAAAAAACACTGAAAGCGAAACAAATAACTGCATATCAACGGGCTATTTAGAAATACAACGAAATAAAATGGAGAAAATCAAAGCGACAACTCTTCTCCTTCTCACCTTACTATATTTTGTGCTTAAAAGCTTAAAAACAGAACGTTCTGTGGTTAAAAAAACATTGAACAAGCTCTTTTGTATTGCTTTCAATGGGTATTGGTAACTCTGTTGGAATGTATATTTTTCCCAACTTATGATCTTACTCCTAGTGGTACTTACCTCCTCTGTAACTTATTTAACATACTTATGCCTATTTGCTGATACGAAACTTAAGACTTTATGTTCCACATATACGCTTAAGTAATACATCGTCGTTAATTGGAACATAGTTTATGTCTTAGAAAAAGTAGCACATAACATATTTAAGTATGACGTAAGGATTGAATCACTCTTAAAAATATTGTTTCGATACTTGGTTTTTTAGTTACCAACGCATTTAACATATAAAATAAATAAAAATCTGTTTTAAATTTCTGGATGCTTCACGTCATCGTTAAATCCTTGAAATTCCTGAAGTTTGAATTCCTCCTCAAATATATGAGAGAAATGAATATATTTCTTTATTTGATGGACTCTGTTTTTACAAAAAATTTCGGTTAATATAAAACCGCGCTCTACGAACAGCGCGTTCGAATCTGAATCCAGAGATAACTTTAAAATCCAAAAAGAAAGAAAAACGAATGGGAAAGTGGAACTATACTTTGCGACGTTTCTCGATTGTTCTCTTATGCTTGGGTGCAGTGTACAGCTTGTGCTGGTGCTTGTGCAAATTGCTTATGTTCTTAAACCCCGCTTCGCGGACAAAAGACAAAATTGCTGATTTTGCCCCAACGAAAACAAGGTGGATGTCGACGCTACGATTCGGGATGAAATTGTCGACGACGCGACGGCACCTACATTGCCGCCATGACTAGGGTGAGGAGGCAACTGCCGGTGATGATGTGGACAATTCCATGGATGTCGCTAACACTACCCTCAAATTATAAAAATGGTGGCTTCGAAGCTGCTGGCAGCAGCACCAGTAGCACCGGCAGTAGCAGCAACAAGCGCAAATTTACGAATTAATGCAGCTGTCAGATACCAACGATCTGTTCGGCTTTGAATTGTCAACAAATTAACGAAGTACGCCTGTGGCCGTCACCAATAACTCGCGATTGCAAACAGACGATATCTCCAAGAAACCATTTGAGTACTTATGGAAGCGTGAGTTGGTGTACCGCACAAATCCCGACATTTTTTCTAATGTCGAATTCGTCTAAACAAAAAATTCAATACAAACAAAAAAATTACACAAAATAAATTTACAGTTCATTTAAGGTCTAATATAAAACTTTTTAAAAATTGCATTTCTTATTGGTCCGTCGGTCGTCACTATTCATTAAATTATTTAATTTTTAAATATATAAAGAGATTCAAAAGCATCTGGTTCATAAGGATTATTTACATTACGTATTAATTTTAAATTTTGTGAACTAAAATTATGGTTATTTATTATCTATTTTGTGTAATTTTTTGTTTGTGTTGAATTTTTTGCTTGTATTTAATTTCATTATTATTATCAATCAAAATGTCATTATATTTAAAAAGAGTAACTGACGATGGAAGCATAGCTTCCGAAATGTACATATAAGCAATAAATAAATAATTGGAGTTAGTTAAATAAAATCTTTAATTTATTTAACATATTACCATTGTATATACATTTCTATAGTACTATCATGGAACATGAAACTTGGTTTCTTTCGCTTTGCTGTAGATGTCATATGTGCCGCTTTGCGAGATTAGTTTGTTGACTTTAGCAGAAGAAGAAAGGGGGAAAAGAAGAGATGAGGTAGTTTTATTTCTGTTCTTATAACAATAATGAGTAGAAGGGGAAAGCCAAATGTGGTGTGTTTTTCGACATCACATTTTGTAGTTTTCTATTTTATATGAGGATAAGGCAAGGAGGAATACAAATGTAAGATACCATATGACTGGATTTTTTTTTGCTTGTAGTAATTTTGTTACTTCCATCGCTTACTGATTCTGCATATATGTACAATGATACTTACGTATTATAAGTTTGGTAATGAATTGTTGGGGTAGTTTTGATCTGTATATACCTACATACAATGGTTTGGATTTTAGTTATTTTATGATTTGGATTTGGTAATTTTGAGAAAACAATACCTACCTACAAATCTTAAATAGGTAAGTTACAATAAGAAGTTATTCTAACAAATTTTAAGTAGGTACTATTTTATTTATCTTTTTAGAGTTGATGTTAATAGGTAGGTACTTCACCAAAAGCGGCTAGGTGCTTTGCTGTATTGTTCAAATTATTTTGTTTTTTTTTTTAACTAATTAGATTTTGATAGGTAGGAATGTATTAAAACTTTATCGAATAAAAAAATTAATAAAATGTTAACTACATATATATTCGAACATATAATCAAAAATGAAAACAATATAAATTTATAAATAAATTTTAAATTTAGGTAGGTTGGGAAATAAAACATAAACAAAATAAAACAAAAAACACCCTATTATTAAGGCCTTAACACGATAGATACTAGTTAACAATTTACTTTATACATAGTAGTCTACTACTTGCTTACTTACTTACTTAAGGTGGCGCTACAGTCCGGGGTGGACCAGGGCCTCAACCAACAAGCTTCTTCCAGTCGGCTCGGTTTCTAGCTATCTGTCTCCAGTTTCGCACTCCAAGTTGGTTGAGATCCTCTTCCACTTGCGTGCGCCAAATTTTACGCTGTCCACCTCTACTGCGCTGTCCTACGGGGCAGGATTCAAAGACTCCGGGCCGGAGCATTGGTGTCCATTCGCTCTAGGTGACCCAGCCATTTCTGTCGTTGGCTTTTCCATTTTGTGACTAGGTCGGTATCGCTGTACAGCCCGTATAGTTCGTTTTTGTACCGTCTTCTCCATTCCCCATCTATGCAGACGGGACCAAAAATCACCCGGAGAATTTTTCTCTCAAAACAACCTAACGCGTTCTCATCCACCGTTAACATTGTCCTGTCCATGTCTCTGCACCATACATCAGGACTGGGATGATGAGCGTTTTATATATAGACAGTTTAGTTGCTCGAGAGATGGCTTTGCCTCTCAATTGCCTTCTTAGCCCAAAGAAACAGCGATTGGCAATAGTAATTCTGCGTTTGATCTCAGCACTGGTATCATTCGCTGAGTTTATAGAGCAGATCCTATGTATACAAAGTCTCTGACCACTTCAAAATTATAGCTGTCTATAGTGACGTTCTGTCCGAGACGCCGGTGTTGGGTGTCCTTTCTTATTGACAGCATATATTTTGTTTTGCTTCCGTTCACTGTTAAACCCATCTTGGCTTCCTTCTCAATACTCCCGAAAGCACCATTGACATTACGCTTTGTTCGTCCGATTATTTCAATGTCGGCAGCGTAAGCGAGTAATTGGATGGACTTTTGAAAGATTGTGCCTCTAGTGTTGACGTGAGAGTTTTGCACTATTCTTTCAAGAATGATGTTAGAGAAGTCGCATGACAGCACGTCGCCCTGCCTAAAACCTTTTTGACATCAAAGGTGTCTGTGAGGTCTTTGCCGATCTTGATGGAGCAGCGTGCATTCTCCATCGTCATCCTGCATAGACGAACGAGTTTGGTAGGGATGCCAAAACTAGACATGGCTCTATATAGCTCGTCTCTGTAGATACTGTCATACGCGGGCTTGAAATCGATAAAAAGGTGGTGAGTATCGATTTGAAATTCCTGGGTTTTTTCCTAGATCTGCCGTAGTGAGAATATTTGGTCGATAGTGGATCAAAAGCCACAGTGATAAGGACCTATCAGGTTGTTGATGAAAAGCTTTAGGCGCTCACAAAGTACGGCAGAGAAGATCTTGTAGGCGGTATTAAGAAGACTGATGCCTCTGTAGTTGTTGCAGACCAGAGGATCGGGCAAACAATGCTGAGGTTCCATTTATCGGGCATGCTTTCCTCCGACCATATTTTGCAGATGAGCTGGTGCATACTCCTTACCAGTTCATCGCCAGCCGCTCTGAACAACTCGGCCGCAAGACCATCAGCTCCAGCAGCTTTGTTGGACTTAAGTTTAGATATAGCTATCTTTACTTCGTCGAGATCGGGTGGACGGTATTTTTGGCCTACGTCGTCCAGGTTGAATTCATTCCTGCAATGGCATCCCCCTATTTCCTCGATCGCGCGCTTCTCATGCTCTTTCTTTTACCTTCTTAGAAGCTAGTGTCCCTCTCTCCTCTTCTGCTCGTAGAGCTCGCGAGCAGCGCTAGTCCTTCTATTCAGCGCCGCTTTGTATGCCTGTTGTTTGGCTGTGTGTACTTGCCGGCATTCTTCATCGAACTAGGGGTTTCGCTGTGGTGGTCATGCGAGGCCAAGCACGTTAGAGGCGGTATCTCTGATTGCTTCCTGGCAACTCTTCCACTGGTCTTCGATACTTGCAGTTGGCGGCAAAGGACGATTTAAGAGGGCGTGAGAGACTTGATCGGAAAAGGACCTTGTGATTTCCTGCGACTGTAGCCGTCCGTCGTCAAATTTTCTCACAATATTTTCCCGTTTTGCCTTTGGTCTGGATATCCTTAGCATTACCTTGGCTACAACGAGGAAGTGGTCCGAGGTGCTCGTTCACACAATTGAAACACAAGACTTCTTGTCTAGGTCTGCCTCTAACGACGAATCCACATCCAAAAAGGCGTTGCCCTTGTGGTCGATAGCAGTCACCATAGTAGATATCGCAGTCTTTCAATTTTCGTTTGCCCGCCCATCCCATCGCACTTCTTGGATGGCGGTGATGTCTGCTTTGTAGCAGCCTAGGGCCTCCGTTAAATGTTCGTCTGCACGTGTTCTATAAAGAGACAGAACATTCCGCGTGCAAATCCGAAGTTCGTTGTCCTTATTTCGTTTGCAGGGTTCGTCAGCAGTAAATCCGTCCGTATCCGGGGCCTGTTGTTGCTTCGAAACTAAAAGTTGCTTTGCATGGCCGGGTAGTCACCCCGACGGCACGACCCCCAACCTGGAGGACCAGACCCTTACAATTTAACTCCAAGGGCGGGGAGCCGGATTCACCGCTCCTTATAAGCCTGAGCTCCGAATATGTCGTGGATCGTCCAAGATTTCAGCCCAGTTATACAGCCAGTCATTTCGGACAGAAGATTATAGTGTTGCTATTTTTGTCTTTTGTTCAACACTCGCGCTTATTAGTTTAGCAAGTCAAGTTTGGATGAACGAGACCAGTATCCGATGGTTACCACTTGGGGGTAAAAAAAGCACAATTGACGTGTAGTATTCGTTGTATCACTGGACGTCGCCATGTTGACACCAATCAGTGACTTCCCGCGTCCTACAACGCCCAACCATCCATAGTAGTCTACTAACATTTCATAAATTAAAAACCTCTTGCCAACTAGTAAAATACTAATTAAGAAGAAAGCAAAGCATATGTAGGGTTTGAATTTTGATAAACACAATTATTGTGAGTATGCGTTGTAAATTGATTGTATGTTGCTGTAGAAACCCAAAATGTGCTCTTAATAAGTATTCGGTGCTTATCTTATTATCATTTAAACTTCATTATTTACAAAAAAAGACAAACAAAAATAGTACAGCAGCAGGACCCGAACCTGGCCTTCCGGGTCCAAAGCTAATATACTATCATATGACATATGGAATAAGTACGATATTAAAAATTTAAAGGAGCCAGTTGGTGATTTTAACTTAAGTAAAATGTTAATCACATAGTACGATACTAAACTCGTTTAAAATTAGCAAAATTCTCTTTTTAACCTAGTATCATACTAAAAATGATTTAACATATTACCTACCAAATCGTTTAAAATTTTGCGCCTTTATTTTTACTTGCCAATGGAGTATTCCATTAAGTACCTACCTATATTTGTTATGTAGGTAGGTATGTATTTAGGTACAGCTGGTTAAAGTAATACCCACAAGCTAATTGAACTTAGGATTTTAATTAAACTCAGCATTGCAATAATAGAAGCTGAAGCGATTTTCTTCAAACTTACATAGTTCATCATTATGAAAACCCAATCGAATTTTAGAAGAAACACGAAAGTTTTTTTAATTGATTGATTTTGACATATTGAGAGAATATTCTACTGAGTTATTGCTCTTAGTTAAAGGTCGAAAATCCAACTCAATTTACTTTAATAAAATATTCAATAAATGTGTGATAATAGTTGAATGAAATACGTTAGCTTTCAGTGGAATACTCCATTGGTTATTCAAAATGACGACAATATTAACTTACGCAGATAAACTCTAAGTTCTTATTCATTGATACCATATAATGTTAATTTGGTTTTAATCACAATTGGATGGAAAATATTGGAATAAATTAATTTGGTTTTAAAAAGGTACGAATGATAAAATAAATTATTTTTTAACGATATTTTCCAATACGATTTTATAAAGTAGCACTGTGCAATGGGTATCATTACGAGTGTTGTGATAAATTGTATATTGAGTTGGGTCAAAACAATATAGGTACATAGGTACAAAAGAACAAAATCAAACTTTTGAGTTACCAGATTCAAAAGTTATATCATTTGTTTTAAATCCAATTCTAAGTTATTAGGTAATGTTATGTGATGTGCAATAATATTGAAATTTATTGGATTTACAAATATAATAGTAAATTTAAAGAAATCGTTACGAACTTGAAAGTTGTTATGACCCATGTTATTATTTTTTTTTTGGAAAATCGAAATGTATTGAAAAAATGATATGCGTTAAAAACCACATGATATGCATGGATAACTCCAACGTTTTGATTAAAAAAAAACTTTAGTTACATTTTTATGGTCATTTTAACCAAACATTTTTTAATTGTAATATGAAATTAGGACCATAGAATTGTTTTACGTACCTATTATGTATAATAATATAAAATTTCATAAATAGTATTAGCTTTTGAATAAAATTTAAAATACAAATTTACCTAGGTAGTACATACTTATTTACATTTACATCCGTAAACATATACCGATGTTAAAACATAATAATAATTAGGAAGCGATGCCGCTGGGCGGCGGATGCGGTGTTACATTCCATTGTTTTTTTAAAGCCTTGAAATAAATAAAAAGACCACACTGAATTATAAGATTCAAGGGATAGTTACATGAGTATGTAGGCTCCTACGTACAATGTATATTTAAGTCCAGATTACGGATTTTAATCATGATCCTTAGGAGGCTAATGTGTACCTATACATAGATGCAACCTAAGTATGTAAATATGTACATACTGTGAATGTGAAAAGTAAGTAACCACCCATATTGTTTGTTAAATAATATATAATAAAGGGTCCGCGACATAACTTTTTTTTTTTTGAAAATGCTATAAAAAATACTGAATATTTTCTCAAATTTCTTTTTTTATTTGAAAGTACAATCCTTCCGGTTAGTAATGGAAAATAATTTCATTCAAATGGCTGCCTCGGCTGGCCATGCAGTAGCCCACACGATCGGTCCAATTTTGAAGCACATTATCGAATGTGTGGAGCTGTATTTCACCAATGGCTTAACGAATATTGTCCCTTAAAGCGTCAATTGTCTCTGGATTATCGGCGTAACACTTATCTTTTACGGCACCCCACAAATAATAGTCCAACGGTGTCAAATCGCAGCTCCGAGGTGGCCAAACGACATCAGCTCTGCGGCTGATAAAGCGATCTTCAAAAACAGGGCGCAAAACATCGATTGTAGCTTCGGCTGTGTGGCACGTAGCGCCGTCCTGTTGAAACCAAATATTGCCAATATCCTCCTCTTCAATTTTTGTGAACAAAAATTCGTTCAACATGGCCCGATAACGATCGCCATTGACTGTAACGGCCACTCCTTGCTCATTTTCGAAGGAAAATGGTCCAATTATTCCTCTGGACCAAAATCCGCACAAAACAGTGACTCGTTTTGGGTGTATCGGCTTTTCAATGTATGCGTGCGGGTTTTTTGTGCCGCAATTGCTTGTTTACATACCCGCCAAGATCAAAATGAGCTTCATCTGAAAAGATGATTTTTTAGCAAAATCGGCATCTTCTCTAAGTCGATCGCAGGCCCACTTAGCGAAGCGAAAACGCATTGGATGGTCAGTTGGCTTCACCTCCTGAACCAATTGGACTTTATATGGCGTCATACCAAGGTCTATATGCAAAATTCGTCTCAATGATGTCTCCGAAATGTTCAATTGTTGAGAACGACGGTGAATTGATGTTGATGGCGCTGCACGCACACTTTCTGCCACAGCAGCAATATTCTCGAGTGAACGAACTGTTTTTGGCTTTTTACGCTTTGGTTTATCGATGAGGATGCCAGTTTCTTTCACTTTTTTCACAAGATAATGAACATACGGAGCTGACGGTGCTTCTCTTCTTCCAAAATCTGTACGCAATTTTCGCACACATTCTGCAACATTACCATGATTTTCAAAGTGATGTCCCAATATTTCCCAGCGTTGTACAAGCGCATACACAACCATATTCGTTCAGCGGATGGATAAAACTAATTATCTGTCAAATCAGACATGAACTAAGTGTTACCATTCACGAAATAAGCACTAGTTGAAAAAAAAGTTAAATGGCGGACCCGTTATAAACAACAAATTAAAGCAAAATCGAATTCCAACAATATGACACAAAAGCTTTATTATAGCAGTAAATCAATACAACCATAAAAATTCCAAATAATTCTAATTTTCAAAAATAAAAAACTAAACATTTTCCATATTTTACATGTCAAAAGTAAGTAAAAATCTGTTATTTCTTTAATAAATATATTCAATTAGTACTTCGTTCGGCTCTCTTTAGACCTTATAACTTGTTTACGTCTACGTGGCATGGATAGAACAAAGTTATTTGTAACATTAGAACATATTTGGGACCATTCTCCAACTAAAGCCTTTTTAAATCTTCCTTGTTCTCTATAGTCCTTTTACGAATTTGCGTTTAGGTCCGGCGATTGAGAGGGTGATCGAACTGTTTTGGAATCCGATAAAGCAACCATTCTTTAACGAGCCGCGAGGTATCTTTAGGATCATTGTATTGTTGAAATATCCAATTGATTAAAGATTTTATTTTTAAAAACTTAAAACACCAATTATTTATTTTTGCTTAAATGTACATTTCGGAAGATATGCTTTCATCGTCAGTAAGCTCTATTTAAATAATAATGACATTTTAATATTAATATTAAAATTCAATACAAACAAAAAATTACACAAACAAATTTACAGTGAAACTAAGGTGTAATAAAAACTTTTTTGAAAATTGAATTTCTTATTGGTCCATCGTCACTATTCATTAAATTATTTTTATTTTTAAATATATAAAGAGATTCGAAAGCATCTAGCTCATAAGGATTATTTACATTACGTATTAATTTAAAATTTTGTAAACAAAAATTATGGTTATTATCTAGCATGTGTTATGATACACTTGATTTTTCTGGTTCATTGTATTTTAGATGCACACATTGTTCTTTGAATCTTTTGAGAATTTGTGTTCTTGTCTGCCCTATATATTCTTTATTACAATTGTTATATCCAATTGAGTAAATCCCTGATTGCTGTAATGTTTCAATTTTGTCCTTTGATCCACTAATCAGATTTTTAATTTTTATTTCACAGCTTTGGTTAATACTAATATTTTGTCTATTAAATATTGGTTTTAGCTTAGATGTAATTTCTGGATGGAAATAACATTTTGACCATTTCTTTTCTGAATCTTGTTCATTTCTGATTAAATCTAAAGTTCTATAATTCCTTAGGTTTTGTTTTCTTTTATGAGCAATCAGTGGATCATTAATTAGTTATTCTGATTTTTTGAACTTCACTGTATTTTCTTTCTTTTGTCATTGGAATATTTAAGGCTCTAAAAATCATGGAATGAAAAGCTGATGTTTTTTGTTCAAATGAGTGAAATGAATCAGATGTTATGTATCTAAGAGTATTTGTAGGCTTTCGATAAATATCGAATTCGAAATTTTGATCTTCTCTAGTTATAGCAAAATCTAAATAGTTTAATTTCCGTTTATTTCTTCTTCATAAGTAAACTTGATTGACGGATATTTTGATTTATTTAACATGTTTATTAATCTTCGAAGTTCATGCTTTTTGGCTATGGCCCAAACATCATCTATATATCTGAACCAAATTCTTGGAAAATTTCTTTCATTTTTCATTTTAGTCTCTAAATTTGACATGAATAAGTTTGCTAAAAATGGACTTAAATGTGAATCCGTACTGCAACCAAATTTTTGTCGATAGAATTTTTGATTAAACTGAAACCAATTTTCATCCATGCATAATTTAGTAAGACGGATCAGTTCATTAATTTCTTCTCGTCTTAGAGGATTTTTCTCTAACCATTCTCTGAGAAAATTTAAAGTTTCATTAATTGGAACATTTGGATATAACGAGATGACATCAAATGAAACTTTCGTTATTGGTTATTTTTAACTCTTTTACCTCTTGCGAATTCAATGCTGTTTTTAATAGGTCTTGTTTCGAATTTATTTGGTAGATTATTAAACTTTTCTAATAACCAACATTCAAGTTTTGTAACTTGTTGTTACTGATCCTGTTGTTGATGTTATCAAAAATCAACCCTTCCCTATTGGAAAACCCTTTAATTATATTTGGCAGACTTCTAGCCTATACTGCACGATATAAATAAGTCATTCAAGTGGACTTGTATTCATTAAATTATTTTGTTTGTCTGATGAACATACAAAAGCCCTAGCCGTTCGCGTTCGATTTTAAATTTTTCTTTATTAACTTCATGCTTATAAGTTTGCTGGATTTCCATATTGCAGCTAAAACTATTGGCTAAATTCTGCAGCTGATGGAAGCTTTCCTGAATTTCGACGTTTACCCTATCCAAGGAGGAAAATAATTTCCGCCGTAACTCGTTGTCGTGGGAGGGAGCTGCGACTCCATTTTCATCACCAAAAACGTTTTTTTTTATTTTTCTGGGAAGTTCCATTGAAATGCCAAGGTTTCGACACAGATTCTTAGAATATTTAAAAGAATTTTCAACCAATTCTTCTCGATGTTCTGTGAGAAGCAATTTTAATTTTTGCGAGCATTTGTGAAGGTCGAATCCTGCTGTTTGTAAGTAAATTTGGGCATCAATAACTTCATAAAACGCACATTTCCAAAGGCCCAAGATACACAGCAAATGAAAAATGTATAACTCGAATACCTCATTTTTATTTAAATTATTATAAACTAAAATTTTATACACAATTACATTAAAAATTACAATTAAATTAAAATACAGTCCATATTACACAAACTACAAACAATTTAAACATTTAATAGAAAACAGCGATTTTTTAAGTTCGTCGTGACGGTAGCAGGTATATTGTTCTTTAACTGGATAGATTTATGATATCTTTGGTTGGCTTAGGTAGAAATAGCACCTTGTGTTGGGATTTCGATGTATAGATCTAGTATACATTTTTTGAGAAAAAAGGCTGTTTTTGATCATGGCGTATATAAGTCCAATTCCTTATTTGGCAGTAGTGTTGTGGTTGTATAAGTGACATTCATAATTGCTTAGTAGGATGAGGATTGGAGTCCCCCGGCATATCTGGTTGAGAGTAAATTTTGCGCAGAGCATACTTTGTAAATCTCTTAAATTCTTTCAATGCGCTTTGAACTTTTATTATAATAAGGCTACCATATTATGGAAAAATATTCGAGGTTTGAGCTAACGAAAGAGATGGACAAGGATTTAAGGGTATATGTATCATTAAACTATTTAGAGTTGCGAAAAAGAAACCCAATCAATAATCAAAAAGGCGGTTTTTTTAAGGGTATCCGCTAAAATCTAAAAAGTTATATAATATAACTACTATTTACTTAACTCAATTTTACCTCACTATTTAACAAACACAATATCAATTATTCACTGTTGATAAAACAAAATTTCAATTTATAAAACCTTTTGTAATGAATATCCACGTAATTTCTTTGAACGTTTCGATACTTTGCACAACAAATAACCTTTTTTGATGAAAAAAACACTGAAAGCGAAACAAATAACTGCATATCAACGGGCTATTTAGAAATACAACGAAATAAAATGGAGAAAATAAAAGGGACAACTCTTCTTTTCACCTTACTATATTTTGTGCTCCAAAGCTTAAAAACAGAACGTTTTGTGGTTAAAAAAAACATTGAACAAGCTCCTTTGTATTGCTTTCAATGGGTATTGGTAACTCTGTTGGAATGTATATTTTTCCCAACTTATGATCTTACTCTTAGTGGTACTTACCTCCTCTGTAACTTATTTAACATACTTAGGCCTGTTTGCTGATACGAAACTTAAGACTTTATGTGCCACATATACGCTTAAGTAATACATAGAGCTTTGCACCAAACTCAAACCTAAACATAAAAGTCGTTAATTGGAACATAGTTTATGTCTTAGAAAAAGTAGCACATAACATATTTAAGTATGACTTAAGGGATTGAATCACTCTTAAAAATAATGTTTCGATATTTGGTTTTTTAGTTACCAACACATTTAACATATAAAATAAATAAAAATGTATTTTGAATTTCTGGATGCTTGACGTCATCGTTAAATCCTGGAAATTCCTGAAGTTTGAAATCCTCCTCAAATATATGAGAGAAATGAATATATTTCTTCATTTGATGACTTCTCTTTTTACAAAAGATTTTGGTTAATAAAAGAACAGTGCATAATAAGTAACTGATTGAAACTTCGATTATAAAACCGCGCTCTACGAACAACGCGTTCGAATCGGAATCCAAAAAGAAAGAAAAACGAGTGGGAAAGTGGAACTATACTTTGCGACGTTTCTCGCTTGTTCTCTTATGCTTGGGTGCAGTATGCAGCTTGTGCTGGTGCTTGTGCAAATTGATTATGTTCTTAAACCCCGCTTCGCGGACAAAAGACAAAATTGCTGATTTTGCCCCAACGAAAACAAGGTGGATGTCGACGCTACGATTCGGGATGAAATTGTCGACGACGCGACGGCACCTACATTGCCGCCATGACTGGGGTGAGGAGGCAACTGCCGGTGATGATGTGGACAATTCCATGGATGTCGCTAACACTACCCTCAAACTATAAAAATGGTGGCTTCGAAGCTGCTGGCAGCAGCACCAGTAGCACCGGCGGTAGCAGCAACAAGCGCAAATTTACGAGTTAATGCAGCTGATAGATACCAACGATCTCTTCAATTGTCAACAAATTAACGAAGTACGCCGGTGGCCAACGGACAATATCTCCAAGAAACGATTTGAGTGCTTATGGAAGCGTGAGTTGGTGTACAGCACAAATCCCGACATTTTTTCTAATGTCGACTTCGTCTAAACAAAAAATTCAATACAAACAAAAAAATTACACAAAATAAATTTACAGTTCATTTAAGGTTTAATCTAAAACTGTTTAAAAATTGCATTTCTTATTGGTCCGTCAGTCGTCACTATTCATTAAATTATTTTATTTTTAAATATATAAAGAGATTCAATTACGTATTAATTTTAAATTTTGTGAACTAAAATTATGGTTATTTATTATCTATTTTGTGTAATTTTTTTGTTTGTATTGAATATTTTGCTTGTATTGAATTTCATTATTATTATGAATCAAAATGTCACTACATTTAAAAAGAGTAACTGACGATGGAAGCATAGCTTCCGAATTGTACATATAAGCAATAAATAAATAATTTGAGTTAGTTAAATAAAATCTTTAATTTATTTAACTTATTACCATTGTATATACATTTCTATAGTAATATCTTGGAACATGAAAATTGGTTTCTTTCGCTTTGCTGTAGATGTCATATGTGTCGCTTTGCGAGATTAGTTCGTTGACGACGGCAGAGGAAGAAAGGGGGAAAAGAAGAGATTAGGTAGTTTTATTTCTGTTCTTATAATAATAATAAGTATAAGGGAGAAAACCAAATGTGGTGTGTTTTTCGACAACACATTTTGTAGTTTTCTATTTTATATGAGGATAAGGCAAGGAGGAATACAAATGTACTCGTAAGATACCATATGACTGGATTTTTTTTCTTTTTGCTTGTAGTAATTTTGTTACTTCCATCGCTTATTGATTCTGCATATATGTACAATGAAACTTATTATAAGTTTGGTAATGAATTGTTGGGGTCGTTTTGATGTGTATATACCTAAATATAATGGTTTGGATTTTAGTTATTTTATGATTTGGCTTTGGTGATTTTGAGAACTCAATACCTATCTACAAATCTTAAATAGGTAAGGTACAATAAGAAATTATTCCAACAAATTTTAAGTAGGTATTATTTTATTTATCTTTTTAGAGTTGATGTCAATAGGTAGGTACTTCACCAAAAGCGGCTCGGACGCGGGTTCAAAAAATCTTAGGTAGATAAAGACAAATGTACGTAGGTTAGATACATACATGACTAATAATTTTTTTAATTTAAATATGTTAAATGTGAGTGATGTATGTAGGTAGGTACCTATATGGCCGTGAAACTAGGTCATGTTACATATATTACCTATGTTCTAGGTGCTTTGCTGTTTTGTTCAAATTATTTTATGTTTTTTTAAAACTAATTAGATGGTGTTAGGTAGGAAGGCATTAAAACTTTATCGAATAAAAAAAATAATAAAATGTAAACTACCTATATATTGGAACATATAATCTAAAATAAAAACAATATAAATAAATAAATAAATATTAAATTTAGGTAGGTTGGGAAATAAAACATAAACAAAATAAAACAAAAATCTTTTTCGCAAAATTTTAAACAGCCTATTATTAAGGCCTTAACACGATAGATACTAGTTAACAATTTACTTTATACATAGTAGTCTACTAACATTTCATTCATTTTAAACCTTTTGTCAACTAGTAAAATACTAATTAAGAAGAAATCAAAGCATATGTAGGGTTTGAATTTTGATGAACACAATTATTGTGTGTATGCGTTGTAAATGCGTTGTAAATCGAACCTGGCCTACCTGGTCGAAAGCTGATATACTATCATATGACATATGGAATAAGTACGATACTAACAATTTAAAGGAGTCAGTTGGTGATTTTAACTTAATTAAAATGTTAATCAGACACTACGATACTAAACTCGTTTAAAATTAGCAAAAAGTACCTACCTATATTTGTTATGTAGGTATGTAGGTATTTAGGTACAGCTGGGTAAAGTAATACCCACAAGCAAATTGAACTTAGGATTTTAATTAAACTCAGCATTGCAATAATAGAAACTGAAGCGATTTTCTTCAAACTTACACAGTTCATCATTATGAAAACCCAATCGAATTTTAGAAGAAACGCGAACGTTTTTTAATCGATTGATTTTGACACATTGAGTGAATATTCTACTGAGCTATTGCTCTTAGTTATTGGTCGAAAATCCAACTCAATTTATTTTAATAAAATGTTCAATAAATGTGTGATAATAGTTGAAGGAAATACGTTAGCTTTCAGTGGAATATTCAATAGATTATTCAAAATGACGACAATATTAACTTACGCAGACAAACTCTAAGTTCTTATGCATTGATACAAGATAATGTTAATTTGGTTTTAACCACAATTGGATACAAAATATTGGAATAATTTAATTTGGTTTTAAAAAGGTACGAATGATAAAATAAATTATTTTTTAACGAATTTTTTTTTTTTTAATTCATTTTTATTTAATCTTAACTTATAACTATTTTAAAGCTAGACAAAAATGTTTAAAACTAGCCTAATAATCAATAACTTACAACTATTTTATTGGCCCTTTACTTTTTGTTTTACCAAGAAAACTTTTTTTTAAAAACTTGGTCTCGTATCATTTTTCATTTTTTTACTTACAAGCTACCTAAATCTAGACTAAAAATAATTAAAACTAGATACAATTAACTTATATACTAACTAAAACTAACTTAAACTACTTAAGATACCTAAAAATACCCAAAACCACTTAAAACTACTTCAAAACTAGAACAGCCACAGCAGCATTTTTTTCGTTTTTTTAATTTTTTTTTTGTATATTTTGTATACGCATGCAGACACACAGAGACATGCAACCCACACAGCCAAGTACATACGTGCATACATATTCGTATGTACATACATACACAGGCACGCAGCTGCATGCACAAATGCCCCCGCAAACATACATATTTTTAAATTTTTTTTTGTGCCACCCCGACTGTTCCCTATACCTAATTTACCTAAATCTACGTAAGTCGGCCAAGACATACCATCCTAATCGACTTTATGTATCATAATGCTGTTCAGAGAGCCACCAGAACTGGTTCTCTTGTTTCGCCCTATCTCTTCGGTCCCGATCGGACACAGTCCTACTGAACCGAAGGCGCTCTTCTCCACCTTGAGCGATGACGTCTCGACCATACAGGAGTCGCCTTTCTACAGTTTTCCGGCTGACGTGGTAGATGAGCGGAACCGCCATTCCATCCTGTATCAGCCCTCGACTGTCTAAAAAGAGGAATGCCTCGGGAGGGATGTAGCCACTTAACCGCGCACTCTCAAAATATTCATTATTGGGGTAGTAAGCCCCAAAAATTAAGCTGTTGGTTGAGGACATCGCTCTTGCAGTGTGACCCCGAATCAGCTTAAACAAAAAATTATCTATTCTGTTTATGTTGGCTCCGTTGTATAGAACCTGGTTTGAATAATAGCTTGTGTACTCCGACTCTGGTGTTCTGTGTATTCCAAGGCAACGTCTAAGACATTACCTCTCAAACACCCGAATCTTTTCCATTTGAGATGGGTCAACGTTGAACCACACCGGACATCCGTAGGCAATCATCGGCCTGATGAGGGCCATGTAGCAAATCACCTTCACCCTGCTGTCAAGACGGCTGCTATAAAACAGTCGTTTTGTCAAGGCAAAGGCTCCCCTAGCCCTGCCCAAAGCAGCACCTATATGTCTGTCGAAATACAGGTACTGATCCAACCAGATGCCAAGGTACTTTACTACACTTTTACTCCCCAGTGGATGTCCATGTGGCCCTACGATCACCAGCTTGCGCCAGTTCTTTCTCGTATCCCTTGGGGCGCTAGACAACGGAGTCCTAAACAAAATGGTTTCTGATTTCTGGAAGTTGATTTTCAACTTCCAGTCATCACAATATCGCTGAATCTTGTCGAAGTCACTCTGCAAGAGAGTTTTGATGACCTCAACTGTATGAGCTGTTCTGTACGCAATTAGATCGTCGGCGTACGCAATTGCCTGAGTTAGACTACCTATGAGATCGCTGGTGTAAATGCTGAATAGAATCGGCGAGTTAACCGCTCCCTGCTGAAGACCATTTTTAATATTAAAAATTGCGGTAGAAGTTACATTGCCACTCTTGACAACAAACTTTCTACCATTTAGCATGTCATAAAGCATATACAATAGAGGTTTACTTATACCTAGTCTGGTTAGCCTTAGATAGAGACCTTTTAACCATACGGTGTCGAATGCCTTCTCCAAATCAACCAGACAGGCACCCGTACACTGCTTTTTAGTTTTGTTCCATTGGATATCAGAAACTAGTTTAGACGCGGCATGAATTGTGTCATGTTCCGCCTGAAAACCGAACTGATTATCCGGGATGATGTTTTTGTCCTCCGCCCATTTGAACAGGGCTCTATTAATAACCTTTTCAAATACTTTGCTGATACTTGGAAGAAGACTTATCGACCGGAGATTCGCCGGATTGGAGTTGTCCTTTCCCTTTTTTGGGAGAGGGTGCACCACAGCTGTCTTCCATCGCACTGGATAATACGCATTATTCAGCGCGTTGTTAAACAGTGTGGTATAAATGTCAACTGCTTCTTAAGGCAAATGTCGTAGTACAACGTTGGATATACCATCGACTCCTGCTGACTTCTTTTTCTTTAATGAATCGAAGATGAGCTGGAGCTCATTCTTCGAAATTAGCAGGGGACTGGGCCCATTTCGGTCGGCGATTATGGCGTTTGCCAAATCTTCATCATAAAACCCGGTAAAAACAAGGTTCTCAGATCGCCATTCGGTTATATCGTTCTGGAGCCATAAGTTATGAAGCAGAGCTCTGTTCTCCAGGTCATGATTCGGTCGAATGCTAGCATTCACCTTGTACACTTGCTGGAAAGCAGCCCCCACTCTCTCCACTCAGCCTCCACTCTCTCCTCAGTATATTCGATTATATAGAGGTCATTGTCCAATACGGCATCCTCTGGGTCTATGCCCGCTGTCAGAAGTACGTCTCTGTTCTCTGTCGTCCTCTGGAGCTTAAGACACGGAAGATCGTTGTGATCCTTTCTTCTAAAAATCTTATTAATTTTTGGGAACATACTTGGGTCGCTGGAATTAACGGCACGAATTTTATTGTCAGAACAAATTAATAGCCAATCTATAATTTTCTTTGATCAATTGGTTGATGTTTTTAATGGACGACTTCAGTGTCCTAATCTCCAGGTCTCGTGTATCAGTAAACCGCCTGAACAAGCGTTTTAGTCTTGTCAGTAGTCCACTTTTTTGTCTGTGAAGTGCGTCAATTGTCGCGTTACGGTACATATCAGTTGCGTTACGTTCCTTGTATTTCGGTATTGTTCTGCTCATTGTTCGTAGAATCGCTTCGTCAATTTGTTCTAAGTATCTGTCTATTTCAGTAGTTGTTAGGTTCCTGTCATTTGGTGGGGATATACCATTTGAACGTAATTCACTCAATAAGGCATTGGAGAAACGTGGCCAGCGGACCTTACTGTAATTGTAAGTATGCACAGGCACATACTCCTCCAACTCCATAAGCTGGTTCGGAAGTTGTATTACGGCGGCGAGTCCGCAGTGGTCACTGTCGTACTCGATTGTTCGTAAACAATTTCTTGGCCGTTGACCCACAGCGTCAGTAATTGTTAGTCTTGCGTCTTTAAGCAATAGATCCAGATAGGCACCGCTTCTTGGGAACGATGGCCTGTCTGTGGCTAGAAGATCGATGCGCTACTCAAGGTTGTATCGACCCATCCAATTAAATAGATGGTTACCTCGAGGATTTTGTATTTGATTTCCCCAATCTGTGTGCTTGGCGTTTAAATCACCCGCCAATATATAGTAATTCTCTTCCGAGCTCAATCTTAAGCATTCAAAAAGCTTTTCAAGCTCTGTTATAAACTGGGTGGGCTGAGGTCTTTCCGGTACATAGGCAGCGATCACATACATTCTCTTCCCCTGTTGGAAATGAATGCATATGGTGCATGCCTCTAACGTCCGAAATTTCGCGCCCTTAACCTCTAAGTTGCGTTAAGCTCGGCAAAACAGAGTAGAGATAATCCACCCTAGTCGACTGCTCCCTGACCTGGTTTTGGAGGTCAGTCAACTGGCCCTGGATGGCCAGCAGAATGCCCATAATATCCGCCTGTGCCGCTGGCGCCTTAGGTACGGGGGCCTGTTGGGCGACCTTTGGTGTAGGGTGTACCGTGCTTCCCCTTCCTGACGCCATTTGGGCGTAAGAAATTTGGGGGTTGACGGGCGTTGTTGTAGGAGGGCGCACTGTTGGACGCTTTTCTACCACTGTTTGCTTTGCTGCTTTATTGTTCCTTATAACTGAAACGTCGGGCATCCCCGATAATTAGCGGGGTGTCCGCCACCTCGGCAGAGTACACATTTAAGCTGAGTCCTATCTTCGACCCGTTCCTTTCCTAACTTGCATTCATCTGCATTGTGGTTCTCTCCACACTTAACGCAGCGTGACTGCATTTCGCAGTTTGCTGCGGCGTGGCCGAACCTTTGGCAGCGCATGCATTGAAGCATGTCGCCGCGCCTTTTTAATTTGTTCCAAGTTACAACCTGGTAGTTGAGGACGGGGATACTCCTCAAACTATCCAGTTTGCTGCTGGGTGAGAGTTGAACAAGGAAGAAGGGAAGACTCCGCTTCCCCCGCCTAGCTCTAACTGTAGCGAACGGCTTGACCCCGATATATTCGAGATCGTCATTCGCTTTTTGGCGGAGTTGACTTAAGAGCACCTGTGGTTCCGTGCAAGAATCTATGACCTTCAAAAGGACCGTTTAAAATTTTTCGTTCTTAGGGGTGAAACTAAAGAATTCAGTAGTGGTTTCTTTTAGCAACGGTTTAATTTTTTTGTGATGTTCCAGTGTGAAGCAATGGATAGCATGCCTATCGTTATTTAATCTTTTTATAGTAAAATTTTGACCTATGGCCAACTTACACAGATTTATGGTATCCTGTAACTCCATTTTATAAGTATTTATGGGTGGCACCTTTTCTTTTTTCGTAATCGGCGGCTGTGGCTGCTGCTGCTGAGACTGACTTTTCTGCTGCTGTTGATTCTGCTGCTTTTGAATCTGCTGCTGCTGTTTTTGTTGCGGTTGTTTCTGGGCTTGTGTCTGCTGCTGTTGCTGTTGTTGGTTTTGTTCCTCGATTTCTTTCAGTTGTTTCGCTCTGCGCGCTTCTAGCTTGGCCTTAAGTTGGCTTTTCAAACTTTAGATTTCTGCCTCCATTGTTTCAATTTGAGCGACCATTCTTTGTTCCTCGTCCTCCTCAGATGACGCCTCTGATGTGGAGGAGTTCACGAAGGCAGTACTATCGCCCGTCGTGAAGTACCCTTCTCCTTCCTCAGACATATATTGAATACCCTCTTCGGGTGAAGTGTTTAGCTGGGTTTGTCTTGCTGCCTCTGACGTCTCGTCTATGTCGAACGTATTCACCCCAGCTGGCAGCTTTGCTGAGGTGGCCGTGGATCTCCTCTTCACCAAATTTGGTGCGCACTTGATCCTCTTTCTGCGCTTTTGGTTAGCATCGGATGATGTTGCCGTTGTTGTTATTGCTGTTGATGTTGTTGCTGCAGAATCACTCATTGGCCCTAGGACACCTTTCGATGCCCCGGTGCTTAAGCTCCTCCTTTGCTCGTTTTCCCAACCAATAAAGTTTTCCACTTCACGGTTGTGAAAAAAAGCTTGCAAAGTTCTGATGCCCGGCTGGGAATCGAACTGGCGACCCTCGGATTTTCGGTCGGCCACTCTACCTTTGTGCTACTGCACCACTTAAGAAATCTTGATTTAAGGTTATTTTTAACACACACACGAAATTTAATTTGGAAAAAACTGGGAAGCCGAAAACGTGTTAACACCTCCACAGTACGAGAATGAAATACGTTAGCTTTCAGTGGAATACTCCATTGGTTATTCAAAATGACGACAATATTAACTTACGCAGATAAACTCTAAGTTCTTATTCATTGATACAAGATAATGTTAATTTGGTTTTAATCACAATTGGATTGAAAATATTGGAATAATTTAATTTGGTTTTAAAAAGGTACGACTGATAAAATAAATTATTTTTTAACGATATTTTCCAATACGATTTTTTAAAGTAGCACTGTGCGCGGGTGTCATTACGAGTGTTGTGATAAATTATATATTAAGTTGGGTCAAAACAATATAGGTACATAGGTACAAAAGAACAAAATCAAACTTTTGAGTTCCCAGATTCAAATGTTATATCATTTGTTTTAAATCCAATTCTAAGTAATTAGGTAATGTTATGCGATGTGCAATAATATTGAAATTTATTGGATTTACAAATATAATAGTAAATTTAAAGAAATAGTTACGAACCTGTATGTTGTTATGACCCATGTTAATATTTTTTTTTGGAAAATTTAAATGTATTGAAAAAATGATATGCGTTAAAAACAACATCATATGCATGGATAACTCCATCGTTTTGATTTAAAAAAAAACTTTAGTTACATTTTTATAGTCATTTTAACCAAACGTTTTTTAATTGTAATATGAAATTAGGACCATAGAATTTTTTTCCGTACCTACGAGCATATGTATAATAATATAAAATTTCATAAGTAGTATTAGCTATTGAATAAAATTTAAAATAAAAATTTACTTTGGTAGTACATACTTATTTACATTTGCATCCGTAAACATATTTTGCAAAATAAATACCGATGTTAAAACATAATAATAATTAGGAAGCGCTGCCGGGCGGCGGACGCGATGTCACTTTCCATTGTTTTTTTAAAGCCTTGAAATAATTAAAACGACTACACACTGAATTATAAAATTCAGGGTATAGTTACATGAGTATGTAGGCACCTACGTACAATGTATATTTAAGTGCAGATTATGGATTTTAATCATGATCCTTAGGAGGGTAATGTGTACCATAGATGGAACCTAAGTATGTAAATATGTACATACTGTGAATGTGAAAAGTAAGTAACCATCCATAATGTTTGTTAAATAATATATAATATAAACAACAAATTAAAGCAAAATCGAATTCCAACAATATAAAACAAAAGCTTTATTTTAGCAGTAAATCAATACAACCATAAAAATTCGAAATAAATCTAATTTTCAAAAATAAAAAAATAAACATATTCCATATTTTACATGTCAAAAGTAATTAAAAATCTGTTATTTCTTTAATAAATATATTCAATTAGTGCTTCGTTTGGCTCTCTTTAGACTTTATTACTTGTTTAAGTCTACGTGGCATGGATAGAACAAAGTTTTTTGTAACATCAGAACATATTTGGGACCATTCTTCAGCTAAAGCCTTTTTAAATCTTCTTTGTTCTCTATAGTCCTTTTACGAATTTGCGTGTCCAAATGATCCCATAATTGTTTATGGGCTTAAGTCCGGCGATTGAGAGGGTGATCGAGCTGTTTTGGAGTTCGATAAAGCAACCATTCTTTAACGAGCCGCGAGGTATCTTTAGGATCATTGTCTTGTTGAAATATCCAATTGCTAAGCAAACCTAATTTAATCCTAATCCTTAGGATTAAAGATTTTATTTTTAGCAACTTAAAACACAAATTATTTATTTTTGCTTAAATGTACATTTCGGAAGCTATGCTTCCATCGTCAGTAAGCTCTATTTAAATAATAATGACATTTTGATATTAATATTAAAATTCAATACAAACAACAAATTCAATACAAACAAAAAATTACACAAACAAATTTACAGTGAAACTAAGGTCTAATATAAACTTTTTTGAAAATTGGATTTATTATTGGTCCATCGTCACTATTCATTAAATTATTTTCATTTTTAAATATATAAAGAGATTCGAAAGCATCTAGCTCATAAGGATTATTTACATTACGTATTAATTTCAAATTTTGTAAATAAAAATTATGGTTATTATCTAGCATGTGTTGTGATACACTTGATTTTTCTGGTTCATTGTATTTTAGATGCGCAATCTGTTCTTTGAATCTTTTGAGAATTGGTCTTCTTGTCTGCCCTTTATTACAATTGTTACATCCAATTGAGTAAATCCCTGATTGCTGTAATGTTTCAATTTTGTCCTTTGATCCACTAATCAGATTTTTAATTCTTATTTCACTGCTTTGGCTAATTCTGATATTTTGTATATTAAATATTGGTTTATGTTTAGATGTAATTTCTGGATGCAAATTACATTTTGACCATTTCTTTCCTGAATCTTGTTCATTTCTGATTAAATCTAAAGTTGTATAATTCCTTAGGTTTTGTTTTCTTTTATAAGCAATCAGTGGATCATCAATTAGTTGTTCTGTATACCCATTTATTTTTGCTATTTCTTTGATATGTGAACTTCACTGTGTTCTCTTTCTTTTGTCATTAGAATATTTAAGGCTCTAAAAATCATGGAATGAAAAGCTGATGTTTTTTGTTCAAATGAATGAAATGAATCAGATGTTATGTATTTAAGAGTATTTGTAGGCTATCGATAAATATCGAATTCGAAGTTTTCACTTTCTCTAATTATAGTTAAATCTAAATAGTTTAATTTTCCGTTTATTTCCTCTTCATAAGTAAACTTGAATGATGGATATTTTGATTTATTTAACATGTTTATTAAACTTCGAAGTTCATGCTTTTTGACTATGGCCCAAACATCATCTATATATCTGAACCAAATGCTTGGAAAATTTCTTTCATTTTTCATTTTATTCTAAAAAATTGACATGAATAATTTTGCTAAAAATGGACTAAAATGTGAACCCATACTGCAACCAAATTTTTGTCGATAGAATTTTTGATTAAACTGAAACCAATTTTCATCCATGCATAATTTAGTAATGTTTATTTAAGCCAAAATAAATAATTTGTGTTTTAAGTTGTTAAAAATACAATCTTTAATTTATAATAACAAACACGTTAAAAAATCTCCACTATCAAATTAATTCAATATGGCTAACGTGCAACCTGGAGAAAGAAAGCAAGAAACCGATATTTAAAGCTAAGAACAAAGATTAAATATAGACAAGCTGACATATTCCAACGGGGTCCAACCAATTCAGACAATAACAAGATTATTCTAAAGGCTATTTGTACAGGACAAAAGATGTTGCTTAATCTTGAAATTAAAGCAATATATTCCAAGTTGTCTACAATAGAAAGAGAAACATATTCGTTACATTTATATCTAAGCAACAAATTAAACCACGAAGGAGAAACTCAAATTGAAATAATAGAACAATCAAGTGAATGGAATATTTTCATAATACATATTGAGGATACTGTTGAGATTAAATTTGGTAAGAAAAAACAAAGTTTAATAAATAAATTTAATATTTTAACAGGAAGAACAACAAACTTAAAACAAAAGAAAATTTTCAAAGAAGTAGAACCGGTGCAGGACTTTGTCAAAAATTTATAAAGTGTTCAATTTACACCAAGTGAACTAGTCCTCAACCGAGGACTAGATTTCCCACTACAACCTCCAGAAAAACAAGCCGTAGAAAGTGCTTTAGTTAACATTGAAACAGCTCTTAAACATTTCAATGATGAAGATAAAAAAGCAGAGTTACGTGCGAGGCTGTAAAAAAGTAAATAATATAAATTTAATGAGTTTATCTACAAAAATGAAAGATTTCAGAAAAGCTGCAAAAAATCTGAAAGAAAAGAAAGCTTTGGTTATCTTTAGTAAAGCAGACAAAAGTAATAATATTGTAATACTTGATGAACAAAAATATAGTGAAATTAACGCAGAATTTATTAAAAATTGTCCATACGAAGAAGTAATTTGTAATCCCTTACCAGAAATGATAAGAAGAACTAAAGCAGCTATTAAATGTTTCGAATCCAATTTTATCAAGAATGTATTCCTTACTCAAGTTGCATAAACCTGGAAAACAACAACCGGATCAGTAATTACAAAACTTGAATGTTGGTTATTAGAAAAGTTTAATAATCTACCAAATAAATTCGAAACAAGAGCTATTAAAAACAGCATTGAATTCGCAAAAGAAGTAAAAGATTTAAAAATAACCATTAACGAAATTTAAGTTTTATTTGATGTAATCTCGTTATATCCAAATGTTCCAATTAATGAAACTTTAAATTTTCTCAGAGAATGGTTAGAGAAAAATCCTCTAAAACGAGAAGAAATTAATGAACTGATCGGTCTTACTAAATTATGCATGGATGAAAATTGGTTTCAGTTTAATCAAAAATTCTATCGACAAAAATTTGGCTGCAGTATGGGTTGACATTTAAGTCCATTTTTAGCAAAGTTATTCACGTCAAATTAGAGACTAAAATGAAAAATGAAAGAAATTTTCCAAGAATTTGGTTCAGATATTTAGATGATGTTTAGGTCATAGTCAAAAAGCATGAACTTCGAAGTTTAATAAACATGTTAAATAAATCAAAATATCGATCAATCAAGTTTACTTATGAAGAAAAAATAAACGGAAAATTAAACTATTTAGATTTAAATATATTTTGCTCATCTAAAATACAATGAAACAGAAAACTCAAGTGTATCACAACACATGCTAGATAATAACCATAATTTTAGTCTACAAAATTTGAAATTAATACGTAATGTAAATAATCCTTATGAGCTAGATGCTTTCGAATTTCTTTATATATTTAAAAATAAAAATTATTTACTGAATAGTGACGATGGACCAATAAGAAATCCAATTTACAAAAAGCTTATATTAGACCTTAATTTCACTGTAAATTTGTTTGCCTTATTTTTTGTTTGTATTGAATTTGTTGTTTGTATTGAATTTTAATATTAATATCAAAATGTCATTATTATTTAAATAGAGCTTACTGACGATGGAAGCATAGTTTCCGAAATGTACATTTAACCAAAAATAAATAATTTGTGTTTTAAGTTGTTAAAAATAAAATCTTTAATTTATAATAAAAAACACGTTAAAAAATCTCCACTATCAAATTAATTCCTTAGGATGTTAAGATAGTCTTGTTTATTCATTGTTCTTTCAAGTAAGACAAGATTTCCGACCCCAGATGCCGCCATATACCCCCACACCTTCACTGAACCTCCACCATGTTTCACTGTGTTTCTTACATTTTGTTCACTTAATTCTTTATTTAGCTTTTTTAGTTTTCATGTACGTTTGAAATTTTCTAATGTTTTAAATTTTTCAAATTTATCAATATTTTTTTCACAGCAACAATGTAACAGGGTTTCTATTAACAATTTGGCCATTTTCCCGATATGATGTTCCTTTTTTCTGCAAATCCACAATAGATTTTTGAGTTTCCAAAGATACTTCACTTCTCATTGTTAAAAAGTAATTTTGCACTACTTTTAAGCTTTTAAACACAACTACAGCTTACAATCTGAAGTGATGTAAGAAGATAGATTTACCTCCACTGCCATAACTATTAAGTTTCTTATTAGTGAAAAATGTACTAGTTTTATTTTGAATTTTTATTTACTGCTATAAATAAAGCATTTGTTTTATATAATTGAAATTCCATTTATGATTATTTATTTTTATTTAATTGTAACTATATTATTCAATTAATCATATGGGCGTTTACTCAATTTTGGCACTCACAGTACCTATATAATAAAATTGAAATATGTAAGTGGTAGGTAGCTATATGGATATACAGAATCTTATATGATTGGTGAAATATATATAATATTCATGTGATTTTAAAAGATATGTAAATTTGGATGTATGATAACCTACATGGTACCTATTATATAATATGTATGTATTCAGTAGCGTAAATAGCAACAACATGTCTGTATATAGGAAACAAATTGAAACGCAAATTTAAAGTAGTATTGGTATTAATATATGTGTGTAGATGGTCCGAATAAAAGTTTAATTTAAAAAAAAATCTATGATAAAATTTAAAAAAAAAACGATTACCAAAAAGTACCTTTTCCCTTCATTAATCCACTAATTTTTCAAGATTTACCTTTTTGGCATAATAAAATGTACCGTTATTTTTGGTCTCAAAAATGCAAACAACCTGTGGTTATGTAAGAATAAATAATATTTATACGTTGGTAGTATTTCATTTAATTTTTTACTCCAATACGGTTTGAAGCTGAATTGAAATCACAAGCATTGTAGGTATTTAAATATCTTATTACCTTATACCTACATAAGTACATGCCTACCTACCTATCTTCAATGCCACAACATTTTTATCACACAAAAAAGAGTTTATTTAAATTCATAGGTAGGTAGGTATTTAAAAATTGCTTGAATTACACTCATCACAACTCAGTTACTTATCTACGGCACCAATTAAACTGAATCTAATTTTTTTTTTTAAACTCGAAACAAACCGACGGACAAATTTATTTGCAAACAAATTTACTGCCGAAACGAAAAGTCCAGTAAATCGAGGTCAAAAACTGTTTAAAACAAACACACGGCAAACATTTAATCCACACATACCTATATATAATTATAATGATGCCAAAACCAAAACTAGGTCGAAAGGGATAGGTACAATTCTTCTAAAAATCTTTATACATGCATATGTACATATGTATGTAGGTAGATTGTCCAATTTCAAATAAATGTGAGGAAAGAAAAATACGCATAAAATGTACATTTTCTTTTATCTTGCTTTAACGTTTCAAAATGTTACAGCATATGCATTCGTATCCCTTTTGGGTTTCAATTAGTCTACACACATTTTGCAAATGAGATAGTACTCCTTATAGATTCTACTCAGGTGGCTCCCCGGACGTTCCTCTTCCTGATATAGTACTATTGTTGAATATACATTATTAACTTGAATTACCTTCACACTCTCTGAATACATTCATTAGTACTAAATACACTTAACTGCATTCTTTTATATATTGTTAAAGTTTTAAACTGAACTCTTTATATAATAAATACTTTAATTTCCTCTTCTATCCTGAAAGTCAAACTGATCGGTCGTTTTAATTTTATCAGGTTACGGGCACAGTCCCTTAAGCAAAATTTTTATTAAAAAAAAAAAAAAATCTTGTCTTTAATCTTAAATATAAATTGCGGATAATTCGTTGCTTTGCGAGAAATTAAATAAGTATTTCAGATTTGTAAAAGATAGCCGGATTGCGAAGATATAATAAGATCAGTTTCAACGAGTGTACACCTTCAGTAAGAGATTTGCCAGAGTCTTAAATTTTTTTTTGCACAATATGGAGAACGAAATAATAAAAATCGACAAATTACAGTGTGTGGAACAGTGGTGCACATGGAAATTTCAATTACGCATTCTTTTAAATGCAAGTGATCTGTTCGAGGTTGTGACTGGAGAAGAGGCCATGCCAGTTGTCGATGAAGCAAAACCTAATACCATGGTTGCTTTGAAGGCTTGGCAGCAAAAGGATAGGAAAGCGCAAAAAATAATTGCGACGTCCATAGGACAATGTGTTCTGGTTCATATAATGCATTGCTCATCTTCTAAACAAATGTGGTCTAAGCTCTGTTCGATATATGATCAGAAATCAAACACAAGTATAAACATGCTACAGCAGCGATTTCATGGTTTCCAAAAAGACAAAAATGATGACATTGCAACTCATATAAGCAAGCTAGAGAGTTTAACTCAGCAGCTGAGAGAAGCCGGTGAATTGGTTTCTGATTCAATGTTAGTCACCAAAGTTTTAATGACGTTGCCCGATAAATTTGCACATTTTTTTAGCGCATGGGAATCCACTAACATAAAGCAGCAGGCTATTGATAATCTAAGATCAAGACTTATTATGGAAGAGTCTCGTATGGGTACATGTGATGTCCAAAGTCCAAGATCAGATGTAGCTTTGTATATGAAGAATGATAAAAAATACAGTCAATCTGATAACAAGAATCATAGCTCTCAGAGACGAAAAGGTAAATGTTTCTTATGCAAGCAGTATGGTCATTGGAAGAATTATTGTCCAAAGCGGAGAAGCAATACGAAACAGCTTAATTTTGCCCATCGTGAGAGTGGCAAGAGTGATGTAAGTAATTGTGACGCATTTGTTTGCGAGACAATCAACATTGGAGATGCTGTGACAGTGGATGATTGGGTGTTAGATTCGGGAGCGAGTGAACACATGTGTTTTCGCAGAGAATGGTTCAGTTCTTATGAGGAATTGGAGAAACCAGTGATGATAACAGTGGGTAATGGCACACAGATAAGAGCGCATGGCAGAGGCGAAATTAACATAGAAGCATTCAATTACCAAAAGTGGATTAAAAAACGTCTTACAAAAGTATTTTTTGTTCCGGACATAAGGGTAAATTTGGTTTCTTCGGGAAGTGCTCTAGATAAAAATTATTCATTAATATCTGATATGTGCCGTGGCTAATTTTGCGTCAAAATCTATTGACCTGTGGCATAACAGACTTCGTCATATGTGCATAGGACAAGTAAAAAAAGTGCCTACTCAACGTGCTATAAGTTTTATTGACAATCCAAATTTTTTTTGTGATGCATGTGCAATTGGTAAGATGCACCGTTCTCCATTCAGCGAAAGTCAGTCTAGAGCACCAGAATCAGGTGTTCTCGTGCATACAGACCTCTGCGGTCCCATGCAAACAAAGTCATTGGGAGGATCAAGGTATTTTTTATTACTAAAAGATGATTATTCAAGCTACAGAAAAGTTTATTTTATCAAAGAAAAAAGTAGGGTTCCATCTTTGATTGAAAAGTATCTCAATGAATTTCAGTCTCTTTTCAGTAAAAATATCAAGGTACTTAGGTCAGACAACGGGTTGGAGTTCTTAAATAAACAAGTCGAAGATCTTTTGACAAAACGTGTCCCAATACATCAGTTGTCAGTTCCGTATAGTCCTCAGCAAAATGGACGTGCTGAAAGGGACATGCGGTTTATTGTAGAGACAGCAAGAACTATGTTACACGCCAACAACTTGCCTCTTAGGCTATGGACCGAAGCTGTCAACGCCGCAGTTTATTTACTGAACCGTTTTGGACCATGTCCCATCAAGAACAAGAGTCCATATGAGCTGTGGTTCAAGGAAACTCCCAGTATGAGTAACTTGAGAACTTTTGGTAGCGATGTTTTCATACATATTCCCAAAGAGAAGAGGCAAAAGTGGGACAAAAAGGCTGTATCAGGAGTCTTTGTTGGTTATCCAGATAATAGCAAAGGATATCGTGTTTGGGTACCAGAATCTGACAAAATACAGCTTTCTCGTGACATTGTGTTCAAGGAAAAGACGGTTTTAAATCTTGGAGTAAACAGGGACAATGCAGAGGAGTCACTTGGTGATACTGATGAGCTGAAAGAAGATGCAATTAAAACAGAGGAGATAAAAAACAAAGAAGAAAGCGAAGAGGATCGATTTAGTTCGGCGGATGAAGGTGAACCATATCCAGTTCAGATGGAAGAAAGGCTTTTATCTAAAGACAATGAAAGAGAAACTTCGTCAACAGGAATTCAAGAACAGGAATCGAAACTTAAACGTTGCAAAAACACAAAGAAAAACTCCAGAATTCCACAGTCTGATTTTAAATCTAGCCTTCACAGCAATGAAAATTGGGAACCAGGTGCCTATCGAAGTCTGTTTTCTGCTATTAATGAAGGGCATGCTTTTATGGCTGGGATGTTAGAGCCAATGACATACACTGAAGCCATTAACTCACAGGATTCAGATATGTGGAAGACCGCAATGGATGAAGAAATGGAAGCTCATCGTTTGAACAAGACATGGGATCTAGTGAAGTGTCCAACTGATAGAAAGGCTATAGCATGCAAGTGGGTATATAAAGTAAAACTTTCTGCCCAAAATAATATTGAGCGATATAAAGCTAGGTTAGTTATCAAAGGTTATTGTCAACAAGAAGGAATTGACTTCAACGAAACATTTAGCCCAGTTGCTAAATTCACTTCTATACGGGCAATTATTGCTATAGCTGCATGCAGACGTCTTTTATTATACCAATTTGGTGTCAAAACCGCGTTCTTGAATGGAACTTTAGAAGAGAGATTTATATGACTCAGCCAATTGGGTATGATGACAGATCGGGAAGGGTTTGTAAGCTGAACAAAACATTTTACGGTCTGAAACAAGCTTCAAGAAATTGGAACCTGACAATGTCTAAACTGCTCAACCATTATAGCTTTGAAGCGTGCGCTGCTGACCCATGTTTGTTCGTGCTTCGTAAAGAGAGCAGAATTGTTATAGTCGCACTATATATAGATGATGGGCTACTGGCAGCAACTGACATGAGGGATGTTGAGGACCTGGTAACCTACTTGAAGAAACATCTTGAGCTTGAGATAAGTGAGGCAAGCTACTATCTTGGTTTGGAACTGAAGCGAAATTCTATGGGAGAAGTCTATGTTTTCCAGTCTGGCTATATCCAACGACTTTTGAGCTGTTTCAACATGGTAGATTCAAAGGGAATATCCACACCATGTGAAGCTGACAACAAACCATTACTTCTCAGTGAAACTTCGTTGGATGTATCAAGTTTTCCTTTCCGAGAAGCGATTGGCTGCCTTATGTATCTGGCCATCGCTACAAGGCCGGATATTTCGTATGTTATTGAAGTCCTGAGTAGATATTTGGATAGCCCAGCTCCACAGCATATCAAAACCGTGAAACGAGTCTTTCGTTACTTGAAGGCTACACAAAATATAGGTATATTTTTCGGAAAACAAAATAATTTAAATCTTTTGTGTTACAGTGACTCTGATTATGCGGGCGATGTTGACACTCGACGATCAACAAGCGGTTACGTTTTTTTACTGGGAGAGTCACCAATTTCTTGGGGGTCACGAAGACAACGAAGACTTTCGTTACTTGAAGGCTACACAAAATATAGGTATATTTTTCGGAAAACAAAATAATTTAAATCTTTTGTGTTACAGTGACTCTGATTATGCGGGCGATGTTGACACTCGACGATCAACAAGCGGTTACGTTTTTTTACTGGGAGAGTCACCAATTTCTTGGGGGTCACGAAGACAACGTTGTACAGCGTTATCGTCAACTGAAGCCGAGTATGTGGCAGCGTCAGAAGCCGTAAAAGAACTGATGTGGTTGAAAGTTCTGCTTAGAGATCTTCTACATGATGATAATGTGCGGGCAATGCTTCATCTAGACAACCAAGGAGCTTTGAAGCTAATCAAAAATCATGAATACCATTCGAGGACAAAGCACATTGATGTCCGTGTGCACTTTATAAGAGAAAAGTATTCTGAAAATTTTTTTGAGATTTGTTATATTCCAACTAATAATCAGTTAGCTGATATATTCACTAAACCTTTATGTAAAGAAAAGTTTGAATATTTAAAAGCCAAAATTAACGTAATTTAATAACAGGTTTTAATAAGAAATTGTAAATAATGAGGGGGAGTGTTGAATATACATTATTAACTTGAATTACCTTCACACTCTCTGAATACATCATTAGTATTAAATACACTTAACTGCATTCTTTTATATATTGTTAAAGTTTTAACCTGAACTCTTTATATAATAAATACTTTAATTTCCTCTTCTATCCTGAAAGTCAAACTGATCGGTTGTTTTAATTTTATCAACTATCATGAAGAGGAACGTCCGGGGAGCCACCTGAGTATAAATGTATATACAATGACATAACTAAACCTACTAAAATTTTTGCGCCATTATAACTAACGTATAGCTTGAACCATTCACTTGGCCATTCTCCTAGGAATTTAAATTTAGCGATGACCTTGCTAAAAACCTATATGTTATATCACCCTCTTTTCTACAAAATTTCTGAAATATTATAAAACTATTCAATAAAGGAATAATTTGATATTAAGAATGCCTCACTTTAAACCCATTGAATGAGTGAAAGAGAAAAATTGGTATTACTTCTGTAATTTAAAATTCTCCTTTTTCGCTTCACATTGAGTGAGTGAAGGAGAAACATATTTATTTCTCACTTCCGTTGTTTGTATTTTTTTATTTATAAAAAACCGAATGTATCAATACAATAAAATTATGTATCACTCTTCAAAATTGTAGCTGATTTGATCGTGTTTGCAATTAAAGACTTTGTAAGACTAATATGTTAATATCAATAAATAATTTATTTATTTTATTCAAGCATTCTATTTGAACATTTTATTGCAAAACTTTATTGAATGTGCGAAATTTTCGCACAGGTCTTCTGGTTATATTTATCCTATTAACTCGAGTACCTCCTTTTGATTTAAATTATTATACGCTAAAATGTAATACAAAATTACATTAAAAATTACATTTAAATTAAAATGCAGTTCACAATGTACAAACTACAAACTGGAAACAATTTAATTTAGCTTAATACAAGCAGTTACATGAAAGATGAATAAATAAACTAATAGAAACAATAATAACTATATACATAATACTAACTTAAAAAAATAAATCAAGCTTAATGGGTTAGGGAGATGTGCTTAATATGATTCTTTTGAGGGATGGAGAACTAAGGGATAAATCAAGGATATAATGTACTGAATTAGCCGAACGTAGCATTCTACAAATTGGGTTGAAATGAGCGTAGTTGGTGCGGTGGGTAGGTAGGCGGAAGAAAGGAACGGATCTTTAGTTTCGGGGATTTGTATTAAAATTAATTAATTTGAGCAATTCGGGACAGTCAATGACTCCAGTGTTAAGCTGGTGGATTTTAAGGATACGACGACGTTGAGCAAGAGTCTGTAAGTCAATTAATTGTAAACGGAATTCATAACGGGGTAATATGAGGGGATCAGACCATGGTAAATTGCGTAAGGCGAATCGAAGAAATCTTCGTTTTACAACTTCAATCGTAAGAGAATGAGTCACTTGATAAGGAGCCCATAACTGACTTGCATACTCGAGGATTGGTCTAACATATGTGATGTAAAGAGATTTTGTAACTATGGGATTGCAAAAGTCCTTAGACCATCGTTTAATAAAGCTTAAAGAAGAATTTGCTCCGGCACCGAAAATTTAGCCCTTTACACATATTATCCCAAGATCGCGAATAGAGGAAACTATAGGAATAGATACATTGCAGAAGTGATACGTTCGGGAAGTTGAATGTTAACGGAGAATGACATATCTTGGCATTTTTGAACATTAAGCTCTAGAAAATTTTTATTGCACCAGGTAACAAAGGTGCTAAGATCATGTTGAAGAATGAGATTACTGTTACTATTTTAATGTCATCAGCATAAATTGAGAGTGCGGAGAAGGAAATGATACTACCCACATCATTGATGGCAAGCACAAATAGGAGTGGGCTAAGATGGCTGCCCCGAGGAACCCCTGATGAGGCGAAGATTAGGTGAGACACCGCATTTCTATAGACCACTCTGTATATGCGGCTCTCAAGGTATGATTTGATCCATTCAATAAACAAAGGAGGAAAGCCGATGGCGTTGAGTTTGATACAAATAATTTGGTGATTGATCTTGTCGAACGCTTTACTAAAGTCAGTAGTTATAACATCGACGTCAGATCCTTTTTCTAGAGCTAAGAGTGTCGATGAGACAAATTGGGTAATTGGTTTAAAAACCCATGTTCTAAAGGAGAAACAATTGACTTGCAATGCAAAAATAGAGAGTCATACACTATGCTTTCAAAGAGCTTTGGAATAGAGGATAGCTTTGCAATTTGCCGATAGTTCGAAATCTCATTCTTACAACCCTTTTTAATGATTGGATTCGCAAAGAAATAAGCTATTATTTTGTTACCTAAGGCAGAGGCGTCGAGGAAATCAAGGGTTGAAGGAAGACCATCTGGTTTTCTTTTCACGTTTATGAACTGGTAAACACGCTTTGTTTCAAAGATACGGCAAGTCTGCATTTCACTTAGATATGTTTGGTAAAAAGATTGACATATGGATGAAAAAGAGCGGGAGGCTTGTTTGGGATTTCAAGTAAGCTTTCCATGACTTATTTCTCACATTACGGATATTGCGCAACGGCGGAGAGAAGATGCAGGCTTTCGGAGAGATTAGAGTTATAAAGGTTGGAGGAAAAGTCACGGTCTAGTTGTCTCCCTAATTTGTTAGATATACCACTTCTCTGGAATTTTTTTTATAATCTACACCCGCTCAAATGTGCCTTCAAATGTTAACACAGCGCTGGCGTAAGGTTAAGGAAGATAAAGAAGGATAGAAAAGATGTGTGGCGCGATGTTCTAAGACTGGAAGTAGTTGTTGTGTAAGATTTTATCTCCAGGGATGGCGGCTGAACTAATGCTGAGAAGTTTTCGTGTATTATTTATCTATATCCCTTATAATTCGCATTTTTTTTTATCCGTTGTCATATTTTATAGTAATATTAGTTTTACTCTATCACATGTTGTTAGTGCTATGCCTAAACAACATGTTATGAGTAAACCAGCAACTCATTGTATGACATTTATTTTAGAATTGTTTTTTAATGGAAAAATAAGCGGACATTGACTACGGCAGGGATCGAACCTACACACATGAGGTTGACAGGCGAACTATCGCGCCACTGCCACCCCCTTATAGACCTAATTCGATGAAACAGTCAGTGAAAATACATTCTTTATCGGAAGAAAGATTTGATGGAATAAAATAGGATTCCCCATCCTTGATGTTAATATATTCATCATTTCAAGTAGCATACTCGATCAGTGAACTAAGACAATATACAAATTGTTGATAGACGGGACTAGGTTGATATGGACGAATATATCAATAAAGAAAATTTAAACACCGTTTAGAAATTGTTAACTTAATGCAACCGAAATCGAAGAGAGGAGAGTTAGATATTGAAAAAAGAGATGCGTTTAGGCGATTGTGGTCAGCTGGACCACGATCTTTCATTTGTGCATCCGCGTGAAAGACAGCATAATCAGTAGTAAATAGTTCGCTATCCAGAAAAACAGAACACATATTTGTTTAGATAAGTGCAAAGATGTCGTAATGTAGATTATGAGATATAAGGTATACCGTAGAGGTTTTGGTTCGAAGACCTCTGAAATTTTGGTAATAGAGGGATAGGATAATTAACGATGCAGATTGTAAAACAAGATTATGGTTAAAGGCTAGGTTCATGATTGTTACGATTGAAAGGTAGACCTTAAGAACTTAAATAAGAAGCGTATGTGGCTAAATCATTGGAAACTGTGGGGAGAGATATTTAAGGATTCATGGAAGCGGATATATATTTTATTGAGAGCAGCGGGATCGGTTGGACGGCTTTCTTTTTGTATTGAAACCAAGACGTTCATTTTGGTCTAACCGTTAATGTAAACCGTGTCTGACTTGTTGTACAGATATGACAGGTAGAGACGGACATTTTTATAAAGTCTATTATCGTGTATCTTAGACATCGTATATTGACCTCCGAACTCATCACTAGTTGTCACAGGTACTGCAAATTTGGTTGTAAGTTTAGCAGCAGGTGAAAGCATTGGAGCGAATATGGGGAGGGGAGTCGCGTTTTGAAATAGTGTGGAGGGGATTAGAAATTCTTAAAGGAGGACGAGGGGTGACAGATTTAGGTGTTTGATTTAAGGTATGAGAATGCACAAAGTTACGAAATTGCAAATTGGAAGAGATCTTTATGAAGGTATAGTATTACAGATTCTCACATAGTACGTTGGATAATGTCTTGTAGGCAAAATTAGGCAGGGAAATGGCTCTGTAGCTTTTACAAGATATATTATCGCCTCCAGTCGTCGGGCATGCTTACACCCTACCAGGACATGTCATCCATTCTTGAAGAGTTCCGCAGAAAGGCCTTCCAAGCCGGCGGATTTGTTGTTCTTAGCTTGTGGATGGCTTTCTTAACTGGGACTGGAGCTTCATTGACTCGTCTCATAATTCTTTGTTCTCCTTTTGCTTCCTCTACATAATGCCCCTTAAGCAGTTGCTGGAAATTCTGCTTAAACACATCTACAATTCCCTGTGCTTCGGTGACTAGGTTCCCTTCGCTGTTTCGAAAAGCGTGCGTTCCAGTCTTTTTACCAGATGCCAGTTGCTTGGCTGTTTTGTAGAACCGGCAGGTATTGGTGGCGATGCTAGATTCCTCGAGATACCTGAGCTGAGAGGCCGCAGATGCTCTGTTCTTTCTTCGCAGGATTTTTTCTCTTTCCTTCTCCTTTCACGGTACTCCTCTCTTATTACTCTTGTTTTCCGTCCCCTCCTTCAGTACCTCACATTCATCATCATACCGCGTGTTCTTTTTCCTGGGTGGTTGGTGGTCTCGGCTGTCTCCTTTATGATGTTGCGATACTGGCTCCACTGGTTGTTGACGTTTGTGGTGTGGGGTACGGCGGAGAGTTTCTCGGTCAATTTCTCACTCTCTGGCTTTCACAGATGAGCTAAAGAAGGCGATGTTGAATTTCTTCCTTTGGGCGGTCTTCGTTTTCTTATTGTTTAAGAGTCGGGCTCTGAACTTTGTCACAACAAGAAAGTGGTCAGAGTCCACGTTTGCACCTCGGAAGGTTCGCACATCTTTAATTAAATTTTTAAATTTTAATTAAATAAAAAAAAAACTATTCATATTTTTTCACAGCACCAAGCGAGCAGTATACCAATAGGCGGTTTTTTTAAGGGTACCCGTCAAAACCTAAAAAGTTACATAATATCACCTTACTGTTTATTTAACTCAATTTTACCTCACTATTTAACAAACGCAGTATCAATTATTCACTGTTGATAAAACAAAACTTCACTTTATAAAACGTTTTTTAGTGAATATCCACGTTATTTGTTTTGAACGTTTCGATACACCTAAAACACCTAAAGCGAAACAAAATAACTGCATTTTAACGGGATATTTTTTTTAGTTTTTAGTTTAGTTTATTCAATTTACACATTAAGGTATAATATCTTAATTATTCGTTAAAATGGGAATTATATTAAGTCTCGTTGCTTTAACGAATGATTTAATATTTATTTTATTTTATAATTAAACTTTGGTACGTTATAACGTACGAACGAGTTGGCATACAGATGTCATTTTGTTAATAATTTTACTGGCTATAAGCTGTTCTTAGAAAATTTTGAGAAAAGAACGGTTTTGGGAGTTATTGAACAAAATAAAATAAATTATTATTTTTAACGTTTAATCACGAAAAATTAAATTTTGACCCGCTATAACTTAAGAACGAATTGATATACAGAGGTCGTTAATAAGTAATTTCCACAGTTCTCTTTGTGACGTTGTGGGGTGCACTCATATCGGGAGCTTATTTCTTTTTAAATAGTCAGAGTATACCTTTCTTATATCTCTATATTTTCTTTCAATAAAAAATACCGAAAATGTCGTGTTTATATTGTAAGAAAAAGATTGAAAGAAGTGATCTCAAAGTCAGGTGTAATGACTGCAATCAATATTCGCATGGGAAATGTGCTAAAATCACTGCAAACGAGCTGGATTATATGAATAATTCCAAAACCGACTGGAAATGCCCTAGATGTATGAAAGAGAGGAGGGGATCCATCTCTGGTATTACTTCAAATAAACTCTCTTCAGTTGCACATACATCATCAAATTGCGTACATCCCCCTAACGCATCATATTCTCGATCATCAATTACACCATCTAACCTAGGTGACAACTTGACCGCTGTCATCACCACCAATACCACCGCTGCCTCCGCCACAGCCACTACCACCGCCATCACCACCTCAACCACCACAACCACCGCTGCACCACTACCTCAACCACCAGCGCCATCACCAACTCCAAGTCCTGCTCCAAACCTTCCAACATTGTTGCGTCTACTGCAACTACCACCGTCACCACCGCTACTACATCATCCGCCCCTTCCACCGCCAATAGTTGTACCACAACTTCAAATACTAATGATTTATCCATCAACACTCTACTGAATGAAGAAATGCCCCTTGCCGTTACTTTGAAGATGATTTACGCTGAAATTGTTCAACTCAAGGATTACCATAAAATTCAGATCGATGAAATGGTTGCAAAAAATAATGAAAGCGACCAGAAAATTCATTTTCTCGAACTAAAAGAACAAGAACTTCTCTCTAACATCATAGAAGTGTATAATGTTCCAATCAACAATGAAACCAACCACATCAATCTCGCACTGAACATCTTCCGTGAAGCATTGCATGTAAACATAAATGAGAATGACATCGATAAATGCTTTGTTAAAAAAAAATAAAAAAAGGAAAATCCGCTTCTAATGCTAATTCATTGGCCACAACCAATATTCTTCATGTTAAATTTGTCTCGCACCATTTGAAAGAGAAGATTATGAAAAGAAAACGAGAAAAGAAAGAACAGCTAACAACAAATTTGTTTGGTGTACGAGGTAAACAGGAGAATGTATATATCAACGATTGTTTGACATATCAGAGACGTCAACTTCTTAATGCTGCGTAATCATTGAAAACTACGAAGGGAGTCAAGTACATTTGGACTAGAAATGGGAATATTTTTATGAGGAAGAATGAGGGCGCCAATATAGTAAGAATTAATTCTAGTTTGGTTTTTGATAAATTATGAATATTGTTAATCCTATTCCTTCTTTCGTCCCAAACATTTGTGAAACTCCAGCTTTTCGTAGTATTCCCGATAATTGTTTTTGTATTCAGCAAAATATCCGTAGTATGAGAAAAAACTTTTCAATTTTTTTAGCACACATTGAGTCACTTAAAAAATTATCAGTTGTAATTGTTTTAACAGAGATTTGGGTTTTTGAGAATGAAATGTGTCTTTATAATTTACCGAGTTACGAGCTTTTTAGTTGCTGCAACGAATCTTATTCGTCGGGTGGTGTTGCAATACACATATATTGATCAGAATTTTGCTTATAAGTGTTCAAAAATAGAAATTTGTAGTGCTGATGTAGTAAAGTTGTCGTTTTGCTATAAAAATGAAAACTATATTATGTTGTGTATATATAGATTCCATGCGTATAATAAAAGTGTGTACATGGATGAAATCAGTCAAATTCTTTGTAAATTAAAAAATTGTAACTTAATTCTAATTGGTGATATCAATATTGATATTTTAAACACATCTGATAAGGACGTAGAATATTACTTATTCCTTATGGCTTCAAATGGTCTCAAGTGTTATATTAATGAGCCAACCCGCTTTACACCATCTTCTAGTACTTGCATTGATCACATATTCTCGCGTTTTGGCAGAAATAATAAGTTAAATTTTTGTGGAAGTGTTCTAGATTGTAATATTACTGATCACAGAATGATCGTTCTAGAAATAAATAACATTGAAAATATTTTAAATTCCAATACATTGATAGATAAAGAGCATCATTGAATAGATTACACGTTACTACAAGACATATTGAAACATGAATTTTGGGATCAAGTTTATTCTGAAAAAGATCCGTCTATTTCGTTTATTGTTTTCAACTCAATTTTGCAAAGGCATATCAATGAATGCTCTTCTGTGTCGATTATAAAGAGTAAAAAGAAGTTTCTGAAGCCTTGGATGAATCATTATCTGCTTAAACAGATAAAAAATAAAAACAAAGTTAGTACTAAGCTAAAAAAAATATCCAAATAATAAAAATCTTCAAAAATACTACCTTTCACTATGTTAAGCTGTTAAAATTAATGTAGAATTAACGCGAGAAAACTATTATGCTAATTTATTTGAAAGATCGGAAGGTAATGTGAAAGAAGAATGGAAAATTATTGACAGTATTTTAGGAAAGAAGAGGAGGTCTAATTCAATAGGAACAATATCAGTGAATGGTATACAAGTAACCGATTTTTAATGTATTTCGAACAAATTCAATGAATATTTTACTGAAATTTCGGAAAAATTGAAGCCATCCACTGAATCTTACGCTGATTGCAACTGTTCTATTCAACGCAGTCTAGATCGTGAATACTTACAACCTAATAGCTTTGTTTTCAATGATATTACCTCCTTTGAGACTTATACAATTATTTTATCCTTGGAAAATAAAAACTCTTGTACCTCAAATGGCATATCTAGTAACATACTTAAAAAAATAGCTTTCTATGTTTCTGATGTCTTAGCTTATATATTTAACTTAAGTGTTGAACAGGGTTGTTTTCCTCAACAATTTAAATGTGCCGAGGTGATCCCTCTTTATAAAAAAGAAGAAAAAGCAAATATGTCTAACTACAGACCTATTTCTCTTCTTCCCACCTTCTCAAAAATTTTTGAAAATCTAATGAAAATAAGAATCACTTCTTTTTTTTGGATAGAAACCGTTTTTTTAGCGAAAATCAACTTGGATTCCGGTCTGGGAAGTCAACCGAAGATGCAATTTTACGACTTTGCAGTCAACTCTAAAGCAGCTTGAATCATAATAAACCTACCATGGCCCTTTTTATTGATATGACTAAAGCATTCGATATGGTTGATCAAGATTTACTACTAAGTAAGTTATATAATGCGGGATTTAGAGGAGTTATTTTTAAATGGTTGAAGTCTTACTTAAAGGATAGAGTACAAAAAGTTATAGTTAATGGGGAAGTGAGTGAGCCTCGATTTCTAAAGTCTGGAGTTCCTCAGGGATCCGTACTTGGCCCCTTGTTTTTCCTTATTAATATTAACTCTCTATTTAAGAAGCAGTTGAATGGCATTTCCACGGCTTTTGCGGATGATATATCATTTACCTACCAGTCAAATCTGGAACTTAATTGTGTCATTCAAATTGAAGAAGATCTCGAGATTCTAAGAACATGGTTTTCTGTCCATAAGTTAGTACTTAGTGAAAAAACTAAAATAATGTCTTTCAAAACATCTAGTCATCAGCTTTGTAACCACAACTTTATATTTCATGGGTCAAATTGTAGACAATGCACCCTTCCAATACATTATTGTGGTAAACCTAATTATTTCTTGTCCTGATTCTTGTTTCAAAATTGACTCAGTATACAATTTTAAATACCTATGAGTCACAATTGATTCTAATCTTAACTGGAAAGAACATATTTGTAATATTAAAAATTATTTGATGCTTGTTACTCGGAAAATGTATCTTTTAAAACCTTTCTGTTCTAAACGAGTTTTAACTTCAATTTATTATGGACTTGCTCACTCCAAAATACAATATGGTTTATCAAGCTGGGGTGGTTCTTATGCTAGTACTTTAAGACCTTTGTTGATTGCTCAAAACCATCTTATTAGAATCATTTGCAACAAAAATCGTTTAACTGCAAGTTGGCCCCTATACAAGGAATTGAGAATTCTACCTATGAGACACCTTTACGTTTTTAAAGTATTAAAAGAATTTTTCAAGGAAAGTGGTAATATTCCAAGTAGAAACTCTCAGCTTTACATATAAATAATATGCATCTTGTCACTGTACCCACTGCTCACAAAACTCATTTCTCTAACTCTTTTACTGTCGCAGCACCCAAATCATTTAATAAATTACCAATGTCTATTAGAACTACTCAAAGTTTAAACTCTTTTTTGAAAAAAGTAAAAGACTGGCTTTTCACAATTGACTTAAATTGTATAGATAATTATTATTGAAATATTGTTACTATTTTGATACTGAATATTATTCTAATTGTTATATTCGTTTTTCCAAAATTCGTATTATTATATTCAAATTATTTTCTATTTTTTATATATTATTGATCAATTAATCAATTAATAATTTTTGCCGTGCTGATGTCACTCCACATCAGTTCTTATTCATCTAAAATTGTATCATCGAACACTAGATTTTAAGCTAAAGGATGATACGATTATTTATTCTATTATTATATAATGTAATTTTAACTTGTTTTAAATTGTATATGAATGAATAAAACATTTTTCTAATTCTAAATTCTAATTCTAATTTTGTAGATAATTTTACTGTATTAAATCTGCTCTTAAAGGTTTTTTAGAAAAAAATATAGATTTTGGGAGTTACGAGTATTAAGCAAAATAAAAAAAAATTTAATTTTTAAGATGGCGGCATTACCCTTCCGGTTCCACAATTAAAATTTGTTTTTTTTTCATAGAATATGTTTTTGCAAACATAAATAAAAACAAAAAAATCTCCACTCAAAAACATAAATTTATAACATTTTTTGAATTAGTGTACTATACCCCAATGTTTGCGACCATTTTTCTTCAAATCTATCAATTGTACGATAAAAAGTGTCTTAATCTTTTTTGTGTAACATTAGCTACATTGCGTAAAAACTGAATTTCCCCCCTCCCCCCTCTAAAAATGTTTGCCCGGCACCAAATTTAGGGTACTTTTTAGATTTTAAGTTCTACTTAAGCACTTATGTGACAGTTTACGCAGAGGAAAAAGTAGCCATTAAGCGTTTTAAGTTTAACATAAATATTTATGATTCATATCAGCAAACGGGCCAAGACCTCTGAGGTCATTTGGCAAAGACATTAAATTTCACAACCATATGTTAGGAGCGGAATAATCAAAGTTTTAATGAGTTCTTATCAGTTTCTATCAGAGTTAAGTATTGGGAATCTTGAAGAAACCTAAGAGCACCGTACACTTTACCAACAGTTGAATTTATGTGGTTTTGCCATGTAAAAGATCTGTTGAAAGTGATACCAAGATTTTTAGCTGTTTCTACATTGTCAATAGCAATATTATTAAGCATTAAGAAAGATCAACAGTCTTTTTAGAGATAGCTAAGCATTTAGTTTTCGATGGGCTTAAAAACAGGCCATTTTTCTGGGACCAAATATTGATAATTAAAAGATCCTGGTTAATATTATGAACACAATTTTCAATAACACCAAGTGGACTACTCAAATAAAGTTGCACGTTATCAGCATACATTTGTACAAGTTAAAATTTCAATATTTATGGCAATTCATTTTTACAAAGCAAGAAGAGAATGGGGCCTAAGATCGATAATTGAGGCACACTTTTCTAGACCGACAAAAAAGAAGACAACGTTTTGGAGTGACTTACAGTCTGTTTTTTATCACTAAGGTATGAATGAAGCAAATAAGCAGCAGCACATGAAAAATTAAATTGATGAATAAGCTTACGAAAAATTCAAAAGAACCAAAAAACTAAAATTATTGTCAGCAACAGCTGGCCTAATCTGTCAAACAGTTATGCCGTGGACGAAAACCAGATTGAATAGGTGTCAGGAAATTGACTCTACTAAGATATGTATTTATTTGCCTTTGCATAATCCATTCCAAAAGCTTAGAAAGAAACAGAATTATAGAGATTGGGCGAAAATCCTTGCAATTAGATGATTTTGGTACGGGGAATGTCTTCACTTACTTCCAAGTCATTGGGAAAATGCCGGTTGTTATTACTGTATTAAACAAAATATTTAATATAATTCAAAAGTATTGGTAGTAAAGCTCTTCTAAGATCATTGATATAACTAACATAAAGCTTTCAACAACTTCAGTAGTATCAATTTCAGAGAACTCAAATGCAGATTGAGAGCTAGGAGAATTAACCTCGTGAAATACCTCATAAGAATCTAATGAAGATGTAGAGGGCAACGTTAAAAATTGTTTATTCAGCTGATTAATGTCAATGTTATGACAGTTGGAACTTTTTTGCTTACTAATACCAAAATTGCGTAGATTGCGTCAAAGTTTTCGACCATTAATAGATAAATTAAGGCGATTTTTGAAAAATTTTGATTTTTCAGTGCGTATCTTGCAAAGAACTTGGCTTCGTAGTAAACGATATGATCTGTGAAGATCTTCCAACCTATATCTTTTCCACCGAAGGTATGCTTGATTTCTACGGTACATGAGAGGAAATTTCTGGAGTAAACCACGGTCGGGATCGATGTGTTAAACATTTTTGTTTAAGGGGAACAAAAGTATTAAAGATATACTTGTTGAAATTTTTAATTGTATGTAATATTTACACCTATATACCAATACACGCATGAGTATGAGTAACATATCATATTCTTCCTATATAATAATTATATGTAAGTAGAATTAAGTTAGTCACGAATAAACCTTTGAAGTCTACACATCGTGGTCGTATTGTTGTTCTTTATTTTGGTTACCACATTCCACTTCGTAAACTAAAAACTCAACAGGTTATGGGCCCAGGTAACGGCATGTAGTAAAGAATAAGGAAAAAAAACTAACAAACGCTGCGGTACTTGTGTAAACGTTTTTTATTGGGATATACGTGCATAGCTTAGCATGAGAGCCATGTACCAAATAGAGAAGATGGCGGAGAAGAATTACGATTCTTGGAGCATTCAGATGCGTAGTGTTTTGGTGCATGCGGAGCTATGGAAAGTGACATCAGGTACGTTGAAGCGGGGGGATGATGTTGCTAGTGTGGATTGGTAAGGCATGAACCAGAAGGCGTTGGCCATGATCGCATTGAGCGTTAAGCCTTAGGTCATGTGAAGAATTGCGATACATCGCTTGTGGCTTGGACAAAACTCAAAGAAGTCCATCAGCCTAGTGGACCTCTGCGCAAGGTATCTCTTTACAAGAAGCTGCTGAATCTACGGATGGCCGATAACCAGAGCATGTCCCGTTATATAAATGCATTTGTCGAAGTCATATATCAGCTTGCAGTTGTTGGGATAGATATATACGATGAATTGCAAGCAATTATTTTACTTTCCAGTCTACCAAAGGAGTATGAGAGTTTCGTTGTTGCCATCGAGACGCGCGACATTTTACTAAAATTTGAAATTCTGCGCATTAAGTTGAAAGAAGAAGGGGAACGCCGATGTAATGAAGAACTACACAACGAAAAATCAGAGGCGTTTACGGTTAGCACCAGCCATCAATAGCCGAATACCTGTGCTAAAGGCAAAACGAAAAGGAAACGGCAAAACGTTATTTGTTACAAGTGTGGCGGTCGTGGCCATGTGAATTCACAGTGTTGCAGCAACGAAAGCAAACTGAAAATAGAACAAGAAACGCAATGCAGCTTATTGGGTGTGTCAGATTCCGCTAGTTTTAACCGTTCAAAGTGGTGTTTGGACAGTGGTGCGACAAGTCACATGTGTTGTAAAAAAATTTTTGTACGAAATTCGAGACACATTCCGAGATGATTGGTTTAGCTGGCGATGGCTTTTGCATGCAGAATGAAGAGGTGAAGTAAAACTACAAACAGACCTCTGCATATTAAAATTGACAGATGTATGTGCCAAGCATGAAATGCAATTTTATGTCTGTAAGTCGGGCTGTGGGAAATAATTGTGTTGTGCATTTCGAAAAAATCATGCTAAGGTTGTACAAGAAGGCGAGTGCATTTTAAACATAAATAAAGTTGGAAATTTGTACATGTTTGAAGGCCAGCGTAATAAATGTTTTGTTAACGTTGAATCTGATGCGGTTTTGTGGCACAGAAGAAATTACGGCAGCTTAATGGAAATCGTCAAAAAAGGGTTGGTGCATGGGACTTAGAACATACATTTTCATCCAAAACAGCTTGTAAACCTTGCATGGCCAGCAAAATTCAGGTACAGCCTTTTCCCAAAAGCAACTGAAAATAGAGCACACGAGTTACTGGAGTTGGTGCACACAGATTTGTGCGGTCCTTTTGAGACGAGATCGATAGGTGGCTCAAGATATTTGTTGACCTTCATCGATGACAAATCCAGGCGCATATTCGTGTTTTTTCTGAAGGTTAAGGACGAGGTGTTTAGCAAGTTCGGACAGTTCTAGTAGAACGGCAAATTGGCAAAAAGGTGAAGTGTTTTTGCAGCGACAATGGTCGCGAATACGTCATACAAATCATTCGATGGTTTCCTACACGGAAATGCCATTGCAAGGCAGCTGACGATTCCATATACACCGAAACAAAATGGCGTTGCAGAGCGAGCCAATCGGACTTTAGTTGAAATGTCAAGGTGTCTGCTGTTTCAGTCCGGACTGTGTGAGTCATTGTGGGCTGAGGCAGTTTTTACAGCTGCGTATTTGCTCAATCGTTCACCCACAAGTGCGCTAATCAACATGACACCAATGGAAGCGTGGACAGGTAAGAAGCCCTCTATTATTCATCTAAAAGTTTTTGGTTCCGTTGCAGTGGCGCTCGAAAATGTACGTAACAAAAGCAAATTCCAAGCGAAAGGCAAGGAATACCGCATGGTTGGCTGCTCGAGGGAAGGAAAAGGTTATCGACTGTATGACGCAGTGGCGAGACAAGTGGTTGAAAAACGAGATGTCCTATTCGACGAGCTAGGTCAAATGGAGCACTGTAATAGCAATAACATTACATTTGATTTAACAAATGAGGCTCCAAGAAGTATCAGTGGTGTTGATATCAACGAAGAGGTTGCCTGAGATGCGTACAGTAATGGTGACGACGATGATTTTGATGCGGATAAGCACAGTAGCGAAGGAGACGACTATTTTGAGGCGGCTTCAGATGAGCGTAGCAATACAAATGACTTAAATAGCGCAGCTAGAAACGTTAAAGAAAATGATTTAGGGGTTAGACCCAGCGAACCAAAAGTGCTTCGGTCTGGAAAGAAATTCAATGTACTAAATACATTGGTTGCCAACCGATTCCCTTATCCTACGAGAAGGCGATGAGCAGCAAGTACGCTTCGTCTTGGCGTGATGCTATGCAGAGAGAGTTTGATGCCTTGATTGTGAATCAGACATGGACAGTCGCAGATTTACCAAGAAATCAGCGAGTAATTGGCTGTAAATGGGTTTTCAGCGTGAAACGAGGTGCAGGCGGCGCGGTAGATCGGTTCAAGGCACGTCTTGTTGCGACAGGATGCTCACAGCAATATGGTTTGAACTATTTCGCCTGTATGTCGACTGGAAAGCGTTCGTTTTATCCTGGCACTGGCTGCGGAATTGATACTTTACCTGCACCAGATGGACGTATGCACTGCATACCTTAATAGCGATCTCACAGATCAAATTCAGGGTACGAAGATAGCAGTCAACCAGGCAAGGTTTTATTGCTGAAGAAAGCAATATACGGCTTAAAACAAGCAGGAAGGGAGTGGAACTGTAAGCTTGATGGCGTTTTGCGAGGAATTGGGTTAACTCCTTGCGCCAACGAGCCCTGCCTGTATTAGCAGCATGGGAGAGGTAACTTATCACTAATCCTTCTATATGTTGACGATCTCATTATAGAATGCCAATCAAAACGAGACTTGATGCCAATAGAAACGCCTATTTCAAGTTCGTTTGATTGCGTTGATAATTGACCGTTGCAGCTGTTCCTTGGAATGGAGATCGAACGTGAAGGTGAACTAGGCGATATTACTTTGCAGCAGACACAATACATTAAAGATATGTTACAACGGCATAGCATCGAAAACTGCAGGCCAGCTTCGACGCCGCAGGGTATCAGGTCGCATTTGATAGCAATGAATGTCACAAGGTAGATGCTGTTCAATATCAGTCAGCGATTGGCGAGCTGATGTGGTTGGCCTTAACGACCAGACCGGACATTTTGCACTCAGTTGCGAAATTAGCGCACCGAAACAAAGATCCGCACAACGAGCATCTTTCTGGCGTAAAGCATGTTATGAGGTATTTACGGCTGACATGAAGCTGCCGTACATAGAGTGCGGGCAAGCATTTACTGGTTACGTCGACGCTGACTGTGGCGGTGACAAGGTCGACCGCAAATCATATACTGGTTACGTGTTGTTCCTAGCAAGTGGTGCGGTATCTTGGAAATCGGAGGAGCAACGTAGTGTGGCCCTCAGCAGCACCGAAGCATAGTATATGGCGTTATCGACTGCGTGCAAGGAGGCCATAGCCGTGCGACAGCTGATTATTAAAATTGGACGTACAACTGTTGTGTACGGAGATAACTTAAGCGCGCAGTAACTTGCAAAGAACCCTATCCATCATGCTAGGACTAAGCATGTTGATATAAGGTATCATTTCGTTCGACAAATTGCTAATGAAGGTGAAATTGTTTTGAAATATGCTGCGACAGACGTGAGGGTAACTGACATATTAACCAAAAATCTGCCGAAGAAAAAACATAATGAATTTAAAAAGATGTTAAAATTGTTTGTAATATTTACACCTATATACCAATGCACGCATGAGTATGAGTAACATATCATATTCTTCCTATATAATAATAATATGTAAGTAGAATTAAGTTAGTCACGAATACACCTTGGAAGTCTACACATGGTGGTCGTTTCATTGTTCTTTATTTTGGTTACCACATTCCACTTCGTAAACTAAAATCTTAACAATTCTCAATGTTAGTTTGAAAAAATTCGACGTGTTCGTTCGGAGATGGCATAGAGTAAGGTCTACCCCAATCAATCATAGAAACATTTTGTTCAAGAGCAGAATAATTCATATTTTTTTAAAATCTCGATGCTGGAAAATTGTTGGGGGTGTATTTATATTGAAATCAAGAGTGAGAAAAATCAGATCATGTTTTGAGAAGGCAGGAGCAACAAGTTGGTTACAGAACAGAACATCATTCATGTTTCTTACAAAAATAACATCAAGTAGTGAACTGGAGCTAGATATAAGTAAAATAAGTAGGCTCATGTTCATTAACCGGTGATAGATTAAACGATCTTATTGCGTTTACTAAGGTGCTTTCTACTAATAGGTTACTATTAATATCTCCATATAAATTAGTTGACATTACAGCAATTTCTTCCATCAGATATACGAGCGGTGAAAGATCAACGAATCTATAGGGTCTGTAAACTGTACCAAGCAGAAGCTTATCTTCCCATATATCATGTCTACAAAAATATGCTCGATTGCACTACCAGGCCTTGATGCACTATTAATCCTCACGAACCACTCCACCTCCTCTACCACCAAGATTAGCCCTAAAAAGTCTATAACCATTTAAGTGAATCATAGTGCTGCGAAAGTTAATGGGGAACCAAGTTTCAGAAACACAGAAAGCATCAACTCCATAAACTTCAAAAGCATATCTAAGTTCATCAATTTTTTTTCGCAGGCTTTGAGCATTTATGTGCCAAACTTGAGACCCCATACATTGACTGCAAAGTACCCTGAGCATTGAAGGCAAAATCAAATCATCTTTAAACTGTATTAACGATAATATGTGATAAAATTATTAAGAATTTACCAATAATTTACATAAAGAGAAAGAAAAGAACAAAGCGAAAAGAGAAAAATAAAGATTAAAAAATGTATGTTTTTATGTATATAAAAAAAGGAGAATTAAATAGTATTACTCAGTTCAAGAAAAGAAATAAAGTAAAGTGAAATTATAAAAGAAAAAGTTATGTAATAACTAGGTATTTCCAGCAGCAATCATGGCAAGCCTTTACAAGTCTTCATTTTTGTCAATAAGAACAGCAGCATCATCTGGCTGACTTTTAATGTATACTAGTCCTCTCCTTATTAACACCGATCATAGTTTATTTTGTATTTTTTTAATAGCGACAGATGTTTGTTTAGTCATACACTCGCGAAAGAAGATAAGGCTTTCTGCATTGCGTCCAAAGTTAACATCACGAAGGGAGAGCGGTTTGTTGTTATTTTGCTTACAATGCCTAGCAACGGATCGAAGAACGGTGTTTTTATCATACGGTGTGCAAAACTTGATGATGACTGAAGAATCAGGTGAATTGGCATTCGTCGGTCGGGTTCGAAATATGTTTGCCCGAGTGGGTGCTTTGGTGCTTAGTGACAAACACAAGTGATGGAAAATTCCTTTTAGGTTTTCATCGGGTGAATAAGGAATCCCATTAAGAACTGCGTCACAAGCAACATTTCGGTTTTCCTGAAGCTCCAGTCAGATCGTCAAATTCATTTCGAAGTGCGGATATATCATCTTTATATTTCTTTATTTTGGAAGTGCAGGCGGAAAACTTTTGACGTTTTGACGTCAGTTAACGTCGCGTTTAGTTTGGTGATATCATCTTTAAGCAACATGTTGACAGAGTCCAAATTTAATTGCGAAAACTCTATTTTAGATACATGTGTAGTTAACAGAGTGATTTCCTTATTTATTTGTGCTAATTGTGCATTTATATTTAAAGAAATTCGTGTCTCGGTTTCTTCCAATTTCGTGGTGATGAGTGAATTATTTTCAGTTGTAATGCTGACTTTCTGGGCCTTTAGCCTGTCATCCATTTTTTTTCCACATTTCGCTGTCATCCTCAAAGCTTTTTTTGTGTTTTTGGGAGAAGTGCTTGCATTTAGTGGTGAGTTTTGCTTATGCTCACTAATACTAGATCGACTTGACATTGTGAAGGCAAATTGAGAAACTAACTACCGTGAGTACACCAAAAAAAATGTTTATGTTTTCTATTTTTGCGATAACTTTTAATAGAAAATCACTTAAATAAATGATGTTTTAGCACCCAAAATATATAGAAAATAATTTAACCACACCAAAAAGAAGTTCTTGTTTGATGAAAGGAGCTTACAGTGGCTCTTCAACTTAAAGAAAACTTGAAAAAGGTATGCTCGTTAAAAATACGTCTACTCGCTAGCTTTCCTACCAAACCAAATAAAAAACAGAAAACAAAGCGACAACTCTTCTCCTTACCTTACCAAATTTTGTTCATCAAAGCTTAAAAACAGACCCTCTTTGGTAAAAAAAAAACAATTAAAAAAGTTTGGCCATAAGTTCTGTACTAACTATTTTTGTTGGACTGGGTATAGGTACAATTCCAATTCACAAACGATCGGATTTATATTTAAATCAATATTTACTTACCTCGAGTTTACTCTTAGTTATACTTACCTCCGCTGTGTAACTTATTTAACATACTTAGTATCTTAATAAAAATTCCGGCTATAGACGGCCATGGAGTACTGCTTATGAGACAGTGGTGTAGAGTGGGTACAGCGCGGGTCAACAATATCGACCCCATTTTGTAGTCGTTGTTCCGTCTTTTCCCCTCCGCTCCCTATATTTGTACAGCTTTGGTTCATGTTTTCTACACTAGGTATACTTTAAGCAGTAACATCAGCCGACCTTTCTTTTGAATTCATCTTTACAAGTTCTTAAATAGGAATAAACTTCCCAACTACCTCATTTCCTTTTAGTTCCTACCACGGCATGATTTTTTATTTTTATGGACAAATGACAGCGGAAAGAACACCTATAGCCGCGCTTATTGCCAGCATGCCGTAAACTACGCTGGGTTATCAAAATTTTGGTTCTTCCAAAATTTCTTTTTGGTCAAAATATTCTGCAGTCTATATATAGCCTATATGTCCAACAAAACTACCACAACTTTTTAATTAGCACCATACTTAACCTAATTTCTTGATAACCTGGAGCTGAACACCCTGTTTCGGCGGCTTTCACTGGCTAGAGAAAATATACCAATTCCGAACGTAAAGAAACTATTTTATTTTGGGAAAAAGCCTTTCGGTGAATTGTAAAGTTGGCCTCGTCTGTTTGAAATCTCTGTTCTTAGTGGAGGTTCTCGGCGGCTTAACTGTTCTAGTATGATAGACTTGGTCCGGCGAGTACCCAAATAAACCTTTACCCAAAAGCAATTCTGCTCTGTAGGGCGTCAAAAATACTGAATGGGAAAATTAAGTGGAACCTCCAGCGAGTTGCTATATAAAGGAAAGACCCGTTTTGCTTCAGTAATAGAAGTGAAAAATTATCTTTTTATTTTCTCTTTTTATACAAAATAATTTGCCTTCGTTCGTATCCAACCATACTTCAACAATCGATAACGTTTTATCGATTTTTCCTACAAAATGCACAATCAGCATTTGACCATGCCATGCACTTTAATTGTTTTTGGGCTAGCTTGCTTATGATGCACAATATAATTCATAAGCCGATGACCCGTGGAAATGTTTTTAATTTGTACACAAAAATACTCCTCAAGCACTAGAAGTGTCATATAAGTATTTTCGTGTATCTAGTTTTTTGTTCTATAGTTTGTGCACTGAAGGTGCCGATTGAACTATATATATATATGAATATTTATAGACATATGTATCTTGTGCACAGAGTGTGCCAAAGGAAATATGAATGAACATTATGAATCGGCTCTGCTATGGCCGGTAAAGTAAGTGCATGCGATGGATATGAATGGGCAACGAGGTATCAAGTATCGAAGCAGGTTGAATATATTTTTAATGGGTTTGCGGCAATTAATTAAGTGATCGCTGACGCTTTATGATTTCTTCTTTTTATGCGACACTTTGTACAATGAGGGATCTTATTTAATTTGTTCTTATGTATTTATCAATAGTTACGTTTAGCTTTATAGATTCAGAATATTTAGTGTTTATTTAAATTCCTTATCAATAGTTATGTAAATCTTAAGTCTATGCGCGCCTAATTTTATTTTTAATTTAATAATTATAATTATGATTGCATATTTATGTATACATGTACTAGTACTACTAAAAGCTTCTTTCTCGCCCCTCTCTTCTTTTTTTTAGATACATTCCATACAATATTGTTTACAAGTTATGTGTTTTATTAATTTACAGAGTTCATTTATGTTTAAAAGTTAAATCAGTGTTATATATATATAAAATGGTTTTAATCCATTTTTATGAACCGTTATTTTCTTGTTTTCATATTTTAAATCGCAGTTCACACCTTTTTGAGACAAAACTTCGTATGGACCGATGTAGATTGGATCAAATTTCTTTCTATTTTCGATTCTAAGTAAAACTAGACTTCCTATTTCGAAATTTGAGCTTTTTGTTCGTTCTTCTAGATCAAATCTATTCTTCCTTGCTATCTTTTTATGAGCGATTTGTAATTTATGTTTTAAATCAATCACATAATCGTCATAGTTGTTCACAGGTTCTACCTGTTTAACTAAATTTGATGGTAGGTTACACGTTTTTCCGAATATTAGCTCGAAAGGTGTATATCTGGTTTCTGAGTGTACTGATGTATTATAACAGAAAACGTAGTATGGTAGCCACGTGCTCCACTCGGTATTAACTTCGGAAACGTAACTTCTTAGATATGCTCCTAAAACTTTGTGAGAATTTTCTAAAGCTCCTATACTCTCATGATGGTAGGCTGAAGATTGTAGTTGTTCTATTCTCAATAGTTTACAGATACCCTTGAAAACCTGGTTTATAAATTCAGTTCCCTGATCAGATGCTATTGTATGTGGTGTTCCGTATCTTAGGATAAAACCTTCTACTAAAGCTTTAGCGACGGTGCTTGAGTGTTTATTAGGGAGTGGTATAGCTTCGATAAATTTGGTCAACTCATCTTGAATGGTGAGAATATATTTAGATCCATCTTCCGATTCTTCTAAAGGTCCTACTAGGTCTAAGAATAGTTTGTCGAAACCTGATTTTGCTGTCGATGTAATAGTCATTGGTTGCTTCTTTGGCTGAATATATTTATTTCGTTGACAAATTGGGCAGTGCTTTACAAATGTCGTCACATCGTTTTGCATACCTGTCCAAAAGTATTTTTTTTATATTTTGTAACATGCGGTTTATTCCTGCATGTCCGCTGGTTGGAAGTATGTGATAATCATTAAGTATTAGTTTCTTCTTACAAGGATCAGTTATTTCAATATTTGTATCTATAATGTGTACTTTAATATTACTTTCTTTAAATATTTCTCCTAATTTCATTTTATATAATATATATTTTTTTAATACAATTTGATCCGCAGAGTTTCTGCACATCCCTCGACAATATTTTGCCAAATATTGTCGATTGGGTTGTAGTGCTGTCCTTGGACTTTTTTAGGAGTAAGCATTCCCTTCTGGGATATACGCCAAAACCTTGTTTGGACCAATAATTATGTCTGTATCCTTGAATTTAACTAAGTCTTCCTCGAAGTTGTCAACAATCTTCAACTCCATTATTTTGAGTCCATTTTCTGGTAATTTTAAAAGTTCGGTTATGCGTTGCTCGTCGGTTTTCGTGGTCTCTACGCAAACTTGTTTTTGTATATGATTTTCCGTTTTTGACTGAGTTCTCGTTACAACACAAATATATAATTGATTTAAATCTTCTGAGTCTATTTTTATACGGCTAAGGGCTTCGGCTGTACAATTATTCTTACCCGGAGAATATTCTATGTAGAAATTGTATTCTTCTAGTAGGAATCTAAATTTTATTAGTCTGCTATAAGGTTCCTTAAGAGAAAACAAATACACTAAAGGCCTGTGGTCTGTTAAAATTTTAAACTTCCTTCCGAAAAGGTAAGGTCGATAGTGTTTAACTGCCCAAACGATAGCAAGTAATTCTTTCTCAATTGTACTATAGTTTCTCTCTGCCTTATTCAGAGTCTTGCTTGCATAGGCAATTGGTCTGTCATCAAAATTGGATAAGACAGCTCCTAGAGCGAAACCTGAAGCATCTGTTCGTAGGATGAATTCTTTGTTAAAATTTGGAAAGTGTAGAATTTTAGGACTTGTTAGAATTTCTTTAAGCAACTCAAAAGATTTTTCGCAATCTTTATTGAAATAAAATTCGACGTCTTTCTTCGGTTTAGTGGGATGGAAATGGTAGCGAAATTAGGGATAAATTTACGATAGTAATTGGCGAATGCGACGAATCTTCTTACTTCATCGGCGTGGGTGGGTGTTGGGTAATTTGTCATGGCGGAAGATTTAACAGGATCGGGTCAGAGATAAACGTGTGTCAGAGATAACGTGTCCCAGGTATAACACTTCCTTTCTCAAGAAAGAGCATTTCCCAGGGTGTATTTTCAAATTTACTTCTCTCAGACGTTCAAACACTTGAATCAAGTTTTTATTGTGTTCCATTAAACTTCTACCAAAAACTATAAGATCATCAAGGTAGACAATACATCTTGAATATGTTAGTCCAGACATCGCTATGGACATCATTCTTGCAAACTTACTGGGTGGGATCTTAAAGCCCATGGGTAGTCCTTTTAACTGGTAGTGACCGTCTTCTGTTGAGAATGCCGTGATTGGCCTGCTATTGGCATCCAACTCCATTTGGTAGTATCCCTGGCTTAAATCTATACATGACAAGTAAGTTGCTCCTCCTACCATGTCATAGATGTCGGTTATGTTTGGTAGTGGAATTGTATCATCTTCAATTCTGTCGTTCACTTGACGATAGTCTATCACCATGCGGAATTTCTGTAGACCGGTAACAGGGTCTTTCTAAGAGAGGGGCGAGAAGTCCATTAAAATTTAAAAAAAAACATTATTCGTATTATATATATATATTATATTTTTTTTTTTTATACAGACATTCTTCTACTTATATTGTTTTTTACAAGTTCTTTTCTAATTGCTCGGTTAAGTTTCTTCTTCATTACGTCCCTGTTGTATTTAATAAGCCAAATAATAACAATTATAATAACGATAGATGATAGGTCTATTCCATATTCGAATTTATCACTGGACTTGTTTGTCCAGTTTGTTTGTTATAACCTCCTCAACTTTCGACTGTGTTTTTCCCATAGCAGGTATGTTATTGAATTTAATTCAGAAAAAAAATGTATATAGCAAAATATTTATAAGTAAGCTATAAAAAAGAAATTAGGTGGTAAATTTAGTTATAAAGGAAGTTTGTGGAATTCTTTCTCCTTGAGCTGCACCCTCTTTCCTGCTCGTACTTTCGGGGCTGGGGGCACTGGTATTTTTTCTGCCACACGGATTGTATTTCGTTTTAAATACTCTGATATGCTAAGAGGTTTAGGACCTACTCTGAGCCGTTCGGTCTCCTTGGGCTCTGTTGGTTCTTTTAATAAGTCCTGGGCTTGTTCAATTAAGTTGGCTGCTAGGGCCAGCTGTGTTTGCCAGGACATCTAATCCTGCTGAGTCTCAATGGGTCTCCAAAGAAAATTTCTTAGTTGTTTTTTTCTCGATTGCTCCTGGCAAGATCGCCATGTAAAGTTGGCCTCGTCTGTTTGGAATCTCTCTTCTTAGTGGAGGTTTTCGGCGGCTTAACTCTTCTAGTATGATAGACTTGGTCCGGCGAGTAGCCAAATAAACCTATACCCAAAAGCAATTCTACTCTGTAGGGCGTCTAAAATACTGAATGGGAAAACTAAGTGGAACCTCCAGCGAGTTGCTATATAAATGAAAGACCCGTTTTGCTTCAGTAATAGAAGTGAAAAATTATCTTTTTATTTTCCCTTTTTATACAAAATAATTTGCCTTCGTTCGTATCCAACCATACTTCAACAATCGATAACGTTTTATCGATTTTTCCTACAAAATGCACAATCAGCATTTGACCATGCCATGCACTTTAATTGTTTTTGGGCTAGCTTGCTTATGATGCACAATATAATTCATAAGCCGATGACCCGTGGAAATGTTTTTAATTTGTACACAAAAATACTCCTCAAGCACTAGAAGTGTCATATGAGTATTTTTGTGTATCTTGTGTTTTGTTCTATAGTTTGTGCACTGAAGGTGCCGATTGAACTATATATATATATATGAATATTTATAGACATATGTATCTTGTGCACAGAGTGTGTCAAAGGAAATATGAACGAACATTATGAATCGGCTCGGCTATGGCCGGCAAAGTAAGTGCATGCGACGGATGTGAATGGGAAACAAAGTATCAAGTATCGAAGCAGGTTGAATATATTTTTAATGGGTTTGCGGCAATTAATTAAGTGATCGCTGGTGCGATCCCTCCACAGAATAAAAACATCTTTATTCTGCGCTGTCCGTTCAGAGACGGAATACTGGCTATAGAAATATAATTACATTGCAAGCATATAGGACATGTTTTAGTGTGAGTAACACTGTGTAGCTGGCCTTCTCTTGGTAGATGCTTTCCTTCACTCGTATAGCTCCATACAATACACTCCCCGCGAAAACGAACTTTATCTCTCTTATCGCTGTTTGATAGGCTGATCATCACTGTCGATTGGCTGTCGTCACTTTACAATTGGTTATGATCACTCTACGATTTGCTGTCGCCACTATACGATTTGCTGTCGCCACTCTACGATTGGGTATCATTACTCTACGATTGGATGTCATCACTCTAGGATTGGCTGTCATTAATCTACAATTGGCTGTCATCACTACGATTGGCTGTCATCACTACGATTGACTGTCGTCACTCTGCGAGTTAATCTGTAAAAGAAATAAAAGACAGAAGGTTATTCTACGTCACCTATTTACCCATATACTGTCGCTAATGGCTGTCACACTATTCGCTGGTTTTAACTGCTAAACTGATTTTATTGGCCGGCGCTACTGGTAAAATACATAATTTCTGCACTGGCCCTGTTGGCTGTCCTGTTTCGGTCTGAGCTGTCATGGATCGCACTATCCCATCTTTACTATGTAAAAGCTGGCTAACCCTCCCCATCGACCGTAGTGCCGGAGGGAAATTCTCATTCCTGACTATCACTAGCTGTCCTTTACTTAAGCTTTCCTTCGCTCGTCGCCACTTTTTTTTCTTTCATGTAAGGTCCTATTGAAGACTACCGATCTCACCATAATTGTATCCTTCTTGCAGAGGTATCGCTTGCTGTCGAGAATGGAGGAGGTAACACTATTGGCTCTCCTATCAGAAAAGGTCTGAGGGATCATCATGTAATGGATGAATCGGCCTTGAATTCAGGACACCCTCAATATCTAAAAGCAAAAACACTTAGTCACTTTCCCATACTTTCCACGCTCGCTTTATTTCCTTGGCCGCACCTAGAAAGAACTTGCCATTATTGTTGTACGTCCTAGCACATCTGCCTCCACTATATGGATATGAATGGCTCTCGTCTTACATAATCCACGTCAATATGCAGAAATGGTTTGCCTGGCTGTTGCCTGGCAGTTCAGACATTAATTGCTGTTCCAATCGATAATTGTATCGCAGACATACTACACACTTATGAATGTAGTTTCCCATTTCGCTACGGATTTTCGGAATCTAAAAATGCTGGCGTATCACTTGCATCATTACTTGCATAGTTTGGATGTGCGCATCATTGATAATCAAGCATAATAGTCTAGTACCATTGGGAATGATAGCCGGATGACGTATATCATACACTTCTTCGGCTCGGTGCAAACGTCCACCAACCGTTAGGTATCGCATCACTGTATAAGATTGATTTAAGTGACTCAATCTTACTATGCTGTAGTAGCTGTCCGCACTTGCTCAAGGAAGCTATATCCCTTGCATAACTTGCACGCTGTACCTCTTGAATTAAATGCCGCATGGCAGCTGTGCTGTCCGGCTGTTACCGCGGACAATACCCTGCTATCCTTTGGTCTTTTGCTTAACCGCTATACCTGCCTACAACGCTTTACTCTTACCCTTGAATTATTTATAAAACGCAAGACAACCAATAATGCTCAATGATTTCTTCAAATTGCTGGCGTACTCTTCCACTGGCACTGTCCCACTCTCGCTTGGCACCCAAACACTTAACGCTTCATCTACTGTGCTCACTGTACATACAAGCATTTCGCTATTCACTACATCTATCGCTGGCATTTTTATAATGTTGGCTGGCCGTTCACTTTCTGGTAAACATAACCATTCCGGTCCATGTAACCATAAATTGCTTTCCACTAGCTCTGCTGGCATTATTCCCCGACTTAATAGATCTGCGGGATTCGCTTTCGTACTTACATGCCTCCATCGATGCGTGTTGTTGTTATAATATTTGGCTATGATGGAATTTGCAACTGCATCGATGTCGATATGTTGTTCGCTGGCTGTACATAAATGCTGTTCCCTGGTCGGCTGCTGGCTGATGCGCTAGCTAATTTTCGGGTGAGAGCACTCTTGGCATATTAGTTTTTTTTTTTTTTTTTATTATTCATTTTTATTTAATCTTAACTTAAAACTATCTTAAAGCTAGACAAAAATGTTTAAAACTAGCCTAATTATCAATAACTTACAACTAATTTACGGGCACTTTACGGGCGCTCTAAGCTAAACTATATCTCTTAATACTAATGTCTTTCGACCTAAACACTATTTTAATTAATTCTAATTATTTTATTTTTATGACCAAGAAAACTGTTTTAACAAAAAACTTAGTAACATGTGCTTTTTTTTAATTTTTACTTATAGACTACCTAAACTAAACTAAAAATAACTAAATCTAGATACAACTAACTTATACTAACTAGAAATACTTAAAACTACTTACATCTACTTAAAAACTAGAACAGACACAGCAGCTCTTTTCGGTTATTTTTAAATTTTTTTTTGTATATTTTGTATACGCATGCAGGCACACAGAGACATGCAACCCACACAGCTAAGTACATACGTACATACATATTCGTATGTAATACATACACAGGCACGCAGCTGCATGCACAAATGCACCCGCAAACAAACATACATTCCTTATTCCTAATTTACCTAAATCTACGTAAGTCGGCAAAGACATACCATCCTAATCGACTTTATGTATCATAATGCTGTTCAGAGAACCACCAGAACTGGTTCTCTTGTTTCGCCCTATCCCTTCGGTTCCGATCGGACACAGTCCTACTGAACCGAAGGCGCTCTTCTCCACCTTGAGCGATGACGACTCGACCATACAGGAGTCGCCTATCTACAGTTTTCCGGCAGACGTGGTAGATGAGCGGAACCGCAATTCCATCCTGTATCAGCCCTCGACTGTCTAAAAAGAGGAATGCCTCCTTAGGGATGTAGCCACTTAACCGCGCACTCTCAAAATATTCATTATTGGGGTAGTAAGGCCTAAAAATTAAGCTGTTGGTTGAGGACATCGCTCTTGCAGTGTGGCCCGAATCAGCTTAAACAAAAAATTATTTATTCTGTTTATGTTGGCCCCGTTGTATAGAACCTGGTTGGAATAATATCTTGTGTACTCCGACTCTGGTGCTCTGTGTAATCCAAGGCAACGTCTAAGACATTGCCTCTCAAACACCCGAATCTTTTCCATTTGAGATGGGGCAACGTTGAACCACACCGGGCATCCATAGGCAATCATCGGCATGATGAGGGCCATGTAACAAATCACCTTCACCCTGCTGTCAAGACGGCTGCTATAAAACAGTCGTTTTGTCAAGGCAAAGGCTCCCCTAGCCCTGGCCAAGGCAGCACCTATATATCTGTCGAAATACAGGTACTGATCCAACCAGATGCCAAGGTACTTTACTACACTTTTACTCGCCAGTGGATGTCCATGTGGCCTTACGATCACCAGCTTGCGCCAGTTCTTTCTCGTATCCCTTGAGGCGCTAGCCAACGGAGTCCTAAACAAAATAGTTTCTGATTTCTGGAAGTTGATCTTCAACTTCCAGTCATCACAATATCGCTGAATCTTGTCGAAGTCACTCTGCAGAAGAATTTTGATGACCTCAACTGTATAAGCTGTTCTGTACGCAATTAGATCGGCGGCGTACGCAATTGCCTGAGTTAGACTACCTATCAGATCGCTGGTGTAAATACTGAATAGAATCGGCGAGTTAACAGCTCCCTGCTGAAGACCATTGTTAATATTAAAAATTGCGGTAGAAGTTACATTGCCACTCTTGACAACAAACTTTCATAAAGCATATACAATAGAGGTTTACTTATACCTACTCTGGTTAGCTTTAGATAGAGACCTTCTAACCATACGGTGTCGAAGGCCTTCTCCAAATCAACCAGACAGGCACCCGCACACTGCTTTTTAGTTTTGTTCCATTAGATATCAGAAACTAGTTTAGACGCGGCATGAATTGTGTCATGTCCCGCCTTAAAACCGTACTGATTATCCAGGATGATATTTTTGTCCTCCACCCACTTGAACAGGGTTCTATACATAACCTTTTCAAATACTTTGCTGATACTCGGAAGAAGACTTATCGAACGGAGATTCGCCGGATTGGAGTTGTCTTTTTCCTTTTTTGGGAGAGGGTGCACCACAGCTATCTTCTACCGGACTGGATAATATGCATTATTCAGCGCGTTGTTAAACAGTGTGGTATAAATGTCAAATGCTTCTTGAGCCAAATGTCGTAGTACAACGTTGGATATACCATCGACTCCTGCTGACTTCTTTTTCTTTAATGAATCGAAGATGAGCTGGAGCCCATTCTTCGAAATAAATAGGGGACTGGGCCCATTTCGGTCGGCGATTATGGCGGTTGTTAAATCTTCATCATTAAATCCTGTCAAACCAATGTTATCAGATCGCCATTCGGTTATATCGTTCCGGAGACATAAGTGATGAAGCAGAGCTCTGTTCTCCAGGTTATGATTCGGGCGAATGCTAGCATTCACCTTATACACTTGCTGGAAATCAGCACCCACAGCTTCCACTCTCTCCTGCGGATCTTCGATTACATAGAGGTCATCGTCCAATACGGCATCCTCTGGGTCTATGCCTGCTGTCAGAAGTACGTCTCTATTCTCTGTCGTCCTCTGGAGCTTAAGACACGGAAGATCGTTTTGATCCTTTCTTCGAAAAATTTTGGGAACATACTTGGGTCGCTGGAGTTAACGGCACGAATTTTATTGTCCCAGAACAATTTAATAGCCCAACTAGAATTTTCTTTGATCAATTGGTTGATGTTTTTAGTCAACGACTTCAGTGTCCTAATCTCCAGATCTCGTGTATCAGTAAACCGCCTGTACAAGCGTTTTAGTCTTGTCAGTAGTCCACTTTTTTGTCTGTGAAGTGCGTCAATTGTCACGCTATGGTACATGTCAGTTGCTTTACGTTCTTTGTATTTCGGTATTGTTCTGTTCATTGTTCGTAGAATCGTTTTGTCAATTTGTTCTAAGTATCTGTCGATTTCAGTATTTGCTAGGTTCCTGTCATTTGGTGGGGATATATCATTTGAACGTAATTCACTCAATAAGGCATTGGGGAAGCGTGGCCAGCGCACCTTACTATAATTGTAAGTATGCACAGGCACATACTCATCCAACTCCATAAGCTCGTTTGGAAGTTGTATAACGGCGGCGAATCCGCAGTGGTCACTGTCGTACTCGATCGTTCGTAAACAATTTCTTGGTCGTTGACCCACAATGTCAGTAATTGTTAGTCTTGCGTCTTTCAGCAATATATCCAGATAGGCACCGCTTCTTGGAAACGATGGCCTCTTTGTGGCTAGAAGAACGAGGCGATACTCAAGGTTGTATCGACCCATCCAATTATACAAATGGTTACCTCGAGGATTTTGTATTTGATTTCCCCAATCTATGTGTTTTGGCGTTTAAATCACCGGCTAATGTGTAAAAGTTTTCTTCCGAGCTCAATCTTAAGCATTCAAAAAGCTTTTCAAGCCCTGTTATAAACTGGGTGGGCTGAGGTCTTTCCGGTGCATAGGCAGCGATCACATACATTCGTTTCCCCTGTTGGAGATGAATGCATATGATGCATGCCTCTAACGTCCGAAATTTTCGCACATCACTATTATATATTACCTTATGACTAATGCCTTTACGTATAAAGATTGCGACGCCTCCTCCTTGAGTGGAGTTGGGTGGGTCTCTTCTTACGATATTGTAATTGTTGTTAGTCAATTAATGTTTCTCGTTAAGCTTAGTTTCGCTTTGTTGTTTATGGCCAACACATCTGGACTTATGTCTTTAAGCAATTGGAATAAATTCGCTCTACGTTCGGTCCTAATCAGTGAAATTACATTCACAGCTAGGATCTTAAAGGGTTTCTCCGGCAGCGCGCCCTTAACCTCTAAGTTGCGTTAAACTCGGAAAAACAGAGTAGAGATAATCCACCCTAGTCGCCTGCTCCCTGATCTGGTTTTGGAGGCCAGTCAATTGGCTCTGCATGGCCAGCAGAATGCCCATAATATCCGCCTGTGCTGCCGGCGCCTTAGGCACGGGGGCTGTTGGGCGACCTTTGGTGTAGACTGTACCGTGCTTCCCCTTCCTGACGCCATTTGGGAGTAAAAACTTTGGGGGTTGACGGGCGTTGTTGTTGGAGGGCGCACTATTGGACTCTTTTCTACCACTGTTTGCTTTGCTGCTTTATTGTTTTTTATAAGCTGAAATGTCGGGCATCCCCGATAATTAGCGGGGAGTCCGTCGCCTAGAGTACAAATTTAAGCTGGGTCCTATCTTCGACCCGTTCCCTTCCTAACTTGCATTCATCTGCATTGTGGTTCTCTCGACACTTAACGTAGCGTGACTGCATTTCGCAGTTTGCTGCGGCGTGGCCGAACCTTTGGCAGCGCATGCATTGAAGCATGCCGCCGCGCCTTTTAATTTGTCCCAAGTTACAACTTGGCAGTTGAGGACGGAGATACTCCTCAAATTATCCAGTTTGCTGCTGGCTGAGAGTTGAACAAGGAAGAAGGGAAGACTCCGCTTCTCCCGCCTAGCTCTAACTGTAGTGAACGGCTTGACCCCGATAAAGTCGAGATCGTCATTCGCTTTTTGGCGGAGTTCACTTAAGAGCACCTGTGGTTCCGTGCAGGAATCTGTGCCCTTCAAAAGGACCGTTTGAAACTTTTCGGTCTTAGGGGTGAAACTAAAGAATTCAGTAGTGGATTCTTTTAGCAACGCTTTAATTTTTTTGTGCTGTTCCAGTGTGAAGCAATGGATAACATGCCTATCATTATTTAGTCTTTAAATAGTAAAGTTTTGACCTATGGCCAACTTACACAGATTTATGGTATCCTGTAACTCCATTTTATAAGTATTTATGGGTGGCACCTTTTCTTTTTTCGTAATCGGCGGCTGTGGCTGCTGCTGCTGAGACTGACTTTTCTGCTGGTGTTGATTCTGCTGCTGCTGTTTTTGTTGCGGTTGTTTCTGGGATTGTGTCTGCTGCTGTTGCTGTTGTTTTTGCCGCTGTTGTTTTGGCTGTTGATGTGGCTGTTGTTTCTGTAATTGTTCTTTTAGCTGTTGTTGTTGTTGTTCCTCGACTTCTTCCAGTTCTTTCCCTCGGCGCGCTTCTAGCATGGCCTTAAGGGCGAGAACTATAAGACCTTGTTGGCTTTTCAAACTTTGAATGTGTGCCTCCATTGCTTCAATTTGACCGACCATTCTCTGTTCCTCGTTTTCGTCCTCCTCAGATGACGCCTCTGATGTGGAGAGGTTCACGAAGGCAGTACTATCGCCCGTCTTGAAGTGCCCTTCTCCTTCCTCAGACATATATTCAATACCCTCTTCGGGTAAATTGTCTTACTGGGTTTGTCTTGTTGCCTCTGACGTCTCGTCTATATCCGACGTCTTCACCCCAGCTGGCAGCTTTGCTGAGGTGGCCGTGGATCTCCTCTTTACCAAATTTGGTGCGCACTTGATCCTCTTTCTGCGCTTCTGATTAGCATCGGATGATGTTGCCGTTGTTGTTATTGCTATTGATGTTGTTGCTGCACAATCACTGCTTGTAAGTGGAATATCTTTCGATGTTTCCTCAGCTGATGCCGTCGCTGGCCTCATTGGCCCTAGGACACCTTTCGATGCCCCGGTGCTTAAACTCCTCCTCCTTTGCTCATTTTCCCAACCAATTAAGTTTTCCACTTCACGGTTGTGAAAAAAGCTTGCAAAGTTCTGATGCCCGGCTTGGAATCGAACTGGCGACCCTCGGATTCTCGGTCGGCCACTCTACCTTTGTGCTACTGCACCACTTGAGAAATGTTGATTTAATGTTACACTTAAACTCACACCCGAAATTTAATTAGTGCCCCTCCTCTGTATGTACGCTGTGGGTCTGTAAATAATAAAAAGATATTTTGCTGTATGACTATACGCTGTGGATATAAATTTTCCGCTTGCTGAAACACTAGAACACTATGTTAATAGACGCAGTTAATAGTTTTGCTGTATGTATGCACCCTGTGGTTTGTAAAAGTTAAATATTTTGCTCAATGTGTATATATGTACGCTGTTGGTGTGCATATACGCTGCGTCTAAATAAAATAAATATCATAATAACAAAAGGAAGGGAACTAGTCTCTTCTGCTGGCAATATAATGGGTTATCCATTTTGCGGTTTCAAAAGTAAACGTAAATAAAACACATATAAAATATTATTTTTTCATGATATTTCTTTTTTTTATAAAGTTTGAACGTTGACATTATGTGTGAAACGCCACATCATTTAAATGACCACCACGCGAATTGTTGCAATCATCGATTCTTTAGAGGTAATTTTCGACCACTTTTTGACACATATTGGGCGCTATCTCAGCCATAACTTGACGAATGCTGGTTTTCAATTGCTCAAGAGTTATAGGTTTATCTGCATAAACACGGTCTTTCGGGTAGCCCCACAAAAAATAGTCCAGCGGTGTCAAATCGCATGATCTTTGTATCCAGTTTATATCGCCACAATGAGAAATTACCATATTCGCTTGAGTTGTGTTGCATGTACATATTCTCCAAGTCGTATAATGGCAGGAAAAAAAGGTCGGTTATCATATGACCATAACGCTCCGAATTGACGGTGACAGTCGTTCCATCGGCGTTTTCGAAGAAGTAAGGTCCAATCACACCCCCGGACCAAAGAGTGCCCCAAACAGTGACTTTTTGTGGATGTAATGGCCTCTCTTCCATTACTTGAGGATTCTCAGAACCCCAAATACGACAATTTTGTTTATTAACATACCCACCGAGTAAGGAATGTGCTTCGTCGCTGAAGAAAATTTTGTTCGAAAAATCGCCGTCCACCGCCTGTTGTTCAGGCACCCATTCGACGTATTTATGACGTTCTGAATGGTTAGCTGGCTTCATTTGTTGTTTGAGCTGGACTTTATATGGATGTAGGTGAAAATTTAAATGCAAAATACGCCATAATGTGCCGTAAGACAGTTCTAATTCCTGAGAACGATGAGGAATCGACACATTCGGGTCTTCGGCAAAACTTTCACTTACAGCAGCGATATTTTAATTGGTACGAGCGAAACGATGATGCACAGGCCTTACAATATCTGTAACCAATCCAGTCTCTTCAAATTTCTTCACAATTTTGCCAAATGCTTGAGTAGTTGGACGATTATGTAAACCATATCTCCTCTTAAAGCACGATATGTGGCTGTGGCAGAATCACCATTTTCGTAGTAGGTTTTAACAATTTTTATGAGTTGTGCGATAGTTAAGCGATCCATTTTTGTATATGTCAGACTTTCAGCTGAAAAATAAAGTTGGTTTAACAACTTAGTTTGACAGATGTCGAATTTTTCTTGAATTTTCACTCATCTGTATTCTGCTATTCATTCGAAGTGAATCTTGTATACATTGGTTAGGTCGATAATATTGTGCGGTATTCTGCTATTCACGTGCACCCAATTACTCCATACAATTCAAACCCGCATATAAATTGTTGCGGATTTAGTTATGTCTGATTAAATTTACTAGAAAACTCTGATGTAGTTGTTTATTTTTACACTATCAGAATTGGTCGAATAGACCTTATAGCAAGCTACGTCTTGAGACTAATGGTTTGCCAACACAGAAAACTGTGTTATACCACCGGCTCATCATTTTGTGCAGTGTTAGTTGTTAGTAGGCAAACTCTATTACAAATAACACTTACACAAGTACATAAGTTTTTAAATAGATATTAAGCTTCAAATAACAAATTTTCTATTTAAGCAATAAAAACAAACATCATACCACGTTTTATTAAGTTTTTCTTTATGTCGTTCCCCCGTAGTTATCAATTCCGAAATTTTCTTATTTATGTTTGTGAAAGTTTAAAAAAGTCCGATTCATGAATACATACACATTTTTATCCAAACTTAAGACGATTTTCGCATGAGAATCTGTTATAAATGGTAATATGAACTCGGTATAGTTCTACCGATGGATAGCAGAATACAAATGCAGTGTGAAAGGGAATAGAATGAGTGGATCGAATATACGATTAACGTGAATAGTAGAATAGGCTGTAAATCTTACTCAAACGCTGTTTGTTATGCATATGCACAACACTTTTGGGAGGTTTCTAGGTTATTATTTTGTGCAAGCCCTATCGAAAAACAGAAAACTAAATGCGACTACACTTTACAACATTTGCGGGAACTGTAATTTTTAGGATGTTGGCTCATATTCGTCTCGCTGTGGATCAAACGTTTCGGCGGCTTACACTGCCCATAGAAAATATACTAAGTCCGAGCGAAAAGAAACTATTTTATGTTGGGAAAAAACCTTTCGGTGAAAAAACACCCGTCTTTATTCTGCGCTGTCCGGCCAGAGACTGAATAGCTGGCTGTAGAAATAAAACAACATTGCAAACAAGTATATAAGATATAAGACATCTTGCAGTGTGAGTAACACTGCTTAGCTGGAATTCTTTTGGTCGACGCTTTCTTTCACTCGTATGGCTCCCATCCGATACAACTCCCATAAGATTAAAAAAAACTAAGCGAACATAACTTTTTGACGTTTGTAAATGTCATAGTGGCATATGGATTTAGTAAGATACTAAAAAGATAAAGTAGTCATTTGGTGATTTTAACTTTAATTCAATGTTAAGAATATAGTACCATAAACTCGTTTAAAATTTGCAAAATCCGCTTTTTGATCCAGTATCATACTAAAAATGATTTAACATAATTACTAAATAGACTAAAATTTTGCGCCATTATAACTAACTTATAGCGTGAGCAAATTCACTTGGCCATTCTTCTGCGCAGCTCTCTTCAAATTTCTTTGCACATCTCATTAATCTTGAAAGATACACAACAATCACCTTCCAGGGTGTAGTGTTCGCACAAATACCCAATGAATAAAGCATTGACTGTCCTTTTACATACATAGATAAGCAAAAAGTTAAGATAGTACATGGTTAGAGAAGGACAGCTATACTCCGCATATTTTACTATTGAAAAATGTTACTTTAATACTAATTGATTGAATAATTATAACTTACAAAATTAATTTTGTTTAAGATTCATGGAAACTAATATTTGCATCTTCTGAGATACTTTCCCCACTCATCTCTTTTGGGCTTGATGTTCCCTGTTGAATGCCTGAAGATGTGGTAGGTATCGGATTTTGTTGATTTTTACCTTCGAACACTTCTTCTGGCTTGTACGGAATGTCGTTGCAATGAGCATTGTTTAAGTGGAACGTATTTCTTCTATAGGTTGCGCTACTATTTTTTTCTGAATCTTACCCAATTTTTGGATATCACGTATCCATACTACGTCAACTACCTGGAATTGCCTTCTTTGGACTACACCATGTCTCTTGTTAAAATTCTGGGCTTGTTTCCATCTGTACTTATTTTCATTAATTTGAATTCTGTTTTCATCGATGGACTTTGGCATGTAGTTTTCACTGATGCGTTGTATTTTTGATCGAATTCGGCGGCCCATTAACAGGTCAGGTGGACTCAATGCGTTGGCGAGCGGTGTAGTACGATATTCTAACAGGGCTGATTGTAGATCATTTTCCTTGTTTTTAAGTAAAGTCTTGACCGTTTTAACCGCTACAGCTGGTTCAATAAACCCATTACTTTGAGGAAAATGTTGGCTTGATGTAATATGTTTAAATCCCCATATGTTGGCGAAATTAGTGAATCCGATGTGTGAACTGGAGCAAATTGAGGACCATTATCTGTTCTTACAATTTATGCGATTCCGAACCTTGTAAATATTATTTTCAGCTTCTCGATGACTGAACATGATAATTTGATTTCGCATAGATGGTGGAATTACTAAACGGCTTCCGTGCATTAAGAGTTGACCATTAGTTGCTAAATATTGACGGTCATTGTAGTACATCCTTGCTTGTGACATTTTTGATCTGTGTGGCCACCCTTGTTTGCAAAAGTCGACTACCTTCCGTATCGTTGGATCTTGCATTTGGGCATTTTGGATTTCTTTCAATTTGTCCGTTAATGCTGGAATTTCACTCACAATGCTATTGACAAAGCTCTCTATTTCCTCCTCCTCCCCGTTGTCCTTTTCTTATTCTTGTATTGGATGACGTGACACTGCATCTGCTACAACGAGATCTTTTCCGGGTGTATGTACTATGTTGAAAGTAAGTCCCATTAACTTCATTCGTAGCCGTTGTATTCTAGGAGTTAGCTCGTCTAGGTTTTTGTTTGCGAAGATTGATATCAAGGGCTTATGATTGGCTTATACTGTGAAATGTATTGCGGTGATATAATCTCTAAACTTTTCACACGCCCACTTGATGTCTAGAGCTTCCTTCTGTATCTGCGCGTGCTTTTTATCGCTATCTGACAATGCCCGCGAAGCATAATCTACAGTGGCCTGATTAGGGAATACGAAGCGAATCGTTTTAGGTGGCGAAAATGAGATTTGATATTACTGTTTTCGCTTTCGTCTCTTTCGTTTTACATTCGCCCTATTTTCGAAATCGAAAGCGAATTTGATTTGACATTTCAATTTTTGGCGCGTGCATTTCCGATAAGGTTTCTTTTGCGGATTGGTTTATCGACAGACACGGTCGAAAGTGATATTTTGGTGGATTTTTTTCATTTAAACAAATAAAAATGTGAGTTTAACTATTTTTTTTATAAAAACAAACTAAAGAAATAAACAATAATTTTTTTGTAATAAACATGTAGGCGCCCAAGACAGTAAGACACCAACCAGCAACAATGTTCTCCGCTCATCGAATTTATGAGGGAAAACGAAGGGATGGCCAAAGGACACAACATACAACGTTCTCTGCAATATGTCTAGCTCTTCGGACATTGAATTGTATACTGTGGGTTGCGCCATTCCAATGTTTGTATCCTATCTGCCCAACCACTTTCTGGTATGATCCGTGTGCAAGGAATCTCAATGTTGCAGCTAATTGTTCCGTGGTCTATATTTGTCTTTTATTTCATCCAAGACAATTTTAAATATTTCCTTTGAAAGGCGAAACAACTAATCGAACCAAGTTCTTATAAAATAAAGCTAATTTAACAAACAATAAACACGTTAAGCAAAAACACTGACTCGAAGCAAGGAAGATCAAAAGGTGAAGAAGCACTTCTTAATAATTTTCTTCTCAAGTTTGAATTTTAAGATTCTTTTACTTCCTCACGTTAAGCATTTATATAAATAACATTTGAGTACATTTTTTATTTAAATAAATATTTTATTACAAAGTTAATGCATCTCGGACAAAACACCAATGATTTTGATTGAAATAATAAATATTCACTGGCAATCAGCTGTCAATCGTCTGGAAATCTTGGAAGTAGCATTTACGATTCGCTTCGAATTCGTTTATTGATCAAAACGAAGCGAGTCGAAAATGAGATATCGAATTAAAAACGATTCGCTTCGTATTCCCTAATCAGCCCACAGGTTTAATAATTCCGTCCGAATCAACCCGGTGTCTAACATAAATGTTATTTTTGTTCCGTTAACACTGACATCTGCCATCCATCTATCAGTGGAGGCAGTGTTGTCTGTCTCTGTCACCGTGCCTATGAAAAGTGGTAGATCTTCTTGCTCTGTTTCCAAATTATATATTTTTCTCTTGTTATCTCTTACACTTTTACATAGCCAGCTGAAGTGTTTCCATCTCTTGCACTTGTAGCAATATGGGCAATGGTAACCTGTGTGTTGTTTTAACTTGTATTTTTTTCTTTTGCTTGGATGTGTCTCGATGTTGTTTGCTTATTTCTTGATATTTTGTTCACATGAATGGATACACTGCTCATATTTGATGAAGATAGATCTCGTTGATGTCCTCTTACATCATCGTGCTGTCTCACCGTCTGTATGGCTTTTTCCAAAGTCAACTCTGTCTCTAGTTGAAGTCGTTCCCATAGTTTCTTATCTCTCACTCCAACAACTAAACCATCTCGCAACATTTCATCTCTAAATGTTGTATATGAGCAATTTACAGAAAGTAAATAGAGTGCCGTTATGAAATCTTCAATCATTTCCCCTTCTAGCTGACAACGGGAATTAAATGTGGCTCTCTCATATATAACATTGTGTTTTATTATAAAAAACTTTTCGAAAGATTGTAAGATCGGAATGTAATTATTTTTTTTTTTTTTTTGATTTTCGACACTCAACGTATTACATTTTTTTTCCCGTGGGTAGGTGTAAAACCTTCATAAGGCTCAATGAGGACTGAAAAACGCGTGCTCATAGGAGTGTGAGATTCTTACTGCTCTAAAAACACTTCCTCCTCCCGATTGCAACTAAGTTGAAATTTATCTAGCAATTTATTTTTAACGAATTTAATTTACGTGTTGCAGGTAACTATCCGGTGATAGATCCTGCTTATACCGCGACTTTAAAGCAGATTCTCGTTTAGTGCACCAGATCGGAAGGCTTTGTCCTTCGCAGGCGGCGTACTAAATTCGTCTCATTGATAATTGCGATTATAGTACTATTGCAGTGTTGTAATAGCCGTTTTCTATGATTTCAGGCATTTTTTTTTATTTCATCGCGAACCGTGGGAATCCGAGATCTCTGTGGAAATCTTCGTTTCTAATGTACCAAGCTGCGCTTACAAATGATCTTAGGAGTTTATTTTCAAATGTTTGTAAGGTATTTAAATTAGAATCTCGCGTACAACCCCAGAGTTGTATACCGTAACTCCAGACAGGCTTAAGCACCTGCCTGTACAAAATTAGATTGTTTTCGATACTGAGCTTAGAGATCTACATGGACTGTTTTTACTTCGTTGAGCGATATCCGCCATGTTTTTGTCCAATCATTGACATTATTCAGAGCTTTTTGTAATTTTGTAGTAGAATCATTTATCGTTTGGTCCACTGCTAGTATTGCAGTGCCGTCAGCAAACATGGCTATGATAGTGTCTTCTGTTTGAGGTATATCACGTGTAAATAATACGTACAATATTGGACCTAAAACACTTCCTTTGGTACCCCACCCACTATTTCTTTGAGATCCGAGTAATCGTTTCCATGTCTTACTCTAAAAAGCCTATTTTCTAGATATGATTTTAGAAGCGTATAAAGTGCTTTAGGCAGAATTTGTCTTAATTTAAAATTAAGGCCTTCGTGCCACGCCTTATCTAAAGCTTGCGGCACGTCTAGGAAGACCGCCGAACAAATTTTCTTTTCCTCAAGAGTTTTCTCAATGACGTCAGTGATCCTATGCACTTGGTCAATTGTCGAATGCTTGCTTCTAAATCCGAACTGATGTTCAGGTATTAGGCCCTTTTCTTCTATTATTGGCTGCAGGCGCAGAAGTAATATTCTTTCAAAGACCTTATATATTACGGGCAGAAGCGAAATAGGTCTATAAGATTTCTTATCATGTGATGGTTTTCCTGGTTTGAGAACCATTATAACTTCCGCAACCTTCCATTGGCTCGGAACGTACTTTAGCCTTAGAGTGGCATTTATTATATAAAGAAGATTAATTAACCATTTGCGAGGAAGCATTTTGAGAACTTCGGCCGTAATTAGGTCATATCCCGGAGCTTTCTTATACTTAAGCTTTCTTATTTCTCTACTTAATTCGGCAAGGGTAACATTTCTTGTTTTGTAATTTTCGCTTGAGTTAGAACTTATATTTAAATTTTCGTTGAGTACTTGCCCATCAAAAGGTTTAAATGTGTTCTCCAGGTAATCCGTGAAAACGTTTGCTTTCTCTTTGTCGCTTTTTGCCCATTCGTTTTGATCATTCTTAATCGGAGGCGCTTGGAGCTTTGGTTTCTTCGTTACTTTAACAGCTTTCCAGAGTGAGTAGTTGGATTCTTTTCCTGCTGTCAAGCTTTCAAGATAATTTCCAACTTCAGAATTTTTGAATTCTGCTATCGTCTTTTTTAGTAAATTATACAATTTAAATTTACCTTGTGTTGAGGAGCTCGAGTTTGCTGCCATTTCTTACGTGCTTTTCGTTTCTCTTTTACTAAATCTTTTATTTCCTGCGGATATTTTAGGTTTGTAAAGCGCGGCATTTCTCTTTGGTACGGGGTGTTTTTCCATGCGGCTTGTTGTACGATATTGACGAAGTTATCTACTACGTCTTCAAGTTCGAGAGGCGTTTGTAGTGAAACCCTTAATTCAACGTTATCCTCTATATCTTTCTTAAAACCTTCCCAGTTGGTTTTCCAACATCAATAACATTTCTAGTTCTCCAAGTTTTGCCATAATCCGTTGGCATTCCAAGTAATTATTTTGAGCTTTTCCATCATATTTTTCTTTATGTAGGGCGTTTTGGCCGAAAACTGTTTTCTAGTTTAGTTAGCCTACCAAATATAAGTTTATTTGTACCACATTGCGCCTCAATTTTCGAAAGGATTATGTTTAAGACGTTCGTGAGTGTATCACTAGCAGTATCTTTTGTAAAGGTATGTTCTTAGCCGTTATTAGGGCATATGTGTTTACACTACTCGTACCTTTCTTTGGTGTTTGCTCTGGTTGTGTTGATTGATCTTTTGCTTTGGGTATTTGGGCATTTAACCTCTTAGCGGTCTTAAGAACTTGCTTTTCTACTTGACTTGGTGGTTTTCTTTGTGACTGCGTAAATTTTGATCGCCATTTTTGTAATTCTTTTGCTAATTCACAGCCTCTATAGTTGGCCGGATGAACTTTATTACAATTTAAGCACGTTGCTGCACTTTTGCTATGTTAGGTGCAGTCTGTAGTAAGATGATTTCCAGCGCACTTTACACACCTAGGTTCTTTTTTGCAATAAGTTTGCGCGTGATTGAATTCTTGACAGCGTTTACACTGCGGAATCAGTCTTGAACTCTTTCTTAAAGGTTCGATCTTAGCAACAATATTGAGGATTGTTTTAATTTTGTAAATATCGTCTATTTTCTCTGCCTTATCAAAAGTAAGAATAAATAGTGGAAGACCACGCTGTACAACATTTGTTTCGTTTTTTTTTGTGTTTCTCTTTTGGCGATGTTCACAGCATCTAAGATCTTATTGTACCTCTTTAGATCGTTAATAATATCGTCTTTTGGATATAATGGGTGTAAGCCTCTCGCTACAACACGTAAAGGTCTCTCCGACTTATTCTCATAAGTGTACCATTCCACATTTTCTTCGTTTAGTTTTCGCGACAGGAGACGATAACTTTCAGGATCTTTCACGCAAACTTTCCATTTGTTGTTATTAAGTGAAATAGCTTTAAGGTCTGATGGTGTCAACGTCTTTAAGATAGTTTGCAGCCGGTTATACTACGCAATACCGACAACATTATTTGGTAGCGGAGGCCTAATTTTAATAGATTTTTCTTTAATATTGGCATCTTTTGGTGATGCAGTTTTTTCAGGAAAACAGGCGCCATCAGGCGAGGATCCAACCTTGCGGTTTTTACTCGGTCTTTTGTTTGAGGACTTATTTGTTTCGCGGTCTAGCTCTTCTTCATCAGACTCATAAATTACATTTTTCGCTTGTGATGAACCAGCATTCGAGTCATTGTGGTGTTTATTCTTCAGCACCTCATTTTCCTTACGAAGAAGATCAACTTCTTTCTTTAACTCCTGATAAAGTTTTACTACTTCATCATGTTTTTGACGAAGTTCATTATTATCTTTCTCAAGAATTTCTGTTTTCATTGAGTCCTTTTTTATTCGCGCATCTGGCGTTACCGGCGAACTCTTCTTACCGTTGTCAATCGATTGGGATGGAGGTGATCGAGCAACCCTTGCTTTTTTAAAGAAGGGATTTATTATATTTTTTTTCTTGTTAAGTTATTGACCAATCGGTTGAATTATTTAGGTGTTCGAGATTTAAATATACCTCTTTTGGCTGTTTTGGTCGTAATGTATTTTGAATGAAACAATTTCATTTCTTTTCCCGACGTTTCGACGGTGGTTGCCGTCTTCCTCAGGGTGTCTTTTATTAACAAAAATAAAAAGAACATATTATACACATAAGAACATTTAGTGTACAATTTTGGCAAACTTACATTTAGTACGTATCACAGATAAACATAAATAATACAATACAAATATAAAGCAATGATAAACAAAAAAACACTTCGATTGAAGTTAAATTGTCACAGATTCTGCTTAGTCACCAAAGAGCAGTAAACCGATGAAATGTTCTGGCTGTCTTGTTTACGATTCATATTGTTTTTGTTGTTAATAATATGAAGCGTTTCTAGAGTATACCGCTTGGAGACATGTTTCTCCCTTTCCTGGATTTCCACTCTGTCAAAATCTGGTTTGTGTCCATGGTCAATAGAGTGTAAGGCCAATGCTTACTTCCCAGTACTTTTTAATTTAATGTCGGATTTGTGGTTGGAAATTCGTTGACGACATACATATTTGACGATTATCTTTGGTTTGTTACTATCGGCAAATTTATTGGCCAAAAGGTTGTCCAAAACTAAATCGGCAATGGTAGGAGAAAGTGGATTTCCCATTGGCGTTCCATGAATTTGTCTGTATAAGTTGTCTTTATACTGAAGGTAATTGTTTTCTTTAAGACAAAAATCCAACAACTCTATGAATTTGGTTTGCCTCAACTGTGTATGTTTACTAATTGTCTCCCATTTTTTCCTAATGATGGCTACTGCCAGTTGTACAGGAACATTGGTAAATAATGATACAACATTATAAGATAATAAAACATCAGTTTGTTCTAGAACCAGATTATTTACCTTATCTATAAATTCATAAGAACTTTAAATTGAGTAGACCGAATCTCTTGTCACGCACTGTAAAATTTTCCCCAAGTATTTTGCAAGTTCATAACAAGGAACTTTCATTGATGATGTTATAGGTCTAAGGGGCATGTTTGGTTTGTGAATTTTCGGTAATCCATAAATTGCAGGTATTTGTGCTGTATATGTCGTCATCACTGTCTTTTGCCTATCATCAATCAACTTGTTTCCATGTAGCCATTTTACCAGTTCATTGTTTTTATTTTGCACTGAAGAAAGAGGGTTCCGCGAGTAGGGCGGTATACAGAACGATCAGACAATAGGTCTTTCATTTTGTTATCGTAATCTACGCGATTCATTGCAACTGTGGTATTGCCTTTATCCGCTGATACAATTATAATTGTTTTTTGTTTTTTAAGAAAGTAGGTAGTGTCTTTATGAAGTTTCAATATGTATTTGGCAAATCGGTCGTTAGTTTGATGACGTTGGAAAGAGTGAAGCATGTTGCTGTATTTCGCTCTTGTAACTTCTTACTCCATGTCATCCTTTACACATCGAATTATTTCTCCTCCATCTGCAATTAATTGAAAAAGTGGAAATGTGTTCCTATCAAAAGGCAGAGAAAATTTCCTGCCAAGGGAGAGGAGCCATTTAATTTCGAGGGGGAATTCTACTAAAACCACTTATCGTGTATTGTGATATTTAACATTTTCCGCAGTGATATTTTTAGTTGGTCAATTTTGTGCGTGTTGATTTGTTGGTGAAAAACGGAAAAAAATAAGTGCACAGACGTAGTCTATAAAATTAACTGTCTTGGCAATGTGGAGAAAATTTCAATCTTTCCTATATCGGTACAACGAAACAACTTCTTCGTCAACGAATTTCCAACCACAAATCCGACATTAATTTAAAAAGTACTGGGAAGACAGCATTGGCCTTACACTCCATTGAGCATGGACACAAACCAGATTTTGACAGAGTGGAAATCCTGGAAAGGGAGAAACATGTCTCCAAGCGGTATACTCTAGAAACGCTTCATATTATTAACAACAAAAACAATATGAATCGTAAAAAAGACAGCCAGAACATTTTATCGGTTTACTGCTCTTTGGTGACTAAGGAGAATCTGTGACAATTTAACTTCAATCTAAGTGTTTTTTTTGTTTATCATTGCTTTATATTTGTATTGTATTATTTATGTTTATCTGTGATACGTACTAAATGTAAGTTTGCGAAAATTGTAGACTAAATGTTCTTATGTGTATAATATGTTCTTTTTATATTTGTTAATAAAAGACCCCTGAAGAAGACGGCAACCACCGTCGAAACGTCGGAAAATGAAATGAAATTGTTTCATTAAAAATACATTACGACCAAAACAGCAAAAAGAGGTATATTTAAATCTCGAACACCTATAGGGATTTATTATATGCAATAATTGGCTCTCCCCAGAATCCGTAGAGGCGACCTCCGAAGAGGGTGGATTTTCCAGTGAACCTGGATTGCCACCTGGGGTAATGTATATATTTGTTTTACTCATTGCATATTTAGGTATACGTTCACTGACAGTATACGGAGGTCGGATTTTAGTCGCCTCTTACGACAGGCATTCCGTTCCCTCGGGTATATTGTTTTTAGTTCCCCTACCCGAAGGGGTTAAATAAATGCAGCTATAATTTTTCATTAATCACTTATTAAATGACAAGAATATATTATCTGCTTGATCACCCATTAGGTACTCGTATATGAGGGTATTCACTTGTTCTTCCTCGTTAAGTTTATCTAAACCTAAGGCTATTCGAAACCGTTCGAACCGATGATCCCAACGTGGCCAATCCATTGGAAAAGACGAAAAATGATCTGGTGCCTGCACAGTTAACTTGCTTCCGTGGCTTTCATTTTTCATCATTTCGCTTTAATTTATTTTATTTATCAAGCGAACGACCATTTTTTCGATTTGTAACACCGCTGCCACCATGTAGTGTTTGCACAAAGAAATGTTGAATTAAACACGAGTGATTCGGTAGGCTTCCGTTTATTGACTGTCCTTTTACATACATAGATAAGCAAAAAGTTAAAATAGTTCATAGTTAGAGAAAGACAGCTATACTCCACACAGGGATGGACTTTATTTGCGTGAGGTATGATCGTGGTTTATTGTGCGGTTTTCAAAAAAGTATTTCATCTCTGGCGTTGTACTCATTAAATTTCTTGCGCACCATTTTTGTTCTCTTGAATCATCTCTCTTTGCAACCGACCGTTATCCAAGTGTTTTGGCTCAAGCTATAACTTATTTTTGCTGCATTCCTTATTTGCCTCATATGCTTATGCTAAATTAAATCTAAAATTAGTTCTCGTTTTATTAGGGCATCGGGCTCTACACAGTCAACAAGTATCTTGGACTTGGTAAAACATATTGTACATTCGAATCAATAAATCACCATTTATGTTATTCCTGTTGTGAAACTCCTTTTTCTCATTTATAAAATAGTCAAATCCACTAAATTAGGCATCGCTGAAAGGAAAACATAGCGATGAGATTGCACAAATCGTTTTACCACCTTATATTTTTCAAATTTAGGCAATTTCAAAAAAATTTAATAAATGAATAAGTTTCATAGTAAAAGTTGTGTTGAACGGACGTGTTAACTAAGTGTTGTAGGCGCGCACATTTAATTATATTTGTTAATCCAAAATCCGTTTTAAACGTTTACTCTTGAGTTAATTACATAGCTTATATTGTAATAAAAATATTTATTTGTATATACAAATTTCCTATAATAACTTGCACGCAAATCTTACAATACCTACACCAGCCGATCTTAATTCCATTTTCAATTGTACATCAACATCAACAACATTGTGCTGATCAGAAAACTTGAATCAATTGCACATTAAGAATAACAACAACAGCAGTGTGCTTTATTACCCTCTATATCAGTAAGTTCATTTGGCAACTATTCTATCATGCCCTCTAAGTCTAAAAGCAACAATAAATGAACCAAGCCAGGATCTAAAAAAATTCCACCAGATCCACCAGCTGGCTCTGAATCGGAAGATGTCATTCTTCTCTCTAACAGTCCTATAACCTTGAAACTTCTCTATGATGAAATGGTTCAACTGAAAAAAATTAATTGCGATTTCCTCGCTTCTGTAAAACAACTCAAAGAGGAAAACAAAAAACTAATAGAGAAGGTCAACAATTTAGAGAGTCGATTTAACTGAAGAGAGCAGAAAATTATAGAGAACGCCATCGAAATAATTGGTGTGCCAGGAGTAAATAACGATAATGATATTGAGCGTATAACGATAATGTATGATCGCGTCTAGTAACGATCCTAACAAGAACAAAGCCAATGTTATTCGTGTAGGAACATTTTTCTACACAAGATATGAAAAAAAGCAATGAAGAAAAAGAGGGCTGCAGTTAAGAAGCTCAACTCAGCACTATATAGGGCCGGATCCAGGATTTCACTTTGGGGGGTGTCAAATTGATCGAAGACAGAATACCGAAAAAGACTATTTTATTAAATACAGGTACATATACTTAATATAATCATATAATACTGTTTGACTTCCATGGGGGTAAGCAGATTCCGAAGTATACAGTTTTTCTAAGAACAATACACGAATATCCCGAAGACATTTTTAGAAGTCATTTTCATATGACTTCGTCGAACTCTTCAAATTGGTCAGGGTATGTCCTGAAATATTTTAATTATATTTATTTATCGTTATTTAATAAAAAGTTGTTTTTAACAATAAACTATTGTTTAAAGATGTAAAAAAACAACAGCATTACTCACATACTTGCTTGTATACTTTTGTGTAACAGAAAATTGAAATGTACGAGTTTGCGATACTTTTACTGTAGTATAACTACATTAATGAACACAAGTAGTGATACCAAATTTCTACAGAAATATTACTGGTGTTATACATTAATGAACGCCATACTGGTAGTGTTGCTGTATCTTTACAATTATCATGAATTCAGCGACGGTCAAAAGTTTCCCTCTGAATTTATTGGTATGGGGAATAAACTTTCCCAGGGAATTTTCTTGTTAATTCATACGATTTTTTTTCAGGGAAATTTATTCCGGGGGAGATTTACGATCACAGGAAAAATTTCGAGAGAATAAAATATTCCGTAGGAAGCGAAATTCCTGGGCGCTTCCCGATAGGCTCAGTCCTATCAAATAAGATGTCAGTGAGCATTCAATGCCAGATTCACAGTCTGGTGTTCAATTCCGCAACCATGAGTTTTATCTGTGTACACAGAAATTCATGTACGCATACATATTTGCGATACCGCAAGGGTGCATTTCCGTTTTTTGACAGGTCGGCGAATTTATTCATCCATATTTTGATCGTGAATATTTTTTTTACACAAAAATTCATTAATGCTTGCCGAATTCGGGCCCTGGATCCCTTAATGGGACTAGATTTCTCGCTGAATTGTACAAAACAGATATTTTATAATTATAATTACATATATAAATTATTTAAAATATTTTCTGGAAATAAAATTACAACTTCGCTAAAATATTTAATTGCTAAAGCATGAAACTTATTCAATTAATGAAAAAGAACAACAATTTTTTTCGTATAGATCTAGATATAATAATCATGATCATGAGCAATAATAAAACATGGCTAAACTTTCTGTAGCAGGTTAGGAACACTGAATAACATTAGAAATATTTCAAAAATGTAAATCTAAAATTCTTAGACATCATCTTATTTATTTCTGACACAAACCTATGGCACAGAGCTCATGCTGCACCTTCGATCGCTATGCAGAAGCTTGCGAGTTCAAGTAAGTTACTCTTCACTTTTTTTAAAATAAGATACATTTATATACATTCAGAATAAAGAAATCTACGCTATAACGACGAAATGCAAACAAAGCCAGCTTTCTAAAGTTCCTAAAAATTGCAGTCACTTTGTGTGATATTGCAAAAAAAAGTAGCAATTTAGTAAAAAAAAAAGTTTTAATTTACGACCAAAAAATACCAAATTAATTCCACCACCCATTCAAATTTACAAATTTTATGAAATTTGCAATCGATAATAATATAAAATTGGTAAATTTTCGATGAAATTGCTATTCGTTGATGGCAATGTTGTTTTATTTCCTTCAAGTTATTGAAAGTGATGATTTAGGACTTTTAAGTGTCAATATCATAATTTAAGAAATTCTTAAAAATTCCGAACCAAAAGTCAGAAAAAAAAAACAAATTCCGAGCTAGGGTAGGATGGATTCGTTTTTCGAGATTTACATCGCAATTTGCTTGATCCGTTTTGAAAATATTGTTTCCGTGATGCTCACTATTGTTTTTTTTTTGTGTTGCTAACACCATTTCGTTGAGCTGTCTATACATTTAGCAATAAAAAATTGATATAATTAAGTTAAACGTGCTTCATATGTGTGTACCTAACCTTTGTACGAGTAGTATAAAATATTGCATTCGCGTATATAATACTATGTGCCTTTTAATAAAAGACCAAACGTTTCTAACATAATATGAAGTAATTAAAAAAGTGTGTTTCAGCTCGCAGGCTTAACTTTTTTGTGTACAGAACATTTTTTTGTATATCCTATCCATGTTTATTATCAGAATATATCCTTAGAATTTATCGTTTTTTGTTGTGCATCAAAATATTAGGAGTTTAAGACAAAGCTTTGATTTGCTTGTGTGTAATTTGGATGCACTTTCTTATTTGCCGGATATCATATTTGCAACTGAGATATGGATCTTTGCCAGCGAAAGTAATGAACATTCAATAACTGGCTATAATTTGTGTTGTTCTTCAAATAATTCATATTCAGCTGGTGGTGTTGGTGTATTTATTCGTGACATTATTGAATTTGAGGCTACCTGTCTAAGTTGGTCAAGCGCTGATTTGTTAAAATTGTGTTTTAATTTATGAGATACAATTTTCATTTTTGTTTGTATATACAAACTTCACACTGTAAGCAGTCTAATATTCTCGGGAGATTAAGGAATTTTTTTATCAGCTGAAAGAGCTGAGAGTCTGGTTATTTTAGGTAATATCAATATTGATATTTTAGTTTCAAACTCTATTTCTGACTTCTACGTTGCTATAGCTTATCTGCACATAGTGCTAATAATAATTTTTATGATCAATGTGTAAACATTGCTTTAAATGGTAACACTTCTTGTTGTAGGAGATTTGTATTTGACCAAATAACTGGCCTAGAAATTTTAAAGATCATAAACAAATTAGATAAATCTAGTTCATGCGGTGAAGATGAAATTTCTAATATAATGTTATTGATATTTTATGTTATGTTTTCAATTTAAGTGTAACATCTGGTATCTTGCCAGACAAATTATAGGTTGCTCATACAATTCCATTCTATAAAAAAGGTAACAGAAAGGAAAAACATAACTATAGGCCTATATCTTTATTATCTTCATACTCCAAGGTCTTCGAAAAATCAATGAAGGGCAGTATGCTGCATTACTTTAAATCAATAAATTTTTTCAGTCCTGATCAATTTGGTTTTAGGGATGGTCTTTCAACTGAAGATGCCGTAATGGCTTTTTGCTCATTAATTAACAAAAGTTTAGATGATAAAAAGTCATGCACCGGTCTTTTTGTAGACATCACGAAGGCTTTTGCCATGGTGAACCACAACGTTCTCTTGGACAAATTGCTTAGGGCGGGATTTCGAGGTTTCACCTTAAGTTGGTTTACATCATACCTAAAGAATAGATTGCAAAAGGTAAAAATTGGTGAAAGTTTAAGTGCGAGTCAAATTTTTAACATAGGTGTTCCCCAAGGATCTGTCCTTGGCTCAATATTATTTCTTGTTTACATAAACTCTCTTTTTTATCAAAATTTAGCTGGAAAAGTGAAAGCTGTTGCTGATGATTTGGTTATTGCCTATGTCCCAGCTAACCCTTTAAATTTAATGTTCGATATTAACAACGATGTTAATATTTTACGTAAATGGTTTGTCCGTCGTAAACTAATTGTCTGTAATAAAACCAAGCGTATGTACTTTAGTTTGACTTCCCGTGAATACCCTGATCTGGATGTATTTTTTCATGTTCCTAATTGTGAACGACACTATGACCTCACTTGTATTTGCTACCCTGCAAGCTCAAAAATTTGGTTCAATTCGGGATATACTTGCGATGCATCTTCTAGTTACTCACTTAAGATACCTCGGTATCCATTTTGATCGAAACATGAACTGGTCTTACGACATTTCGAAATTGAAACAGTATCTTCAGTCATCTCTTCTTGCCATGTGCCACCTTGAAAAATTCTTAAATAGTAAAACGTTGCGAATGGTGTATTTTGGTATTTTTCAGTCTAAATTAGAGTATGGGATTAGTTGTTGCGGTAGTGCGTACAATTCGAAAATCCAGCCTCTGTCTTACAAAAGTACGTTGTGAGAATGGTTTGTAAGAGCTACCGCTTTGTATATTCATTTGAGTTGTTCAAAAAATTACAAATTCTGCCAATAAAACACCTTTTCTATTTCAAAGTCTTGAAAATTTTCCTTGTGAGAAGTGGCTATTTACAAAGCCCAACATTAGACATTCAGAATCTACGCAGTGTCTACTACTCATTAAAAGGATTCTTTTTCTGTTGTCGGATTTAAATTAATTAACAAGCTTCCACTGGATATACGATCGATTTGATCGTTGCCTATTTTCTTAAAAAATGTTAAAAAAATGACTATTGAAATTTTACCACGAGCAAATTAAGGTTTTGCTACCATTAATTGTTTAATTAGTTAATAGTGTCCGCAATTACTTATTTAAAATAAGTCTGTATTTTTTTTTGAGTATAATAGAAAAAAACAATCTTAAATTTATGAATATTAATTCGAAGTCATTTAAAAATGTATTAAGTTTGCCCGCTTTACGCTTAATATTGTTATTCACTGAAGTTATATAATTCTTAATGATGTGACATTTAACTCTGTTTTTTTTTCAAAAAAAGATTCAAAATATCACTAATTTATTTAATATTATTATATATTGTTATCATTTCTTACTAGCTATAAGCAATATCGTATATTTTTTTTTAATAATTTAATAAAGTTCTTAAAAATACAATACAATACAATTTGATATAAAGATTGCCTCACTTTTAACGCATTGAATGAGTGAAAGAGAAAAGTATGTATTTCTTCTGTAATATAAAATTCTCTTTTTTCGCTTGCACGTTGAGTGAGTGGAGGAGAAACATATTTATTTCTTACTTATGTTGTTTGTATTTTTTTTTCATAGTATGTGGTATCTCAAGCACAAGCCATTCTTTGTACTTTTGATATGGTTTTTAGGTTCGTGGTTTTTTCCAGCGCATTCCACCATACCAGATTATTATATGTAAGGTTAGGTCTAGCTATTGCCGTGTACGTACATCCACATAATAATTTTAGGATTTGGGCCCCAGTTTTACCAAATATCCTCCTGCATGAATAGAATGCGATCATGGCTTTTTTAGCTCTTTCTTTTATGTTTGGACACCAGTTTAATTTCTTATCTAGGCTCGCACGGAGATATTTGGCTTCATCCACAATATTAAGTGGGATCCCATCTATTGTGGGTATTGAAAAATCTGGTCTTTTCCTTCTATTTTTAAAGAGGACCAGCTCAGTCTTTGAGGGATTGACCCTTAAACCACATTTTTTTTTGTCTAATTACAGACTTTGGCTAAAGCGTTTTGAAGTTGCTCACTTATAGTGGTTGCGAATTTACCTGTCGCAAGTAGGCTAAGTCATCGGCATGGGCTACTACTTTGACGCCACCATGTTTTAGTTTAGAAAGTATACTATTCATGACTAGAATACATAAAAGTGGCGATAGAACTACCCCTTGAGGTGTTCCTTTTGACACTAATACATTTCTTTGGTTTCCTTCAAGTTCACCGAACATCTGCCTATTTCTGAACATACATATGACCCAGTTTATGATTGCATTATCTACGAATACTTCAAGATTTATAAGGGCATGTTAAACTGGGCTACTTTTAACATAGTTAAATGCCTCTTGATGTCATGAATGTTAAAGGTACTTTGGATTCCTGACTCTACATAATATAAGAGAACATCTGATAAATTATATAAGGACTTTCTAATTTGTAAGCTTAGCATATAAGTGTTATATTTAATAGAGTAGCCTTAAGCTGCTCATAGATCCGTGCGTTTTATTTTCGTTCTTCTCCTTATTCCTAGACACCAAACTGGCGACGAGAAAAACTGAAAAAAATTTTTAAGTTGTGTGCTTATTCGTAAATGAGTGACGAAAAAAAAAGTCAGGCGAAAAAGTGGAAAAAAAGCAATTTAAGAATGTCCAGCTTTATAGGGCGGATACAATAGTTTAATGCCGGTGATATTTTCAATGAGTATATATGTACACAGAAAGTATGACGAAATTGTTAAAACTAAATAAAATTGAAAAAAATGATGATAGTGTCTTTTATAATTGGAATCGGAGGTAGTGAACTTTATACTATTGCTAAGACTCGTGGACCACGAAAACCAGACGAGTTCATATATGATGATCTTGTACAAAAACTCACAGCACACTATGAGCCAAAGAAGAACCAAGTAGCTGAACGCTTTAAATTTTCTCAACAGAAACCATTTCTGATTTTATTGTGTCTATTAAGCAATTAGCAACAAATTACAAGTATGGTCTTTTCCTTGAAGATCTCAAAGACAGGCTTTTGATGGGAATAAAAATAAAAAATTACAAACGAAATTGATTAACATATGAGACTTGACTTTTAAAAAAAGCATGTCAAATAGCGCTTAATATGGAATTTATCGAAGTGGATATGGTGCACATAAGTCTAGCTTTGTCATCGGGGGCAATGCATACGGTAAAACAAAGGCTTTCAAAGGGAAATTTTGATCGTGGATAGAGAGAGAAGGATGTGGTTGACAACAAAAATCAGATGACAGAACATATCGACGTCCAGCCAGAGGTGAATTCGACAACGTGCAGTGCTATTTCTGTAAGGACATGTTCAAGGTAACTGTTATAAAAAGAACAAGAGATGTAGAAGTAAATCTAGATGTAGGTCGATAAACCGGTACAATTGGGCTATTAGTAATAACGTTCGTGTTATACACAACGAAAAAGAAAGAGAGAGAAAGCTATTGATTTAGGTTATATACATAATTTACAAAGCTGTAATACTCCGTTAATAGTTTATTTAATTTGTAATGGCAAACGTTTGGGAATGGAACTTGATTCGGGCGCATGTACATGCGTGATGCACGTTAAGACATTTGAGAAATTGTTTCAAAATCAAAATTTTGAAACGTCGAATCGGACTTTAAATGTAATTTTAGGAGAATAAAGTTGATATAGTTGTGGCTTTTAAAGTTTCGGTACGTTTGTCGGATGGTGACCAAACTTTTGAATTGGAATTAATTATATGTAGTTGATGGACCTAAGAAATTTGTACCACTGTTAGGGAGGTCGTGGCTTGACAAACTTATTCCGAATTGGAGGAGAGCGTTTTTAACGTTAATGCATATGATAGTGTAAAGGGAGACAACTAAGCGATTTACTTACCAAATATAAAAATGTATTTTGCGATAATAAAAAAGATTTGATTTTAGAATATAAAGCGAACATAATTTTGAAGGAAGAAAGTACACCGGTATGTTTTATACCATATACTGTTCCCTTCGGGCTTCGGGATAAAGTGGAACAGGAGATAGATAGGCTTTTGGTAGAAAATATTATATATCCAGTTCGATATAGCAATTAGGCTTCGCCAGTGGTGGTGGTTACAAAACCCAATGGTGATATTCGTTTATTTATTGACTGTAAAGTCACAATAAATCCGTTTGTGCGCATCGGTCATTATCCTTTGCCGAGGTATGATGACATTTTTGCAATTTAAGCAACTCAGCCTGTTTTTGTGTCTTAGATCTGGAAGCTTCTATCAACAAGTGGAAGTTGAAGAGAAGTGCCGGGAGTTATTGACAATAAATACCCATAAGGGACTTTTTAGATTTCCACGACTGATTTTCGGTGTCAAATGTGCACCTGCTATTTTTCAATCAATAATGGATGAGATTTTGAAGAACATTCTAAGAGTACAGTGCTATCTCGATGACATAATCGTAGGAGGCTCGAACTATGATGACTGTAGATCCAATTTAATTAAAGTTCTTGGCAGATTAGAAAGGTACAACATTAGGGTGAAAATGGATAGATCCAGTGTCAAAAAGTTTGAAGCGATTAAAAAGGTTGGAAGCGCCAGAAAATGTGACCCAATTAAAATCGTTTCTTGGGCTGTTAAATTATTATTCGCGATTTATTCCGAACCTTTCCTCAGAACTGAAAGATCTTTTTAATTTAACAAAGAAAGATGTTGTTTTTACCTGGTCCAAAGAATGTTAGTTCATAATGACCCAAAGAAATAAATAATTTTACATTATGACGCTAGTGCCTATGGAGTTGGCGGAATTTTATCTCATATGGCCGATGGGGTAGAAAGACCAGTTCTGTTTGTTACGAGTACATTGAGCTCTGCAGAAAAAAGTACTCCCAGCTGCATAGGGAAACGTTAGCTATTATTTTTACTGTAATTCCAGAAATATATTTATGGAAAATCTTTTACAATTTATTCTTAGTTAAGAGAAATTTCAATCCCAAAAAGTCCACACCACCAGTTACAGCGGCTCGTATTCATCGATGTGCCTTGATATTAAGTAGATTAGATTAGATTAGATAGATTTTTTTTATTAGACTATTATAAATACATTTTTAAATCATGGTTTTACATATATATGTAATACAAAATACAAAAAATCATTATGACATGGCATTTGCGTCTGCCAGATTGGCAATAAACATAAATTATACAAGTATTGTAATAAACTTTTATAATTATTGAATATGGATTTAAAAAAGAAATTATTTTCACAATTTTTAAGTTTGAATTCATTTAAGTAGAATATTTTGTAATACGAGTAAATCAGAAATCTTCGTTCATAATTCTGGATCTATATTTTAGCGCGATTTTGCAAAATTTGTACAAATTGCCGACATTCATCTCATTTAGAATGTCAACAACTTGCTCATCCGATAAGAAGTCACTTCCAAAAAAGCTCCTTCTTGTTTCCCTAAGAGTAGGGCATTTTCCAACGAAATGAAGAACGTCCTCTCTTTCTCTAAGATTGCACATACTGCACTCCAATGGTAGTTCGGGTCTGTGCGGTATGAAATTCAGGCTTATAAGTTCGCTTCGGAGTCTAACCATTGTTGAAATCTCGTTCACACTATTTGCATCACTGAAGTAATTTCTTTCTTCAAGATTGTGGTTCAGCCTTCTATAAACTGTTCTGAGTAAGGACTCTGAGGCTTCAGATATATAATCTTCTCTACATTTATCATCTACTTTCGCAATCACGTCATATAATATATCCTTACAACTTGATATGTTTCCAACGTTTAAATTGAACACCACGTTACATCCTTCGGCTAGGCAATTCCACTGCCTGTACCAGCTATTTTGGTTTTGTACTGCCTTAAGAGCTACTTTCTTGACCAGTCGAGATTCATTCATCTTAAAGACTTTCAGTAGTCTGCTTGCAATTTAAGGGTTTTGACGAATAGTGGTGAAAGTCCTGTCTCTAGCATAATGACGTAGTTTGGTGTGTTACTTGGCAGACGAAATACTCTTTTCACGTAGTGAGTTAGTAGTTTCTCCACTGTGAGATACTTTTTACATCCCCAAACTTGGGCGCCATATAATAGGATACTCTCCGCTGCAGCTTCAAATACTTTAAATTTGCTGCTATGTGCTATGTTGAAGTTCATAAAAACTCTTTTCCAAGCTATATTTATGGCTGTTTTTGCTTTTTGTAGTTTTTCTACTAGATGCTTTTCCATGCTTAAATTGCTGGAAAAGATGACTCCTAGGTATTTGTATTCGTTGACACATTCGATGACTTCTCCGTTAAACACCCACTTTTCGTTCGATGCGTTTCGTCCACCTCTTCTTTTAAAAATCATCACCTTAGATTTTTGAATGTTAACAACTAAATTCCATAAACGACAGTAATTGTAAATCCTATTAATCATAAGTTGAAGTGTTTTTTGGGGAGTATGCAAACAAGACTATATCATCTAATCTGATATTAAATATATATTAGTATAAAATCGAGTATAAAAAAGGTACTCAAATGAATAATGCCGATGGGCTATCCCGTCTTTCCTTTACCTATGCTATAGAAGCAGTCTAGTATAGTTCCTTTTTTAAGTACCATTTAGTCCCATAGTTTTTTAAAAATAAAATTTAAATTTTTTTTTTTTTTTTTTTTTTTTTTTTTTTTTTTTTTTTTTTTTTAATAATACAAATTCTATATACTACTGAAATACATCAGCCAAGTAGAAGACTTAGCACTATAATATTTGGACTTGTTGAATTATTGATTCAAAATAGCTTTTAACGGCCTTTAGTCCAACAAAAATTGGCGTTTCGTCCCGGTGATCTCACATGGACTCATCAGTTGACTTGTGAGGACCTTTGTCAATACGCAATTTTTGCCAAGTTCAGTTCATCTTACATAGATTTCGTGAAGAACATCTAGTGTGAACTATATCCAACAAGACTAGAATTCCTAATCATTAAATTGGAAATTTTTGTTTTTTTTTTTTTTTTGCCCATGGCCTGGCATTATTTATATAAGAAGTTTTTTTTTTTTTTAATAATACAAATTCTATATACTACTGAAATACATCAGCCAAGTAGAAGACTTAGCACTATAATATTTGGACTTGTTGAATTATTGATTCAAAATAGCTTTTAACGGCCTTTAGTCCAACAAAAATTGGCGTTTCGTCCCGGTGATCTCACATGGACTCATCAGTTGACTTGTGAGGACCTTTGTCAATACGCAATTTTTGCCAAGTTCAGTTCATCTTACATAGATTTCGTGAAGAACATCTAGTGTGATGTATTTCAGTAGTATATAGAATTTGTATTATTAAAAAAAAAAAAAAAACTTCTTATATAAATAATGCCAGGCCATGGGCAAAAAAAAAAAAAACAAAAATTTCCAATTTAATGATTAGGAATTCTAGTCTTGTTGGATATAGTTCACACTAGATGTTCTTCACGAAATCTATGTAAGATGAACTGAACTTGGCAAAAATTGCTGTTTAAAAAAACAGGCAAAAAGAGAACATCTGTTTCAGTGTCAAGTTTGCCAAGAAGATCTAAAAGAATGCCTGCTCCAATTAAAAGATATATGCTTACGAAACAGAAAAAAAGAAGAATTAAATGTCCGCTTCAGAGATTTGTAAAATGTACACAGAATAAGAGTTAATTTGATTATTATTATAACTTTGCAAATTCATAAAACTTTTTAAATCATTATGTATTATAAAATAAATATAAGGCTTTCGAAATAAAATTAAAACTTTTTGACATATGGATAAACGAAGAACAAAAATGAAGAATCAAAGTTTTTGAAATATAATCTGTAAAATATTTGTGTGTATTAATTATAAATTGCAAATGATTTGAATGAAAAATTGTGACTTGAATTGTTTAAATATGAAAATATTGATAGCTGAAGAACAAAATGTATTACTTGATTTGAATAATATTTTATTCAATAGGATTTGTATATTAAGTTAATAATAAGTTTGGGGCAGTGTCATGACTGTTAAAGGTACCTTTCATTGCTCGATTCACTGTAACCTACATAATATAACGGGTGATTTTTTTGCTACTTGGTTTTTGACGTTTATATTTTTGACAGATCACACGTGACAAATTCCACGAACATTTGACATTTCGATTCAGTATTGTTTGCCATTTCATCATGAATAGACTTACGCCTGAACAACGTTTGCAAATTATTGAAATTTATTATCAAAATTCGTGCTCTGTGAAAAATGTGTTTCGCAAGCTACGTCCGTTTTATGGTCGTCATAATCGACCCACCGAGCAGGCTATTCAGCTCATTGTGACCAAATTTCGCACCAGTTTCACTTTATTGGACATTAATCCACCAAATCGTATCCGTAGAGTGCGTGCCGAAGAGAAAATTGCTGCTGCATCCGCCAGTGTTGCTGAAGATCGCGATATGTCCATTCGGCGCCGATCGCAGCAATTGGGTTTGTGTTATTCGACCACCTGGAAGATTTTACGCAAAGATCTTGGTTTAAAGCCATACAAAATACAGCTGGTGCAAGAATTGAAGCCAGGCGACCTACCACAACGTAGAATTTTCGGTGAATGGGCCTTAGAAAAGTTGGATGAGGATCGGTTTTTTTATCGCAAAATTGTCTTCAGCGACGAGGCTCATTTTTGGCTAAATGGAAACGTGAATAAGCAGAATTGCCGTATTTGGAGTGAAGAGCAGCCAGGTGCAATTCAGCAGCTACCAATGCATCCCGAAAAATGCACTGTTTGGTGCGGTTTATGGGCAGGCGGCATCATTGGGCCGTACTTCTTCAAGGACGATGAAGGCCGCAGGGTTACGGTCAATGGAGAAAGGTACCGTTCGATGATAACAGATTTTTTTTTGCCGAAAATGCAAGAATTGAACTCGGTCGACATGTGGTTCCAACAGGACGGTGCCACATGCCACACTGCACGCGAAACCATGCATCAATTGAGAGGCGAATTTGGTGAGCAGTTGATCTCACGTTTTGGCGCAGTCAATTGGCCACCAAAATCATGTGATTTGACCCCGTTAGACTATTTTTTGTGGGGCTATGTTAAGTCTATTGTCTATGGGGACAAGCCAAACACGATTGCTGCCTTGGAAGCCAACATTGAACGCGTCATTGGTGAGATTCCGGCCGAAATGTGTGAAAAAGTTTGCCAAAATTGGACCTTCAGAATGGACCTTAAATTAAATTAAAAATTATTTTTAAAAAGTAAATGGCAGAAATTGATTTATCGATCCAAATAAAAATTTCATTCACTTTTTACAAGTTTCTGTGTTTTTTTGAATTTTCAAAAACCAAGCTCTTAAAAAATCACCTTTTAATAGCATGATACAACTAAATAAGATAACGCATTCCGATTTTTATTTTTCTCTCGTTCTGCGCATTTACGTCATAAGGGCTCATTGAGTTTGACATTTTGCATTAATTGTGTGGAAACTATTGTAAACAAAAGATATCTTAAAAAAAGAAAAGTCTAATAACAATAAATTTATTAAATAAAAATAAATCACTTGTGGTCCTTTAAACAAAAATTCAAAAAAAATATATTTTAAGTAAAAAAATAACTAGTTATTCGTAAACTTGAGCCAGCAACATCAATTTGAGAAGATGCAAGTTGTAAATCTTCATGCAATTCAAAAATGAAGTGTTACGTAGAAAATATTGAGTTTTTCCTTCAACTTCTATATTTATTATTATTTATATATGCGTATACCTATAATAATTGAAAAAACAAAAGCTCCATATATCTACATACATACTTGTAGAAATCAATAAAAGATTGTATATGCATTTCAAATGCTTGTTTTTATTTTCGTGGTTTTAATTTATAATTTTTTTGTATTTTTTTTACTTGAGTTTTTGTTTTCTTTTATTTATTAAAATTCGCGATCGGAAAAATAGTGACTAATTCTGCTATCGTAAAGACATTTGAAGATATTTGAATCATGTGTTTAATATATCTACTCAGTACAAATGTATAAAACATCGCCTTCTCCGTTGACGGCATTGAAACTATTTCCAAATATAAAAGCTTAATCATCATGTCTTCTGACACGGTTTGGTAAGGTCACCTTCGTTCAAATGGAGTACCCAGAAATTCTCCTTACACGAATGATCCTCCAAATCAGACACTTTGTTTCTTAAGCGATTATAAATGTATCCGCCCAAGTTCCCTTAACGATTTTTACCTCCATGTGCTTTAACCTTTTTGTTGATGGTTGCTGGTCCTTCAGAGACCTTAGGTAGAGGATGAATAGTTGGAACCTCATCCGGTTTTAAAACGTGCGAAGCCGTACGATAACAAATTGCTGGTCTCCAAATGTTCAATGAAATCTTTGCTTATCCATTTCATATTAGGTATTACATAAAAAAATCGTATGGAAACTAGTTTTTGGTGTAGATTTTTTCGAGTGTTATTATTACACTCAAACAGCGCACAAACTCCCTTTTTCTTTTATTTTAATTTAATTTTGCAGAATAAGATCTTTATTCAATTAAATATTTAAAGGTAACTTAATTCTGTGAACAGCATAAACAATCAACATCAACAAATTGAGCGAAATATTATAAATATCGAAATCTATGTAGTGGGCCCATGTGAAGTAACGTAACTTTACGTTGTATCATGATGGGGTGGTGAATTTAATATTCCAGAAGTCGAACCCCTCGGAGGAGGTGCTCGGTATATCTACTTCCGATTTTGGGGGTTAGGTACCCGTGGCAGATCTTCTCTAAGGGCACGTCTCGTGCTGGTGGAGGTACAGGGTGTACACTGTCTTCATCTTTTTTGTAGACTTTCACGCCTTCCACTTCCACGCTTTTAGCTTGCGTCCAGGGAACAAGCGTATCGTTATGTATCACTATGATAGCGGACTATAAGGGTCCGCTGGTTCCTCGAGTTTTGAAACTTTCCAGTTGTGTGTAGGCAAGGCAGGATTAGCATACTGTATTATTTTTAGAATAACTTTTTTTTCCGTAAGCTCAGCCGTTATTCTGGTGCGAGTTCTAGGTCAACACGGATGTCTTCCTTGGCTACAACCTCTAGCTTCGCCCCAGGCCACTGACGGCGAGCTTATACAGCTCCACTAGCTCTCACTATCACAGGCAACGAGACTAAGCCTGCTCTGGTACTAACCTGCATACTCGAAAAAGGGAGTAAAGCATCCCTTATATTATACATTAAGACTAGAGATAACATTATTTGTATACACATATAACATTATATCCTTATCAAACACAGCCTTGAATACACACTACACCAATAATGTAACAGAGATAATATTATTTGTATACAATTTAGCATAAAAAATATTATCTGTACTTCGTTACCAAGCGTAGCAACACAAAGAGATTATTGTATTTCAGATACTAAAGAGTTTCGTTGTAGAAAGATAAGGAACATGGGTATAAATACCACTATGTGATCAGCAGATCCTCAGTCTTATAATTTATATTTGTTAGATGTGACCTCCATTTAATTTTAATTAAATAAATGTTTGAAAATAAAGGACATAGTTCCAGAAAATATTTGTTTCAATTTTTAAATAATTAAATGTTTTAATTCGTGTTCCAAAATATTTCAATGAAAACATTCACAAACTTACTTTGAAGGTTGTGTTCGGGTTAAAGTCGGAATCCGAGTCCAGTTACAATAAGCAAATAATAAATTAATGACAAGTACTCTATACCAGATTTGAAGCAAATCGGTCCAGTCGTTTACGCTCTAGCTCAATGTACAATAGCTCGCATGGGCAGCATGGAAAATCAGTTTTTTGGACTTCTCTATCATCGTTATGTTGAATGATATATAGGGGTTGATGCACTGCGACCTTGATATCTATTGTGCCCCTTCCTAGAGCTGGATGAGAATAGCTAATCTTACAGCTCTTCCCCCAAATTTAAATCCCTCATGAATTTGAGTATTTGGAATATTTTTAGAGATGGTAAGTCACTCTTTTCCACCTGGTATCGTCCTAGGTGTTTTTTCCTTTAGTTGACAAGTGCATCACAACTGCCCAGAATATGGTACGCCGTTTCATCTTTAGTATCACAGAACCTGTATGTGGTACTACTTACTAGGCCAAGGATGTGTAGGTGTCTTAATTTTGCAGTGTCCTGTAAGGAGATACGTCATTATTCTAAGTTTGTTTCTGCTAAAGCTTATACAGCCTGTGAAACGTTTTTGGTTATAATTCCCAAGTAGTAGTTTGGCCTGTCTTAGCTTTGGGGGAGTTTTTTTTCAATTGTTGGATCTTATGGCCTCCTCTTCTTTTTTGATTTTGTTTCTAATCACAGTTTCTTCTAACTCTAGCCTCGCACCAGGCCACTGACGGTGAGCTTATACTGCCCCACTAGATCTCACTATTAAAGGCAAATAACTTAACCCTGCTCTGGTACTTACCTGCATACTCGAAAAAGGGAGTTAAGCATCCCTTATATTATACATTAAGACTAGAGACAACATTATTTGTATACACATATAACATTATATCCTTATCAAACACAGCCTTGAATATATACTACACCATTAATGTAACAGAGATAATATTATTTGTATACAATTTAGCATAAATAATATTATCTGTTCTTCGTTATCAAGCGTAGCAACACAAAGAGATTATTGTATTTCAGACACGAAAGAGTCTCGTTGTAGAAAGATAAGGAAAATGGGTATAAATACCACTATGTGATCAGCAGATCCCCAGTCTTATAATTTATATTTGTTAGATGTGACCTCCATTTAATTCTAATTAAATAAATGTTTGAAAATAAAGGACATATTTCCAGAAAATATTTGTTTTAATTTTTAAATATTTGAAGCAAATCGGTCCATTCGTTTACGCTCTAGCTCAATGTACAATAGCTCGCATGGGCAGCATGGAAAATCAGTTTTTTGGACTTCTCTATCATCGTTATGTTGAATGATATATAGGGGTTGATGCACTGCGACCTTGATATCTATTGTGTCCCCCCCTAGAGCTGGATGCGAATAGCTAATCTTACAGCTCTTCCCACAAATTTAAATCCCTCATGAATTTGAGTATTTGGAGTATTTTTAGAGATGGTAAGTCATTCTTTTCCACCTGGTATCGTCCTAGGTGTTTTTTCCTTTGGTTAACAAGTGCATCACAATTGCCCAGAATATGGTACGCCGTTTCCTCTTTTTAACCACAGAACATGTATATGACACTACATACTAGGCCAAGCTTAATCACGTTTTTTCCTATTGCGCAACATGATTCTGGCCCCACTATGCACCTATTTTTGCTAAGAAGTCTGCCACCTTATTGCCCTGCACACCTACGTGACCAGGTAACCAATGAAGAGTGACAGTATTGTTTTTGCCCAGTTAATATAACCTACCTTCACATTCCAATACCAGTTTAGTACTGAAAGAGTAGGAGCTCAAATCTTTTAGTGCGGCTTGGCTATCTGACTTAATGGCAATGGTTTGTTTATTGTGTAGCCTGTACTTCGGAGTGTAAGATGGGATGGTGAATTTGATATTCCAGAAGTCGAACCCCTCGGAGGAGGTGCTCGGTATATCTACTTCCGATTTTGGGGGTTAGGTACCCGTGGCAGATCTCCTCTAAGGGCACGTCTCGTGCTGGTGGAGGTACAGGGTGTACACTTTCTTCATCTTTTTTGTAGACTTTCACGCCTTCCACTTCCACGCTTTTAGTTTGCGTCCAGGGAACAAATGTATCGTTATGTATCACTATGATAGCGGACTATAAGGGTCCGCTGGTTCCTCGAGTTTTGCAACTTTCCAGTTGTGTGTAGGCAAGGCAGGATTAGCATACTGTATTATTTTTAGAATAACTTTTTTTTCCGTAAGCTCAGCCGTTATTCTGGTGCGAGTTCTAGGTCTAGAGGGATGTCTTCCTTGGCTACAACCTCTAGCTTCGCCCCAGGCCACTGACGGCGAGCTTATACAGCTCCACTAGCTCTCACTATCAAAGGCAACGAGCCTAAGCCTGCTCTGGTACTAACCTGCATACTCGAAAAAGGGAGTTAAGCATCCCTTATATTATACATTAAGACTAGAGATAACATTATTTGTATACACATATAACATTATATCCTTATCAAACACAGCCTTGAATACACACTACACCAATAATGTAACAGAGATAATATTATTTGTATACAATTTAGCATAAATAATATTATCTGTACTTCGTTATCAAGCGTAGCAACACAAAGAGATTATTGTATTTCAGATACTAAAGAGTTTCGTTGTAGAAAGATAAGGAACATGGGTATAAATACCACTATGTGATCAGCAGATCCTCAGTCTTATAATTTATATTTGTTAGATGTGACCTCCATTTAATTTTAATTAAATAAATGTTTGAAAATAAAGGACATAGTTCCAGAAAATATTTGTTTCAATTTTTAAATAATTAAATGTTTTAATTCGTGTTCCAAAATATTTCAATGAAAACATTCACAAACTTACTTTGAAGGTTGTGTTCGGGTTAAAGTCGGAATCCGAGTCCAGTTACAATAAGCAAATAATAAATTAATGACAAGTACTCTATACCAGATTTGAAGCAAATCGGTCCAGTCGTTTACGCTCTAGCTCAATGTACAATAGCTCGCATGGGCAGCATGGAAAATCAGTTTTTTGGACTTCTCTATCATCGTTATGTTGAATGATATATAGGGGTTGATGCACTGCGACCTTGATATCTATTGTGCCCCAGCCTAGAGCTGGATGCGAATAGCTAATCTTACAGCTCTTCCCACAAATTTAAATCCCTCATGAATTTGAGTATTTGGAGTATTTTTAGAGATGGTAAATCATTCTTTTCCACCTGGTATCGTCCTAGGTGTTTTTTCCTTTGGTTCACAAGTGCATCACAATTGCCCAGAATATGGTACGCCGTTTCCTCTTTTTAACCACAGAACATGTATATAACACTACATACTAGGCCAAGCTTAATCACGTTTTTTCCTATTGCGCAACATGATTCTGGCCCCACTATGCACCTATTTTTGCTAAGAAGTCTGCCACCTTATTGCCCTGCACACCTACGTGACCAGGTAAATAATGAAGTGTGACAGTATTGTTTTTGCCCAGTTAATATAACCTACCTTCACATTCCCATACCAGTTTAGAACTGATAGAGTAGGAGCTCAGAGCTTTTAGTGCGGCTTGGCTATCTGATTTAATGGCAATGTTTTGTTTATTGTGTAGCTTGTACTTCGGAGTGTAAGATGGGATGGTGAATTTAATATTCCAGAAGTCGAACCCCTCGGAGGAGGTGCTCGGTATATCTACTTCCGATTTTGGGGGTTAGGTACCCGTGGCAGATCTTCTCTAAGGGCACGTCTCGTGCTGGTGGAGGTACAGGGTGTACACTGTCTTCATCTTTTTTGTAGACTTTCACGCCTTCCACTTCCACGCTTTTAGTTTGCGTCCAGGGAACAAGCGTATCGTTATGTATCACTATGATAGCGGACTATAAGGGTCCGCTGGTTCCTCGAGTTTTGAAACTTTCCAGTTGTGTGTAGGCAAGGCAGGATTAGCATACTGTATTATTTTTAGAATAACTTTTTTTTCCGTAAGCTCAGCCGTTATTCTGGTGCGAGTTCTAGGTCAACACGGATGTCTTCCTTGGCTACAACCTCTAGCTTCGCCCCAGGCCACTGACGGCGAGCTTATACAGCTCCACTAGCTCTCACTATCAAAGGCAACGAGACTAAGCCTGCTCTGGTACTAACCTGCATACTCGAAAAAGGGAGTAAAGCATCCCTTATATTATACATTAAGACTAGAGATAACATTATTTGTATACACATATAACATTATATCCTTATCAAACACAGCCTTGAATACACACTACACCAATAATGTAACAGAGATAATATTATTTGTATACAATTTAGCATAAATAATATTATCTGTACTTCGTTATCAAGCGTAGCAACACAAAGAGATTATTGTATTTCAGATACTAAAGAGTTTCGTTGTAGAAAGATAAGGAACATGGGTATAAATACCACTATGTGATCAGCAGATCCTCAGTCTTATAATTTATATTTGTTAGATGTGACCTCCATTTAATTTTAATTAAATAAATGTTTGAAAATAAAGGACATAGTTCCAGAAAATATTTGTTTCAATTTTTAAATAATTAAATGTTTTTATTCGTGTTCCAAAATATTTCAATGAAAACATTCACAAACTTACTTTGAAGGTTGTGTTCGGGTTAAAGTCGGAATCCGAGTCCAGTTACAATAAGCAAATAATAAATTAATGACAAGTACTCTACACCAGATTTGAAGCAAATCGGTCCAGTCGTTTACGCTCTAGCTCAATGTACAATAGCTCGCATGGGCAGCATGGAAAATCAGTTTTTTGGACTTCTCTATCATCGTTATGTTGAATGATATATAGGGGTTGATGCACTGCGACCTTGATATCTATTGTGCCCCAGCCTAGAGCTGGATGCGAATAGCTAATCTTACAGCTCTTCCCACACATTTAAATCCCTCACGAATTTGAGTATTTGGAGTATTTTTAGAGATGGTAAATCATTCTTTTCCACCTGGTATCGTCCTAGGTGTTTTTTCCTTTGGTTCACAAGTGCATCACAATTGCCCAGAATATGGTACGCCGTTTCCTCTTTTTAACCACAGAACATGTATATGACACTACATACTAGGCCAAGCTTAATCACGTTTTTTTCTATTGCGCAACATGATTCTGGCCCCACTATGCACCTATTTTTGCTAAGAAGTCTGCCACCTTATTGCCCTGCACACCTACGTGACCAGGTAAATAATGAAGTGTGACAGTATTGTTTTTGCCCAGTTAATATAACCTACCTTCACATTCCCATACCAGTTTAGAACTGATAGAGTAGTAGCTCAGAGCTTTTAGTGCGGCTTGGCTATCTGATTTAATGGCAATGTTTTGTTTATTGTGTAGCTTGTACTTCGGAGTGTAAGATGGGATGGTGAATTTAATATTCCAGAAGTCGAACCCCTCGGAGGAGGTGCTCGGTATATCTACTTCCGATTTTGGGGGTTAGGTACCCGTGGCAGATCTTCTCTAAGGGCACGTCTCGTGCTGGTGGAGGTACAGGGTGTACACTGTCTTCATCTTTTTTGTAGACTTTCACGCCTTCCACTTCCACGCTTTTAGTTTGCGTCCAGGGAACAAGCGTATCGTTATGTATCAATATGATAGCGGACTATAAGCGTCCGCTGGTTCCTCGAGTTTTGAAACTTTCCAGTTGTGTGTAGGCCAGGCAGGATTAGCATACTGTATTATTTTTAGAATAACTTTTTTTTCCGTAAGCTCAGCCGTTATTCTGGTGCGAGTTCTAGGTCAACACGGATGTCTTCCTTGGCTACAACCTCTAGCTTCGCCCCAGGCCACTGACGGCGAGCTTATACAGCTCCACTAGCTCTCACTATCAAAGGCAACGAGACTAAGCCTGCTCTGGTACTAACCTGCATACTCGAAAAAGGGAGTAAAGCATCCCTTATATTATACATTAAGACTAGAGATAACATTATTTGTATACACATATAACATTATATCCTTATCAAACACAGCCTTGAATACACACTACACCAATAATGTAACAGAGATAATATTATTTGTATACAATTTTGCAAAAATAATATTATCTGTTCTTCGTTATCAAGCGTAGCAACACAAAGAGATCATTGTATTTCAGATACGAAAGAGTCTCGTTGTAGAAAGATAAGAAAAATGGGTATAAATACCACTATGTGATCAGCAGATCCTCAGTCTTATAATTTATATTTGTTAGATGTGACCTCCATTTAATTCTAATTAAATTAATGTTTGAAAATAAAGGACATAGTTCCAGAAAATATTTGTTTTAATTTTTAAATATTTGAAGCAAATCGGGCCAGTCGTTTACGCTCTAGCTCAATGTACAATAACTCGCATGGGCAGTATGGAAAATCAGTTTTTTGGACTTCTTTATCATCGTTGTTTTGAATAATATATAGGGGTTGATGCACTGCGACCTTGATATCTATTGTGCCCCTTCCTAGAGCTGGATTAGAATAGCTAATCTTACAGCTCTTCCCCCAAATTTAAATCCCTCATGAATTTGAGTATTTGGAGTATTTTTAGAGATGGTAAGTCACTCTTTTCCACCTGGTATCGTCCTAGGTGTTTTTTCCTTTAGTTGGCAAGTGCATCACAATTGCCCAGAATATAGCACGCCGTTTCATCTTTTGCATCACAGAACCTGCATGTGGTACTACTTACTAGGCCAAGGATGTGTAGGTGTCTTAAGTTTGCAGTGTCCTGTAAGGAGATACGTCATTATTCTAAGTTTGTTTCTGCTAAAGCTTATACAGCCTGTGAAACGTTTTTGGTTATAATTCCCAAGTAGTAGTTTGGCCTGTCTTAGCTTTGGAGGAGTTTTTTTTTCAATTGTTGGATCTTATGGCCTCCTCTTCTTTTTTGATTTTGTTTCTAATCACATTTTCTTCTAACTCTAGCTTCGCACCAGGCCACTGACGGCGAGCTTATACTGCCCCACTAGGTCTCACTATTAAATGCAAAGAGCTTAACCCTGCTCTGGTACTAACCTGCATACTTGAAAAAGGGAGTTAAGCATCCCTCATAGTATACATTAAGACTAGAGATAACGTTATTTGTATACACATATAACATTATATCGTTATCAAACACAGCCTTGAATACACACTACACCATTAATGTAACAGAGATAATATTATTCGTATACAATTTAGCATAAATAATATTATCTGTTCTTCGTTATCAAGCGTAGCAACACAAAGAGATTATTGTATTTCAGATACGAAAGAGTCTCGTTGTAGAAAGATAAGGAAAATGGGTATAAATACCACTATGTGATCAGCAGATCCTCAGTCTTATAATTTATATTTGTTATATGTGACCTCCATTTAATTTTAATTAAATAAATGTTTGAAAATTAAGGACATAGTTCCAGAAAATATTTGTTTTAATTTTTAAATAATTAAATGTCTTAATTCGTGTTCCAAAATATTTCAATGAAAACATTCACAAAATTACTTTGAAGGTTGTGTTCGGTTAAAGCCGGAATCCGAGTCCAGTTACAATAAGCAAATAATAAAATAATGACAAGTACTCTATACGAGATTTGAAGCAAACCTGTCCAGTCGTTTACGCTCTTGCTCAATGTACAATAGCTCGCATGGGCAGCATGGAAAATCAGTTTTTTGGACTTCTCTGTCCTCGTTATGTTGAATGATATATAGGGGTTGATGCACTGCGACCTTGATATCTATTGTGCCCCCGCCTAGAGCTGGATGAGAATAGCCAATCTTACAGCTCTTCCCCCAAATTTAAATCCCTCCTGTATTTGAGTATTTGGAGTATTTTTAGAGATGGTAAGTCACTCTTTTCCACCTGGTATCGTCCTAGGTGTTTTTTCCCTTAGTTGGCAAGTGCATTACAATTGCCCAGTATATGGTACGCCGTTTCCTCTTTTTAACCACAGAACATGTATATGACACTACATACTAGGCCAGGCATGTGTAGGTGCCTTTAAAGTTTGCAGTGTCCTGTAATGAGATACGTCATTGCACTAAGTTTGTTTCTCCTAAAGCTTATACAGACTGTGAATCGTTTTTGGTTATAATTCCCAAGTAGTAGTTTGGCCTGTCTTAGCTTTGGGGAGTTTTTTTTCAATTGTTGGATCTTATGGCCTCCTCTTCTTTTTTTATTTTGTTTCTAATCACGTTTTCTCCTATTGCGCAACATGATTCAGGCCCCACTATGCACCTATTTTTGCTAAGAAGTCTGCCACTTTATTGCCCTGCACACCTACGTGGTCAGGTAACCATTGTAGTGTGACAGTATTGTTTTTTACCAGTCAATATAACCTACCTTCACATTCCCATACCAGTTTATAACTGATAAAGTAGGAGCTCAGAGCTTTAAGTGTGGCTTGGCTATCTGACTTAATGGCAATGTTTTGTTTATTGTGTAGATGGGATGGTGAATTTAATATTCCAGAAGTCGAACCCCTCGGAGGAGGTGCTCGGTATATCTACTTCCGATTTTGGGGGTTCGGTACCCGTGGCAGATCTCCTTCTCTAAGGGCACGTCTCGTGCTGGTGGAGGTACAGGGTGTACACTGTCTTCCTCTTTTTTGTAGACTTTCACGCCTTCCACGATTTTAGTTTGCGTCCAGGGAACAAACGTATCGTTATTTATCACTATGATAGCGGACCCTTAGATGGATCCTCGAGCTTTGCAACTTTCCAGTTGTGTGTAGGCAAGGCAGGATTACCATACTGTATTATTTTTAGAATAACTTCTTTTTCCGTAAGCTCAGCCGTTATGCTGGTGCGAGTTCTAGGTCTACACAGCCTAAACGCTTTGATAGATTTGCTTCAAACTTGGTACATATTGTTTTTTCGGTAATATGCCCATGTTTTTTTACATTCTTTTGGCCAAATTATAAAAAAAATGAGTTCATTAATGAAGGGAAAGGGTACCTTTTAATAATTTTTTTTTGGAAAAAAATTGTTATTTTGGTAGCTCTAGTAGAGCCATTTTTTTTGGTTTTCGATTTTCTCGGAAACGGTTAATCTGATTTTTTTTAAATTTTTTACGCAGAAGCTCCTAGAAAGTTTAAACACTATTGTGTACCAAAATTTTTCAAAAAATTTTTTTTTGGAAATTAATTTTTTTTTGAAAATTCAAAATTTTGAAAACAACGTAATAGATTTTTTCGAAACTTCGTATTTAGTAGTTTTTGACATTATCTTGAATAGTTAAAAAACTATTTTTCTAAAATAAAAACAAAGGTACCTCCCATACAAATGTTAAAAACCGTTAAGAAAATAATTTATTTCTCAAAGACGGCTCCAAGAGTTTGCAAAAAAAATTTGTTGTTGTTTCTTGGATTTGAAAAAAAAAATCATATTTTGCAAAATTCAATATTTTGAAGTTCTTTTTAAATAATATTTTTAAATATATATATATATATATTTGAATACTCATTAAAAAAAAGTAAGTAAAAAACGACTTAAAAAATATATAATACCTATTAATAAACAATTCTTATTTGAAAATTCGTCAACTCGATTTTTACGAAATTACTTATCAAATCTGAATTTTCAAAAAAATTATTTTTTTTCAAAATCAAAAAAAAATATTAATATAAAATAAAAAAAATTGTCACAAGAACAACGATTAACAGAAATCTCAAATTTTAACTGTTATATTATTATCATGTTTGTTCATTTGGTAAAAAAGTTTATTTTATTGAGTAGTGACCGTTGCACATAAGTGCATACCTGAATATTTAAATACTCCGTACAGCCATCAAACAATTTTCATTCTATCTGCCAGTTAAATAAAAAACATACACACACAACCAGCTCCTACTCAACAAAAAAATACTCATAAAAAAAACCTATGAAATAAATTGTTTTCCTTTTCTCCTCTAACTTATAATAAATTTTGTATATAGTTCTCTCATCAATTTATTATCACACTATTTCTCTTCATACGCATTTTCATAACACACCAACACTACCTAAGCTCCGATTTGGTAGTGGAACCCATGATGAGTAGTAGAACTTATTGCAGGTTGGATGAATTTCCTCGTCATGATAAAAGAACATCTGATCAATTATATAAATGCTTTCTAGTTTGTAAGCTTAGCATATAAGTGTTATATTTAATTAAGTGTAATAATTTAATTTAGTCAAGCTGTTCATAGATATGTGCGTTTCATTTTCGGTCTTCTCCTTATTCCTAGACACCAAACTTGAATGTCTAGAAAAGCAGCAAGTGTGTATTCCTTGTCATGAAGTGTTTTTTCTATTTTACTAACAACGCAGTGAAGAGATATTTATCCACTTTTACCTTTCATATATGCATGCTGTGTAGGAGAAATATCTTCTGGGGTTAGCTTCCTACGTATGTAAATATCCATTGGTCTTTCAAATGTTTTTAGAACAAAGGAAGTAAGACTTATTGCTCTGTATTCTATGGCATCCGTATGGCTAGGTTTACTTAAGAAACATGTGACCCATATTGTTTCTATTTGTTAAGTAGCTCATTATCTATTTCAACAAGGTAGAAAAAACCCAAGGCCTGCTAACTTTCGTTCCAAAATATATAATTGAACGCGTTGATTGGGTCAAAGAGATCCTATTTTAAGATTTTCTGATGTTTTTAATTCATTTTATGGTAATATTGATATATGCCTGAGTAGAGATATGTTCAAAAAGGAATTAAAGCTTCTTCTTCTTAAAATTGAATAGATAATTATGAACTTTTGTAATGTATTAAAATTGTATTGGTATTTATTTTTGATTTATGTAGACAAAATTATTTTTATTTTAATAATCGTATATATGTAGATAAATATTAATTATTTTTTCTTAGATCTGTTGAGAAATCGTAGATTGAAATAAATAAAAAAAGTGCTTTGGCAAAATCTGTATAAACGGTGATTTTGTTGCTCCATGTTACATAGGCAGTAGTTAGTAAAGATGGCTAAATTAGTTACGGTGGATCTTCTACTTACAAACCCGTGTTGTGACTTCGATATCACACTCCGTACAACAGAGTACATTTTTCTTTTCACAAAAGCCTCCAACATTTTGGGGAGCAACTGAAGCTTCGCAATGGGCCAGCACAATTTCCACAATTTGCTTAGAACAAGACTTATGAATTAAAGTTACAAAAGAATATTTCCAGTTATTCAAAAACACAGCAGTTGCGCAAAGCTATTAGACCTCGAAGACTTGAAAGACAATAAGACTATCTTCTTCTGTGAAATGCAAATTTCCTAGTTTGATTAAAGAATTTCCAAAGCAAATATTTGAATTAGTTACGTGATCAGCAACGTAATTTGATTGAAAAAAAACTCGCAAACATATCGCAAATTTCTCGTAGATCACTGCTGGTGAGCTCATTGATGATAGGATAGCAACTGATTTTCTGTTTGTATTTAAGAAAGTCCAAAATGCTTTTGAATTACTTTTAATTTTCGATTCTAAAGACAAAATATATTGACGATAGAGAAATCTTTTAAGAATACATACTTCTTTCTATACAGAATTCAACATGCAATAAAGCTTTTCGCTAACTATTTCTGTACACACGCTTCATTTTTTATTTAAGATATTGAACATTCTGTGTACACTAATAGTTTGTTGAACGGGCTTATTAGAACAAAAAACTTTTTTCATAGACTTACATTTAACAAAAATATATTCAATTATATTCATAAATATTATGTTAACCTCTTTTAAATCAGAGAAACCGAGTCCCCAATCAATTGTAGAGATATAGTTATTTATATAATTATAATCATATCATATCTAAATTATTGTATGTATTTTATTATCAGTGATATAACAATATATTGAAAGGGATATGCAAAGCTTTGTGATGAACCCTATTGTTTGAAAATAAAAAATCAGCTTCAGTTGCAGCTAAATCTTACTCTTCATAAGCAAAACCTAAATCTAAAATTCTAACAATACTATTTGGAATGGCATTTATTTTAATCAAGTTCATAGAGACATAGAATCTAGCGATTTAATTTCAAAATCCTTTAAAACATTACAAGGAAGCAAACATTTATCATCTACAGAACAGATCAATTTTATATTACTTAATTACTGTCGGCGACGATGCCGTGATGGTCGTAATAGACGGCTAGTTGTTGGTCTTTTTTTGTCGGCGCCGAGTTGCTGGAGCCGAAATGAGACGATCGTAACTGCATCAAATTTGAATTTCATCCACTTCCGTTTTTACTAAATACTCGTATTCCGAATACTAACTTGTATGTTTGCTATTTCATTTAAAGGCGACGCGTTTTACTTTACTTAAAAACTTTATTAGCAGACAATTCAATTATGTTCTATGAAGGTTTCGAGAGAGAGCAGAATCGAAAACAAGTTGACTGTTCGATGGAAGAGATGAGATTACAAAAGTACTTTTGCCACATGGGCGGATATCGAACAATCTCATTTCATACAATTTCTTATTTTTTAAGTTGGCTGCCATCCTCGATTGTAGTAGCTCATGGTTGCTGCCAAATTATCATATTTGCGGTAGCACAGTTTTAAATTATTCTAACTACAATCGAGGATGGCACGAACAATTACTATTAATTTTATATTACTAAATAGAGTCACCTAGTACTATATCTACCATAAGAAGTAGAATTTATTTTATGCACAACATTCATTTGTTTATATTAGAAGTATGAAGCTTATAAATACTTAAATTAGAGCCAGGTGTTATAAAAAAATTTTATAGTAGCGCCATCACTGGATCGAATGTAATTAATTCAGGTCAACCCATTTACTAGTTAGCAAAAATGGACAATCCTCCTCCTCAAATCTGTTGTTTTTGTTCGCAAACCTCAAGTGGTTTGGTAATATATTGAATTTGTATTTGATTTATTTATATTTTAGTTTAGTTTAGTTTGATAATAGTTACTTTCTTAGTATTTTACTATGATTATATTTTATTTGAATTATATATAATAATAATTATAATAATTACTAAACAGGCAATTCAAAGACCCGCTGTAGAAAACGTTGGTATTCAAACAGCTGTAATGGCTGACTTACCTGTTTTATCCCAAATGCTTAGTGAACTTTTCGAGTCTAGCCGGAACTTAGATGATGGTGCTCTACATCATTTAGTAGATGCTCTGTGTAAACTTTCGCAGGAAGCAATGGAGCTGGCTTACACGAATAGAGTATGTGTAAATTATAGTAAATGGTCGAGAATATACTTTTAAATCATTTGATTTAAGGAACCCTCGTTGTTTGCAGTAGCAAAGCTCCTTGAAACTGGTCTAGTCAATATGACACGAATAGAAGTGCTTTGGCGCCCATTGAGCCACCATCTATTAGAGGTCTGTCAACACCGACATATAAGAATGAGGGAGTGGGGAGTCGAAGCCATTACATATTTAGTGAAAGCTGCAATGCAATTCAAACATAGGGTGCCCTTGAAAGAAAACCAAGTATAAGTGAAAGCAAAATTGTTTTTTTTTACAATTTTTCATTTCATTTTTCTATAGGTTTTACAAACTATGCTACTAAATCCGCTTTCAGAATTATCAACAGTTCTACATACAGATGTTCGGCAAAGACAATTGGATTGTGTTTTGCAAATTCTAAATGGGTCTGGTGATATGCTTTCTTTTGGTTGGCCTACAATAATCCAAATTATAGGTGCTGTCAATGAGCGCCACGGGTAAGAACTGAAAATAAATATTTAAACTTTACTTCTTAATAACTTTTTCAGTGAACAACTCATTAGGACTGCATTTCAATGTTTGCAATTAGTTATAACTGATTTCTTAACAATTATACCATGGAGATGTTTGCCTCTATGTATAGCTACCGCTTCGAAATTCGGGTATCAAACTCAGGAACTTAACATCTCTTTAACAGCAATCGGACTAATGGTAATAATATTAATTTTCTTTATTTCAAAGAATTTATGTAATTAAGTACTGACTATTTTCTTTAGTGGAATATTTCAGACTTTTTCAATCAAAACCAAGAAAAGTTGATGTCAATGGAAACAGATAAAGATTTCATATTACCAGATTTTCCTGGAACTTTTAAAATGCCTCAATTTGATAAGCTTTGGATGTGCTTATACGCAAAGCTAGGCAGGATAGTTATATTCAGTGTGATATTGTTCTAAAAAATGATTATTTTCAGGCGAGCTTTGTGTTGATCTTAGGCCGGCTGTAAGAAAATCTGCTGGGCAAACGTTATTCTCGACAATATCAGCACATGGAAGTCTTATAGATGGTCCAACGTGGCAAGCTCTCCTATGGCAAGTTTTGTTTCCCTTGTTGGATAATGTTAGAAAATTGTCAAGTTCGGCAAGTAATGAGAAAGTTGATCTAAGTAGTAACATCCTCATTCATCATTCAAGAAATACAGCTCAAAAGCAATGGGCTGAAACTCAAGTTCTATCACTATCTGGCGTTTGCAGGGTAGGTTATACAGGATTAAAGTGTTGGTTGGTGTTGTGAAAAACTTACCAACCTATTACAGCTATCAATTGCAAAGAAAACAAGGCTGAGAAAATTAAAAACTAAGCTAAACTAATTCATGCAAGTTTTCTCTCAGAGTCGTAACAATGATATTTGATATTGCATTTTATATTATTATACTTTTTTCTTTGCTTAGGTTTTCAACAGTAAACGTGAGCTTCTTCAAACATTAGGCGATTTCGATCGGGCCTGGTCACTCATATTGGAATTCATTCAAAATACTGCCTTAAGTAAAAATGGCGAAGTATCACTTGCTGCATTGAAATCACTTCAAGAAATTTTGTGTCACAATTCAGAAAATCACACAAATTCAAATGAAAATAATGGCGAACTTTACGATAAGTTGTGGGATGTAAATATTATTGCGTTTATACATATATATTTTAATCAGTATTTTTATTCTGTAGATTGCTTGGAAAGTTTGGATGAACATTGGATTGGAAAGTACCAAACTTCTCGCAAAATCAATCGATTCAGCAGAAGATTTGTACATTCCTAATCAGGCATTCCTAGCTGCCTTGGTTCAAATATTTCCAGCAATTTTTCAACATATATGCACTAGGTTTATGGAGCCAGATTTTGAAAAATTATGTTCAGTTATTGCTAATATTGTAACGATACCAATTCAAACCGATGGTGTTCCATATGTTACGTCGCCAATGTGTGATTCTCTGCAGACTCTATTGCATGATGGTGTCTTAGAGTGCATTGAATTGGTACAAAAAGTGTGAACCATAACATTATAGCATAGTAAAACAAAAAAATAAGTTAATTAATTCTATGATAGGAAGCAACCGCATCAAATACAACGATTCAATGCTTGATTCCAGCAATTTTTAATGAATTGCTGCTGCTAAGTACATTAGCTTGTACTCCTCCGGTGTGGCAAGGTTTTGAAGAAAAAACAACAAAAACTCAAAATCCGTATTCAAATACAACTTCCGTTGAAATAGTCAGCATGAATTACGTTTCATTTGGAGAAAAGGCAATAAGTTTGTCGGTAAAATTATACCAAGCAACAGCAACTAATGATTTTGTTATACAGAAAGGTGTACTTCATGAAATAATACGGGTAAACAAATGCTTAATTTAAAATATCAGTAATTAAAATATTAAATTTGTGCAGGCTTTACGAACTCCTCTTGCAATGAAATATAAATGTTTATCATCCAGTACATGGAAAATAGCAATTTCGGGCTTAATATCCGTATTGCATACAGGTTTGAAGGTAGCAATATCAAAACCAAATCATTTCATTTGTATGTGGGACGATTTGGCAGAAACAATAGATGAATTTTTGTTTCCAAGAAGGTGAGAAATCGCCAACGTTATCATTTTCATTTTAAACCGTTAGAGTGACTTACTCAATGTTATTTTATGTCGAATTCCTTTCAACCATTTGAAATCAATTTCTTCCCAATTTGGGTGCGTGCTAACTGAAAGCTGCAATGTTGATGGATCCACAACAACAATTATTAACGTCTTTTGCTCTTTAACCACGAGAAAATGAAAAAAAAATTTAATTTATGAAATCTAACTAAAATGCAAGATTTGTTTTGACAGAATAAATTCGAATTCAAATATCGGGTTTGTTCAGAAAAAAATTGATTTATTAGTTGAAGGGAATACCACATTAAACATCTTCATCTTTGTAACTTTTAAGGTTTTCGCGGTTGTTTACATATGACATATTTAGTTTTTAGGATAAACCGCGTTATAACTATTTAGTATTTAGTGGTCACCGGTGACCACGCTCGATGAGTACAGAATTGAACTCGCTAAATACTAAATAGTTATAACGCGGCTTATCCTAAAAACTAAATATGTCATATCGTCATCTTTTTCATAGTATGGTGAGTATTATTATTATTTATTAACATACATATAAATAGTTTATACTAAATTAAAGATTTTATTTTATCGACCTAAAACCCAAATTATTTATTTTTGCTTATATGTACATTTCGGAAGCTATGCTTCCATCGTCAGTAAGCTCTAATAGCTGACTGACGATGGAAGCATAGCTTTATACATATAAGCAAAAATAAATAATTTGTGTTTTAAGTTGATAAAATAAAATCTTTAATTTATAATAAAAACCACGTTAAAAATCTCCACTAATTTGATAGTGTTCATATAAATTAGCTTAAATTAGAAGTAAATAGTAGAAAATAGACATGGACATATGTATGAACTCAAGTTTATGTTCAAAGGAAAATAATTTAAAGATAATAATTTATTTGGAAAGAGTGGCTTTCGTAAAATAATTGTGAGCTTTTGAGATGATAATATGCTTGAATGCATAGAAAAACTAATATACTGTTGGATTGCTGGGCAGTATGGAATCGAATTGAGAGGAAGTACTACGATTGGTTTGGCCAAGTAGGTGCCTATCATACAGAGTAATTTTCTATGCCGAAAATGTTGTTATTGTCGTCTCAGGAAAGCACTCTTCCACCCACAATGCAAGTTTTTTTTCAGAAACTCGTTGATCAGATTAACTCTTAATCAAAAACTGAAAACTATATGATTTTATGTTTTCTAGTTTTTGGAAAAATTAAAAATTACTAAAACTACTTTTTTCATGAGATTTTTTTTTGTGTATTTACGGTGATCTCACTTTGAGTATTGCCATGGTTTTTAAATATTTTTTTTTTAATTTTAAGTAATATTGTAATATTTTTGAAAATTGCCCCTCGCCTAAAAGAGGGGGTCCCCTCTTCTGTGGGAAAAAATTATTGTATTGAAGCCCTCAACAAAAATCCGTTATTATTTTGCGGAACCGTAGTTACCGTACTCTCCCCTCAAAATTAGATCATCGTAAACGCATAAACAAAAAATCTCATGAAGAAAGTAGTTTTAATATTTTTCAATTTTCTCAAAAACTAGAAGATCGAGAATTAGATTAGAGCAACAAGAAATAATTATATAATTTTACAGTTTTGAAAAATTACACTTTATACCTTTTTTATTTTTTTCTTCCTAAAATTTGACTTTGAAACCCATTTTTTTTCAAAAACTATGCAAAGATTTCAATTGATTTAAAAGTAAACTAATTAAGGTAATGGCTTTTAAAAAAACTTATAACAATTGTTTTTAACTATTACCGTTATTTTTCAATATTTTTTTCCATTTTACTTTTTTAATATTAGAAAATACTTGTAACTAACTTTGCTACTAGAATCCATTATTATTTGTGGGCGCCTGAGTTATCGTACTCTCCCCGTGGACCGCTCTAGGTAAAGCATAAGCATAAGAAAAAATCATAAAGTAAAATCAAATAAAATAAATTATTTGAAATTGGCTTTTCCTCAAATTATTTACATTAAAAAATTTCTAGTAAATAAGCGATGTACGCAAATCTAACTAAAACACATGACAAAAGCTAAGATTTTACGATTTTGTTACAAAGTCCACACTACCGTCTAAACTCTAAAGAATTGTTAATTTATTCCTGTGATACCTACAGCACAGATAAGAATAAAAGGCGGCCAAATATCCATCTGTAACCTAACACCACGTGTCCTGAAGTTAAAAACAACTATAGGAATATTCCTCTATTCATTTTGCACTGTCAGGTAAGTGATATCGTTAAGGTATATTAGGTTGTTGAAAGTATGCTGAACTCAGTTCTGTATTCTGTCAAGTCAGCATTGACAATTGGATTCCATCAAATGCAGACGACAGTCAAATGATACAATGCGACGAACGTGATGCTGATGAGTGGCCTCATTTTAGAAGTATAAATGTTAACTCAAGCATTGAATAGAAGGACTGGATATGTCCCAAATTTGAATAAAAAGAGATGGGTATTCCAAATAACATGGCTTCGAACAATGATCGCATAAATATAATTCATCGTCGACTGACCACGAACAAAACCTTCCATTACCACATCGGCCTTATGTAAAGCGAAACCCCTTTTAAATTCTAACAAAATGTACTATCTTGCATTCTCAGAATGCAAGGCAATATATAAATCATAGCTATTAAACATTACAATGTACATGTATATTGTATCCAATCTTGATATCATGCAATCGTGGAAACAGTCACTGCGTCAGCATTTAATATTGCCGATGTTGCTACAACTTTCATGCTCTGCGTTCATGATGGCAATAGAAAAGTAGCTATCTATCAAAACAAAATGAGAAAAATCGTAAAAGAATCCACCTGTTGAACGCAATCAGCAATGCAATTGAAAGCAGCACATGTAAATGTTCTGGTTGAGAAAACAGCAAGGCAATTGAAAACAGCACATGTAAATGGTACTATAAAAAATGTAAAATGTCATATCCGATAATACGTCAATGCTTCAATGTCATTAATAAAGCAAAATTCAAAGAAGTGTGTGTCATTTTCATTTTATTTTCATTTTTTTTTTATTTTCATTAAAGTAAAGTGTATAAATTACAAAAAAGGCTAAACAGCCAAACATTGGTCCTTCGAGCCTTAAAAACAAATATTAAAACTTATAAACGATTACCAAAATATTCGACGATTAAAATTGTGTTGTGTGTGCAACGTGGGATTAACCTTAAAACGACCCATCCGAAGAATTTGCTGTCGCCGCTGCCTTCCCAAAAAAGCAAAGTAAGTTCCATTTTTTTTGCTTACTTTAATTATATTCAATCTTATTGTTAATTAAAAAACAAAATGGTAACAAAAATATTGTCTGCAAAACATAAGCAGTTGAAAAAGGATGTCGAGAATTTTGGAAAAAAGGGCAAAGCAATTAACCTTACTTACGTCCAAACAAGGTTAAAGTTGTTGGATGACTTGTGGCAGTCAGTTTCCAAATTTTATGACGAATTTTTGCAAAACGACGCCGACGATAAAAACAGCAAGGAGCAACTCGAAGCTGAGACAATCTACGAAAATATAAGGGAAGACTATTGTGTGTTTCAATCCAAACTCGTCGATTCGCTGGGAAGTTTTGGTAGCAGCAGTGAGCAGCAGTCTACTGAAGTTGCAGGAAAGGAACTGGCAGGCAAAAACGAGGGACTCAATTTACCTTCGATTAAGATCCCGATGTTCGATGGCAATTACGAAAACTGGCCGAATTTTCACGATCTTTTTGTAACTCTCGGCGCCAGTAAAGCATCGCTCTCAGATATTCAAAAAATGCATTATCTGAAGACCAGTTTAGCAGGCGACGCTGAAAAGCTGTTACTGTCATTGAAGATTCAAGGTCAAAACTACGCCAAAGCATGGTCCATGTTAAGAGATCGGTATGATCACCCTCGCGTTCTAGTTAACATCCAGTTAAATACCTTGTTCAATTTGTCAACATTGACGCAAGAGCGTGCAGAGTCAATTAGAGATCTGCTGTATACTTCGACGCAAGTTGTTCACAGTCTTGCTAACCTAAAAATTGAAGTTGAGCATTTAGATCCAGTGCTAATTTTTCTATTAGTACGGAAATTACCGAGTAAAACGCAGCAAATATGGGAGGAGAAGCTGAATGATAGGGAAAATCCGAAGGAGTTGCCAACATTTAAGGAATTCACATCCTTCTTGGAGACAAGGTTCCGGACCCTTGAAGCGGTCGACCAGCAGCACAGTCAGGGTACATCCAAAACACCTCGGAACTCTTCTCACAAAAATTCGTTCGTTGCTTATGCTCAGCCGCATAGGTCGAGTATCACCTGCAAAATTTGCCTGAAAAATAAACATGCTGTTAGAAGATGTAGTAAATTTTTGAAAATGAATGTTACCGAGCGTTGTCAGGTTATAAATAAGTTGGGTTTGTGTCGAAACTGTTTAGGGTATAATCATGCTACGGATAATTGTCCAAGTAGTCGTAGGTGTTACCATTGTCAACAACCACATCATACTTTATTGCATGCAAATAATACTTCTTTTCAGCCAAGCCAACAACCATCACGTTCCCACCAGAATAGTAACTTTTTTCAACCATCAGCGCAGCAACAACAATATAATTTCAGCCATACAAGCAACCCAGGACAGCAACAAAACATCACCACAACTTCTCAATGTGCAATTTTAAACGCCGAAGCTCCTTCATTCCCGTCTTCTAGTAGACAGCAGACGTCAACTAACAATGTTGCATCTCACCACTTGCAGTATAGTCTCCCGAACAAAAACTATCAAGTTTTACTGGCAACAGCGCTTGTCAACGTTAAGTCGTCGTTGGGGGAGTGGTTGACGCTGCGAGCATTGTTGGATTCTGGTTCTGAAGCATCATTTATCACAGAGTTTGCGGCCCAATTGCTTCAATTAAAATCTCGAGCAACTCATACGGGTCTATCCGGGCTGGGTTTGGTCAGCAGTGGCACATGTTTAAGAGTGATAGACATCACTTTTGCTTCGCAGCATTCCAGTTTTGCAACCACAGCGCAAACCTTTATCTTAAAGTCACTGTCTGGGCATTTACCGGCCCGGACCCTTCACGTTGAGAACTGGACACATCTCAACGATAATGTACTCGCTGATCCTGAATTTTTTAAATCATCAAAAATTGACATCTTGCTAGGAAGTGATATCTTACCCGAACTTTTGCTACCGGAGCTGATTACACCGCCAGACAAATCTATGCCAGTCATGCAAAAAACCACATTGGGCTGGATCTTATTCGGAAAGGCTCCAGTTGTTTGCGATGCAGGTCAGCAGGTCAGAAGTTTTATGTAAACGATTGATGTCGAAGCTCAGCTTCGTAAATTCTGGGAAGTAGAAGAAACACCTTTTAAAATTTTTCGAAAACCAGAAGATATTGAGTGTGAGGAACATTTCATCAACAATACAAAACGAACAAAAGATGGACGTTATCAAGTGGCATTACCGTTTAAGGGAAACGTTCCTCCTGTTTTCGGAGATTCGTACCAAGGTTCTTTACGGCGATTTCATGGATTGGAGCGACGTCTAAGTGATAATCAACAGCTCCGAGAACAGTATTCAGCGTGCATCGAAGAATATATCCGCATGGGTCACATTAGCGAAGTCGACAAATATAGTTTGCCAGAAAATCAGCACTACTTCCTGCCACATCATGCTGTCGTTAAAGAAAGTAGTTCAACCACGAAACTGAGGGTGGTGTTTGATGCCTCCTTTAAAACATCGCATGGAGTTTCGTTGAACGATGCTATGTTGATAGGTCCAGCTCTTCAAAAAAATATTTGCGATATTATTCTTCGATGGAGGCTGTATAGATTCACCTTCACAGCGGATATCGAAAAAATGTATTGTCAGATATTGATAGCAGAACAAGACAAAAATTACCAGTTAATTCTGTGGAGAAATAGTCCTGAGGACCCTATTAAAGCTTACAGGCTTCATACGGTAACATTCGGAACAGCAGCCGCACCTTATTTAGCAATCAGGACACTGCATAAAATAGCTGAAGATAATCAGGAAAATCCATTGGTTTCCACCATGATCCATAACGAGATGTACGTCGACGACTTAATATCAGGAGGAAACACTATATTAGAGGCTGAAGAAAAAATACAACAAATCAAGTCAACACTAGAGACAGCGGGATTCAACTTACGGAAATGGACGTCCAATTCTGACGAATTCATTCCAATTGCAGAACGGGAATCGACATTTTCATTACCTTCAGAAGATTCGGAACGAGTTAAGACGCTCGGTGTCCACTGGCTTCCTTCTGTTGATGAGTTTTCATTTTGCTACATTCCACCTTCTAATCCTCAGCCGACAAAACGGTTCGTTCTTTCTACCATAGCCCGACTTTTTGATCCGATGGGATGGATTGCTCCATGTATCGTCAAGGCAAAAATATTTATGCAGCAGTTATGGGCATTAAAATTATCTTGGGATGATCCAATCGAATCATCACTTTTGGAGCAGTGGAATTTGCTCTATGAGAATTTACACGCCATCAATAAGATTCACTTTCCAAGGTGGGTTCAAACTAATGCTAACTTTTCCCGAGTAGAACTGCATGGTTTTAGTGACGCATCCGAAAAGGCATATGGAGCAACAGTTTATTTACGGGTCGAGGACGATAAAGGTCATGTGGAAATGCACCTTCTAATCGCAAAATCTAAAGTCGCTCCTGTACAACCAGTAAGTCTTCCCCGTCTAGAACTTTGCGGTGCTGTAATGTTAGCCAAGCTCCTGAACCATGTTAACCAAGCGATTGACAACAAAGAAATCAAGTCTTTTGCGTGGACTGATTCCACTATAACACTTTCGTGGATCCGAGCACCGCCAACCAAATGGGATACCTTTGTTAGGAATCGAGTTGGAGAGATCCAGCGACTGACTGCCGTCAAATTTTGGAAACATATTCCAACGCAACACAATCCGGCAGATTTGGTATCCAGAGGTGTTCTACCATCGGCCTTATTGGATAATACGTTATGGTGGAACGGTCCCGAATTTCTCCGTGAGTCATGGAACTTTGAGTATCCGATACAAACAACGATAAATGCTCATTATGTTGAGCAAGGGGTTCAGCCAATCAATGATCTTTTACATCGGTCATCTGAAATCAAAAAACTTATTAGAATTGTGGCAATGGTCTTACGTTTCACAGATAATACCAAAAATGTTATCCCTAACCGGAAAACTGGATCGATGTCACCAAACGAACTCGATCATTCTTCCAACATATTGATGAAATTAGCTCAACTGGAGATGTTTCCTGAAGGTATATCGAAGTCGAGAGGCATGGCATCATTGAATCCATTCGTTGATTCTCACGGAATCATTCGCGTCGGTGGAAGACTTAAAAATGCCAACTTATCGTACGATCAGCAGCATCCAATAATTTTGGAACCTTCTCACCATTTCACAAAATTGATCCTTCACGAAGCTCATGAAAAGACTCTTCATGGAGGCATTCAGCTGATGATGGGGTTTCTTCGAAAACGATACTGGATTTTTCAAAACAAGCGAGCAGTCAAAAAATATATTCATGGGTGTACGATTTGCTATAGGTATAGAACCAAACCAGCTCAACAGTTGATGGGTGCATTGCCAGCGGCCAGAGTGACAATTTCAAGACCATTTAGTCATGCGGGTGTTGATTATGCTGGTCCGATTAGCATTCGGGCTTGGAAAGGCCGTGGAGCCAAAGTCTATAAGGGCTACTTAGCAATTTTTATTTGCCTAGCAACAAAGGCGATTCACTTGGAAGCAGTAAGTGATCTCACCACCCAAGCCTTTCTTGCTGCGTTTCGTCGTTTTGCATCCCGACGAGGAGTCTGTAGCCAAATTTACAGTGATTGTGGCACCAATTTTAAAGGTGCTGAAGCGGAATTACAACGTCTTTTGAAGAACGCCAAACACGACTGGAAAGAAGTTGCTGACACTCTAGCATCAGAAGGAACAAAGTGGAACTTCATTCCGCCCGCTTCTCCCCACTTCGGAGGATTATGGGAAGCCGGTGTAAAGAGTGTGAAACACCACTTTAATCGAATCGTGGGAAATGGGACACTAACGTTCGAGGAACTCGCCACTCTTCTATCTCAAATCGAAGCGTGTCTTAATTCGAGACCTCTATGTCCCTTAACTGAAAACCCCGACGATTTCCAAGCATTGACTCCAGCACACTTCTTGATCGGTACAGAAATGCATACAATTCCGGAACCAGACCTCGTTACTGCAACAAAAACAAATTATGTGGACCGGTGGAAAAACATCCAATTTAATTTACAAACCTTTTGGCAGCATTGGCAAGTCGAATATTTAGCGCGCCTACAACAGCGACCAAAATGGCTCAAACCACAACCTGAACCCAGAATTGGAGATTTGGTATTGCTAAAAGATGAGCGTCTTCCTCCAGCGAAATGGAACTTGGCCCGGATTCTGGAAACATATCCCGGTCAAGACAATCTCACCCGAGTTGTCAAATTAAAGACCCAACAAGGCGAATTTAAGCGGCCAATAACAAAACTTTGTCCTCTACCAATTAACAACAAACATACATAACTTTATCATTCGCACACAAACACACATAACTTTATCATTCGCAAACAAACATACATAATTTCATCATTCGCAAACACACACACATAACTTTATCATTCGCAAACACACACACATAACTTTATCATTCACAAACAAACATACATAGCTTTATCATTCGCAAACACACACACATAACTTTATCATTCGCAAACAAACATGCATAACTTCATCATTCGCAAACACACACACATAACTTTATCATTCACAAACAAACATACATAATTTCATCATTCGTAAACACACACACATAACTGTATCATTCGCAAACAAACATACATAATTTCTTCGCAAACACACACACATAACTTTATCATTTGCAAACAAACACAAACATAAAATAATTTACATTAACGAATTATCGATTTCATCTAATTAACATTATCGAATAAATAAATTATATTATTCAAGCCCCCGAAAATAATGGACTTTGCTCATTTTTCTGTACGAAAACACGCTGATATTCTCCGAAAAAAAAAACGCTCATTTTTAAAGAAAAACACGCAAACAAAATCGAAGGCAACGAATTTGCTCATTTCAATCGCAACACGCAAACAAATAATATAACAGAAGTTAATTCGCCATGGTAAATTTCAAAACACCTACAATCTAAGCTCATTTAAATTTAAATCGCTTAATATTTCAAAACCAAATCAATTTATATAATTTTTCAATAAACATCAACATTGACATCGAAATCAACGATATTGATAAAATTATCACCAACTGTATCGATAACAATAACGATGAAAATATCGATAATATAAAATTACGTTGCACATCTTTAACAAGCTGCACACTTTTAACATGAATACCACAATTACCATTTATTTCAATATAAAACGACATAATTACAACAAATAATATGAAATTTAACTCACCTGAATCATTTCCCAAAACTGCAGCCAAAAATTTGGTTTTAATTTTACACTTTCATAATACTTAAAAACCGAACTTAAAATTACACTCAACACTTAGCACAATACAATGCAAAACCAAACAGCGTAATCACTGGAATGTTCCATTCATCAAACGCAAGCAAGCAATTTGTTGTTGTTTGCCTCCTTCTTCATGCTTACTCGACGTTATCAGTAGAAACAACGAATAAGATCTACATGGGCAATTTACTAAGATTCAGGCTATCGATGAAGTCCAAGTTATCGATTAACTTATGTTCAACTTGATACAAATTTCATTTTTTTTTATTGATTAATGTGCGAATTCATACTAAATTGTTTCTTTTCATGTTGAAGAAGACAAAACGCAATAACCAGCCATTTTCTACATAGTGCAGCACTTCAAAGGACTTAACAATCCACCAATTGTCTTTCGCCCGGGGAGAATGTTGAACGCAACCAGCAATGCTATTGAAAGCAGCACATGTAAATGTTCTGGTTGAGAAAACAGCAAGGCAATTGAAAACAGCACATGTAAATGCTACTATAAAAAATGTAAAATGTCATATCCGATAATACGTCAATGCTTCAATGTCATTAATAAAGCAAAATTCAAAGGAGTGTGTGTCATTTTCATTTTATTTTCATTTTTTTTTTATTTTCATTAAAGTAAAGTGTATAAATTACAAAAAAGGCTAAACAGCCAAACACCACCAGTGTACTCGGTTTAAAATCTGTGTTCCCATTTGAAAACATAAAGGCATACAAAATTGATAGTTTAATAAAATAAATTTAAAAAAAATAAATGCATCCAAAAATTATAAAAAAATAAAAATTAAATTATGATAAAAATTCCAATTCCTAAACTGTTATAGTGTTTATAAGAACAGTTATATAAAAAAATAAAATGCACGACTGGATCGCACGCACATCCTCTTATGTTGGATCACATTGTAGGCAAAAGATTCTTAACAGAAAAGCTAAATATATTTCTAAAGTCGTTTTCCACTTAATTTTTGTATACAAAAATTCCTAAATTTTTTCTAAAAAAATGAAAATTTTACATACTTAATAATATAAATTTAAAAACAAAAAAGGAAAAAGTTTTTTTTTCTTTCAAAAATCAAAAAAAAATATTTTTTGAAATTTTTTAAATGCATATCCAAAGTGGTGCACACACTTTTTTAATCAAAATCTTTAGAGCGATTTTCGAGATAATTGATATGGTAGAAAAAATTGTATGGCAGGTACGGTTAGTTTTGGGCCTAAAAGAACGATTCAAAAATTTATTTTAGACAATCACCTAAAACATTTACATACCCAGCTTGAAGAAAATCGCTTCAGCCGTGTAGGCTGTAGAGAGTTGTACAGACAGACAGACGGAATTACGGGACCCACTTTTTTGGTATTCTCTATCATCGTAATGTAAAATTTACCAATATAAACAAGGACACTTCTTGCTATTTGGCAAATGTCCTGTAATAATGTTACGGATGTCGTCCGGAATTCTGCATATCATTCCAAATCAGTTTTTTTGACACCCCTGTGGTTTTCGAAAATCATTGACCTTCTATATATAAATTCCATTCCCAAAAACCTGCTTGACCAGAAGCAGAAAATCAAAATTTCTACCCTGCCTAATCAGAGTTGAGATCTTAAGCAATCGTTCTTTTTCTTGCGACCACCATCTACTTCGGACATACCTCCCAGGTAATAAAATAAGTTAATTAGGCTTATTGCTTGCAAGCCAACTAAGAATTTTTTTTATCTCCCATACCTACATAAAGTCCATCATCCTGACCATAGTGGTGCAGGAAAATCAAGTCCATAAATTGAATCAAGACCAGAGCTTCGCAGCAAAACCTCAGACGAAGTGGCATAAATTATTTTGAGGATTAACATCAGTTCTAGTCGACCGCTGATAAGAACCCTAGCCCGCCAAAACAAGAATTCCATTTGTGGCGATTGGTTACGTCACGATCCGCAGTTCGCTCTCCATTTGACATTTCATCCTCGCACCTCGACAGATAGCAACGAAGAGAATCACCGTTCGCTGAAAATAGATAATCTCCAAACTCACCACGACCGCTGCATTTTGACAAACTGCTCGCAATCAATCAAACAAGAAGCAGGTCAGTTCATCACATAAGCTAGAGTAAAAAAAGATCAAGCAGGGCAGGTGATTTAGACTCCCAGGAGCCCCGGGTAGTGGACACCCGAGTCAGTGAGGTGAGGGGATTCCAAACGCCAATCTGCAGCCCCGAAATCATAAGCCACAATCAGTGTTTGACATAACGATTCCCTTCTGTACCGAAAAAAAAATAAGATAGAAAAAAAGTTATCTTAATTTTGTAAATTATATATATACAGTTGCTATAGTGAATAGAACTGAAATTAGGAAGTGAGGTATTTGTGTATAACAAAAACTTGTGCAGATATACGTCAAAAAGAGAAAATATTGGCAGGTGAACACGGCATACATTCCCCACATAATTTACAGATCTCATTAGGATCATACAGCTACGTTGCGGATAATTGTGCACAATCATCTGGACCGTAAGTGGTGAGTTTTCCTTCTTGTTTTTATTACTTTTTTCTTAATTACTTATGTACATATATATATTTTTCTGCTCTGCCACAATCTGCATATATATTCCTTGCTAGTCTTGTCTAACGTAAAAAAAAAAACAAAATATAAAAAAAAAGAGAAAACACAAATTTACAACAAACATACATACCTCAGTTTGCGATTAAAGACTACCTAAATTATAATTCTGCTACTTAAAAAAAAAATCCTAAACAAATTAAATTGATCTACTTAAATTAAACTACGAGTACATAAGAATTGAACATGAAAATTATTCTTCTTAAAAATTTTAATATCTTAACTACCTACTTATAGTATAGTATATATATACTATAAATTAAACTTGAACAAAAATCGTGCAACTATCTAACTAAAGCTAAAGGGAAATAAAATATAAGTGAATTATCTGACATGAATTAAAGAGTGTTTATCCGAAGGGGGTTATGTATGATATGGGCGTGAGGATTTCAGAATTCGATAATATGTCGTGAGCTATCCTGTTAAGATAAATCAAGGGACAGCCACATGTTTAAAAATCTGAGTATTTGCTGTCAAGGTACACACAAGGTGTCAGAGGGTGGGATTTGAACAAGCTACTCGAGGTGGCTAACACCTGCCGCCCAAAAGGAACAAAGTTCGATATAGTCATGTTTAATCTAAAATCAAAACATAAGTGAGAGTGTCCGTCCGCTGGCCTAAAGTAAATTTAAAATCTTGGCATGAACAAAATTCTTTGTTAGCGTCTGGTTACTTGCGGATCAAGGATCTCGCCCTGGCGCACCTAGCACTCCGACGAGTAGTGTCCAGTGATTTAGGAAGTCGCAACAAAGAAATGGCGCCCAACGTGGGGCTTTTGTTTTTAAGCTTCAACACAGTGAAAGCTAGCTTGTATTATTTAACAGTAAGTCCTGAAATTTGCTTCAGATTGCAATTCGCGTTGCGGCTGTAAATACTAATCATCAACCTTCTCTGCTTTTCGAATTCATATAGTCCGAAAAATTCCTTCAGTATATGGAATTTTCGTTGCATGTGAATTTAGTATTTTTCCCTTTTAATAGTGTTGTCCATTTTCTGGCAATAGTGCTGGAACATGTTGCCACTATTATTTACTTTCACTTCTTCTCATTTTGTTCATTCAAAATGCTTTTGCATAATCCGTCCGCTTATAATATTATAAAATTACCTTGAAAGACTCACGAAAGACCAACCACACATTAACCCCCAAGTCAATGAATGAAAACCCCTTCAAACTAAATTTTGGTACATGCAAACATGAGTGAAAATAGACGATGCAATACGCGCGCTAGAGGAAAATTAAACACCTCAAGAAGTCAGTTCTCTAACACCTTAAACAGGAATACCTCAAATACAAACCTGAATAATGATAATTCTCAATCAGATTCAGTTCCAAGCAGACATGCTGTAACACACTCTCCACCGCCACAAAATCAAAACGTCAATCAGGTGCAAGATTTACTAAATCTTAACCAAAATCAAGAACAGGTACATGTTCCTCAGGTCATAGACCAAGCTCTTCAAAAAGCCATTCAGAATCCCTCAGTTTTCGCTCAAAACCAACTATCTATAGGTCACATTCCAAATTTGGGAGACATAGATCTTCCCCATTGCAGCCATAAAGCTCCGGCTCAAAACCCAGTTTAACAATAATACGACACGAAATCCCCCCAAATCAAACAATTATGACATCCAAACTTTAGCATCAGCTTTTGAACGGGTCATTGAAGCTAATAATAAATTGGTCATAACTGAAATGAAAGCAATAAGGGATACACTAACTCAAAAATTTGACCAAATTAATACTACTCCTGCTATACAACTTGTTCATACTGGAAACATTCGTAATTCAAATCAGGTAGATTTTGAACAATTTTTCAACAACGTTTCATTTTCGACTCAAAATCGAGTTCCTTTACACCAACGAACCTCTGGTTCCTAAACGTACACAAGCAACACAAATTGCAAAATCGAAAAGTGGAAAATTTCTTTCGATGGTTCAGAAAACGTCCACGACTTTTGGTTCAAAGTTGAAACTTTGACAGACAGGTCAGAATGTAGTTGGGAGCATGTTTTAGCCAACTTTCATGTTCTCTTGAAAGGCAAAGCGGAATCATGTTTCTGGTTCTTTCTTAAAAGGAATCCTGCTGCGTCTTATGAGAGTCTAAAATACTCTATCATTAAAGAATTTATTAGGACTGAAAACGAATATGACAAAATTCTACGCATGGTCTTGCGTCGTCAGGGCTTCAAAGAGAAGTTCGACAACTTTTGTTCGGACATTTTACGTCTGAAGGCCCGATTAAAAGAACCATTAAGTGACATCAAAGTAATCGATATAATAAAGAAAAACTCGAAACTAAATTTAGGTGCGTTGTTATTTCCTTATCAAATTAATAGTTTGGAATAAATGAGAGATGTAGCGAGACATGGTGAACCTTTTTTGAAACATCAAACATCCGAGAGAACCTTAACCTTTAGGAAAAACGCAATCGAATTACAATACGATTCAGATTTAAACGATGAGGAATCATTTGAAGGGCAAGAAGTTGCAGTATATACAACAGGTGTCAAATTCAATTCTAAGTCTTTAGATACGTCTAAATTCACCTGTTGGAACTGTGAAAGAAGTAGCGAAATGTGCAGTCTTTTCTGTTATCGTTGTGGCGAGAAAAACGTTGCAACAACATCTTGTCCCAAGCATAGTATTTTAAATCAGAAAGTGAGCGAGTTAAGATCCGGGGGCTCTCGGTCCGTAAACCCGACCCCGAGACAATAAATGAGACAAGTGTATCTTCAGAAAGTCATATACAACGTGAATATACGAATATAAAAATTCTTGATAGTTCTAAATCTCTAGTAAAATCCCTTCCTTTAAAATCAGATTCTCAAAGTGCAGGTCCTGTTGTCCATCCTAAACCTCTTCCATCCTTTCATGAAAGGATGAAACGATACCAAGCTCGGTTATTTGGAAGTTTAAATCAGCCTCTCCCAATTAAAATCATGAAGTGTAGAAAGCCATACTACTTAAGAAAAGGTCAGAGAAATGCAATAGAATCTACCATCCTTGACGATTCGAATGACATGAGACCATATCTCAACATTCAAATTGGCAATGAAAAGGTCTCCGCTCTTTTAGATTCTGGTGCGTCAGTCAGTGTTTTGGGGAATGATTGCATACTACTTCTGAAACGGAATTCCATTACAGTTAAATATTTCAAATCAAACATCTGTTATGCAAGATTCCCGTCCAGTTTAATAACACCACCAATGTCTTGAGGCAACTCTCCAACAACCAGCTTATCTTGGAATCCAAAATATTTTCAGAGATTTCTTGTTTCGAAGCGCCATCATTTGACCCAAAAATTCATGATTTATCGGCCAAACAAAGGCAAGACTTGAAAAATGTCATAGATTTATTCCCTTCATTTTCTAAACTAGGCCTTGGCAAGACGGGTCATGGAGTTCCAATAAAGTCAAAACACTACCCACTTTCACCGCCTCGGGAGGCCGAAGTCTATGCAGAGATCGATAGGATGCTCAAGCTAGGAATCATCCAAGAGAGCAATAGCCCCTGAAAGACGCCTCACAGAGAATGGCTCGTCTCATGGATAAGGCAATTCCATCAAAATATAGGGAAAAGGTTTTCATTTACATAAACAACCTACTTATCTGTACTGAGACTTTTTAAGAGCATCTGCGGCTTTTATCTGAGGTAGCGAAATGTCTTAGGGCTGCAAAATTAACAATCAATGTCGAGAAGAGTAAGTTTTGCCAACGGGATATTAAGTTCTCGGGGTATATTGTCGGTCAGGGTTGCCTTACAACCGATCCTGCAAAATACAGAATTTCCACTTTCACAAAGTGCTCGGCATGTTCGACGATTCATTGGCATGGCGGGCTGGTACCGTCAATTTATCCCAAACTTTTCAGATTTGTCTGCTCCGTTAATAAATTGTTTCCGAAAAATTAAAGTGTTTTGTTTATCCGAGGAGGCCAAAGTGGCATTCCAAAAGCTGGAGGATGCGTTGACAACTGCTCCAGTTCTGGCGCAGCCTGTTTTCTCGCAGCCTTTCATTGTTCAATGTGATGCGTCGAGCGTGGGAGTTGGTTGTGCCCTTTACCAACTGGATGACAATGGTCATGAGCATCCAATTGCGTACATATCACAAAAACTGAACAAGGCTAAAAGAAATTACACTGAGTCAGAACAGGAGTGCCTTGCAGCAATATTTGCGGTTGAAGAGTTCAAGCCATATATTGATGGGCTGTCCTTTAAAATCGTCACCGACCACTCAAGTCTTAAGTGGCTCATGTCACAAAAGAACTTGAGTGGACAATTAGGACGATGGAGCTTGCGCCTCCAGGCTTTAACCTTTAAAATGAAACACCGAACAGGTTCCCTTAATATAGGGCCTGATACGCTATCAATAATGTATAAAGCCGAGTTGAGAATTGTTAGCAATAGTAAAAAAATCGATCTAAGAAACCCCCACTTTCAATCCGAAGAATATGAAAATCTTAAGAGAAACATATCTGAAGACCAAGATATCCATCCTGATATTCGTATGTCCCATGGTTGCACCTACAAACGAATTAGGTTTCGGACAGGTTCTCCAGACGAGGAGGAAAGCTTGTGGCGCCAGTGGTTGCCAAGAGGACTCACAAGTGAAGACATCACGAACATTCACAACACCGATGTAGGATGTCACGGAGGCATTGAAAAGACTTTGTTTCGCTTGATACAAAAGTACTTCTGGCCAGGAATGGTCAAGGAAGTTAAAAACTTTGTTAGCTCATGCGATACCTGCAAGGCAATTAAACCTGCAAATACGACATTAAGACCTATGATGGGCTCACAGTTTGTGACAGAACGACCAATGCAGAGGTTCTATATCGATTTATTAGGCCCGTATCCTCGCACACAATCTGGAAATGTAGCCATCTTAATAGCTATAGACCACCTTAAAAAGTATGTCTTTCTAAACCCCTTGAAAAAAGCATGTGCAAAATCCATTTGTAATTATTTGGAGAATGATGTTTTTCAATTGTTTGGATTCCCTGAATACATCCATAGTGACAATCATAAAATCATAAGCTTAAACATATCAAGACAGGTTTATATTCGCCTCAGGCAATATTTCTGAGCGTGTAAATAGGGAAATCATATCAAAATCGGAGGTTTTGTGAAACATGAACATGCCGGTTGTGGTAGGTACAGCTAGACAATATGTGCTATTTTGAGGGGTGATTTTGACTCATAAATAAATTGTTCACCCTACTATGCACTTTTTGGTCAGCACATGACATCTAACGTCTCTGAGTAGGAACTTCTTAGAAAGCTCAAATGGCTAAATGAACCTGAAATCCAAATGCTTTCACCATCAGATAAAATGCTTTTGATGAGAGAACGCATAAAGGAAAATCTTCATTCTGCTCATTTAAAAGCTGAGCAATCTTACAACTTGAGATCAAAAAACGTTTCCTTTGTTCCAGGACAGGAAGTCTTGTAATGAAGCATTACAATTTCACCCCTCCCCCCCCCCCCCCCTCTACCTAGGCGCCTGCCTTTGTCAACCGATATTGGTATGCGGTACCAGCCGCCTGCCGCATATTTACCATAAATTCCCGCCCTGCATACCTACTTGTCTAAACAACAAATTCCTTTTCCCCGCCTACACTTGCATAAAAACTGAATACTTACCCTGCCTGACCCCGTGCTCCAATAGCATGTGCACCACGCGACAATTCATCATCAACTGATTGCTTATCAATCGATATACTAAATTCACCACACCAAGAGGAGTAGCTGATAATAAACATCCAGTGTGGTGAATAAGGCAAATGCAGAAGAGCTTATCAACCAGATCTCCACTGAAGTCAATAACTGGGCAACGAACAAGGGACCTCGATGGTGAATTACAAACAGTCGATAGACATACCATCTATTCCCCGTCCACTCGCTATCGTATAGAATGTTGTACCAGAAATATTATTTTATTAGTAGATACAGGGCGACATGGTGCTTAGTGCAACAAGTCACAAGAAATTAAACATTGGGACGATACAGCTCACACTTACTATTATGGAAGAGTACTATAAATAGAGCACATAGAATGCTCCAAAAATCAGTCAGCCAGCAGCCATTGACACGGAAGGAAGTCATCAGTAGCGGATCCATGAGGAATAGGTAAATTATAAATAATTAAGACTACCCCCCACCAGTGGTAAGGAGTCTTTTTGAGTGCCAGCGAAAGCCGTTTGATCGCCGACGAAAGTCGTTTGATTGGAGGTGAAAACCGTTTGACTGCCAGCGAAAGCTGTTTGATTGCCGATGGAAATCGTTTGATTGCCGGTAAAAACCATTTGACTACCAGCAAAAAGCTGTTTGATTGCCGACGAAAGTCGTTTGATTGTCGGTGAAGACCGTTTGACTGCCACCGAAAGCTGTTTCATTGCCGATGAAAATCGTTCGATTGCCGGTGAAAAGCGTATGATTGCCAGCAGAGGATATTGGACTGTCGACGCAAAACGTTTTTGTTGCTAACGAAAACCGTTGGGTTGCTACCGCAGAATAATAAAGTCCTGGGAACATAAGCATAAGCATTTACCGCACCATCAGCATATAATACAGCAACAATCATTCAGTGCCGATATCCAGAGGAGAATATGATTTAATCAAGACAGCAAACGAAGAAGTAAATCAGACTTTATTAACTACGACAGAACATTACCACAAAAATAAAAATGAAAACTTAATTGTACATTTAATTATAACATAGTAAAAGAGTAACAAATAAAAAACCTTCAAAAACTAAAGCTTTTTGTGCTTACTTTAGTTAGAACCTTAGAACCCGACGAGCGAAACCTCAGCCTTTGACAACAAAGTACATCGCAATCTACGGCCGAAACTTTGAGCAAAGTTCATTTGCAAAGTCAAAGAATTCAAATTTCTCTCCTAAATCTATAAAATGATAAAGCGAATTGGAAATTGTCTCTACAAGTTAAAGGATTTAAAATGCAAAGTGATTGGGAAGTACCACGCTAAAGATATATCTACTAGGACATCTTGTTTGTTCCTTTTCGTTTTCTTCTTTTAAACTCAAAAACGAAGAAGGTTTGTTACGGATGTCGTCCGGAATTCTGCATATCATTCCACATCTATTTTTTTTGCCACCCCTGAGGTTTTCGAAATTCATTGTCCCTCTATATATCAATTCCATTCCGAAAAACCTGCTTGACCGGAAGCAGAATGTCAAAATGTCTACCCTGCCTAATCAGTATTGAGATCTTAAGCAATCGATCTTTTTCTTGCGACCACCATCCAGTTCGGACATGCCTCCCAGGTTATAAAATATGTTAATTAGGCTTATTCATTGCAAGCCGACTAAGATTTTTTTTTTACTCCCATGCCTACATAAAGTACATCATCCTGGCCATAGTGGTGCAGGAAAATCACGTCCACAGATTGAATCAACACCAAAGCTTCACAGCAAAACCTCAGACGAGGTGGAATAAAATATAATAAAATAGGATTAACATCAGTTCCTTTTTTTTACGTGTACATCTAGTCGATCGCTGATAAGAACCCTAGCCCGCTAAAACAAGAATTCCATTACGTCACGATCCGCATTGGAAACCGAGAACTGGAGATTTACAGTTCGCTCTCCATTTGACATTTCAACCTCGCACCTCGACAGAAAGAAACGAAGAGAATCACCGTTCCCTGAAAATAGATAATCTCCAAATTCACTACGACCTGCTCGCTGCGATAGCATAACAATCAAACAAGAAGCAGGTCAGATCGTCACATAAGCTTGAGTCGACAGCTATCAGCCAATTCGTCGTCTATCAAGTGAGTGATTTGAGTTTAAAATTGGATGGTGTGTGGTCGGGTGTAAAAATCAAACAGGGCAGGTGATTTAGACTCCCAAGAGCACCGGGTGGTGGACACCCTAATCAGTTAGGTGAAGGGATTCCAAACGCCAATCTGGAGCCCCGAAATCATAATCCACAATCTGTGTTTGACATAACGATTCCCTTCTGGACCGCAACAAAAAAAAAAATAAGATAGAAAAAAAACGTCATCTTAATTTTGTAAATTATATATACATAGTGAATAGAACTTAAAGCAAGAAGTGAGGTTTTTGTGTATGACAAAAACTTATGCAGATATACGTCAAAAAAAGAAAACATTCTCAGGTGAACACGGCATACATTCCCCACATAATTTACAGATCTCATCAGGATCATACAGCTACGTTGCGGATAATTGTGCACAATCATCTGGACTGTTCGTGGTGAGTTTTCCTGTCTTGTTTTTATTACTTTTTTCTTAATTACATATGTACATATATATATTTTTCTGCTCTGCCACAATCTGCATATAAATTCCTTGCTAGTCTTGTCTAACGTGAAAAAAAAAATAATATAAAAAAAATAGAAAACACAAATTTACAACAAACATACATACCTCAGTCTGCTATTAAAGATTACCTAAATTATAACTTTGCTACTTAAAAAAAATCCTAAGCAAATTAAATGGATGTACTTAAATGTAAACTAAATACGAATTTAACATGAAAATTATTCTTCTTAAAAATCTTAATATATTAACTGCCTACTTATATACTATGAATTAAAATTGAACAAAAATCATGCAACTATCTAAAGCTAAAAGGAATAAAATATAAGTGAATTATCTGAAATGAATTAATGAGTGTTTATCTGAAGGGGGTTATGTGTAATATGGGCGTGAGGATTTCAGAAGTCCATAAAATATCATGAGTTATCCTGTTAAGATAAATCAAGGGACAGCCACATGTTTAAAAATTTGAGTATTTGCTGTCAAGGTACACAGAAGGTGTCGGAGGGTGGATTTGAACAAGGTACTCGAGGCGGCTAACATCTGCCGCCCAAAATGAACAAAGTTCGATGTAGTCATGATTAACCTAAAATCAAAAGATAAGTAAGAGTGTACGTCCGCTGTCCTAAAGTAAATTTTAAATCTTGGCATGAACAAAATTCTTTGTTAGCGTCTGGTTACTTGCGGATCAAGAACCTCGCCCACCGGCGCACCTAGCTGTGCATTCGGCAAGCATGCCAAGTATGATTCCCACTAGTAGTGTCCAGTGATTAAGAAAGTCGCAACAATACCCAGATAGTCCAAGGAAGGATATAAGTTCCTTAAATGTAGAAGGAGTTGGGAAGTTAACGATGGCATCTAATTTTGACGGATTTGTATAAGTTGCATTTGTCGAATTGTAATTTCATATTAGATTCTGCCAAAGTTTTGAATATCATACTTACATGCCTAACCTATTCTTCTTCTGTTCTACTAAAGATAATAGTATTATCAATGTAGGCAAAACATATTTTTTCTATATGTTCACTCAAAATTTCATCAAGTAGTCGTCGAAAGATCGAAGGTGAATTGTTGATTCTGAACGGGAGACGCAGAAATTCATACTTCCCATTATTTAATGAAAAAACGTTTTCTTCAGTGTCGGATGCTTTTAGTCGTATCTGATGAAATCCGCTTTTGAAATCTAGGACAGTGAAGAATGTGCATTGTTCTAGTTGCGCAAGAACCTCATTTATTTCAGGAGTCGGATATTTGACTGAGATAATAACGGTATCCTTTTTATTAGGTACATGTGCATTCACTACGTGAATTGTATAGGGAACGAGATGGTTTAATAATGTTATCAATCCAATCAGCATTTTCTTAATCTGCCTGTACTTCTCTTCCTCTGCCACTTCCTCTTTAACTGAGGCAAGATATGGGTAATATTTTGAATATATTGGAGAGTCTGTATTCGTGCGTATTTCGACTAATACTTTCGTATTATATGTGAGTTTTTCACTTGGATCAGCAAACAAAGAATTGCATTTTGAACAAGTGTACCAATTACATTTTTCTGTGAAACTGACATGATCCATTTAAATAGTTATAGGATTGAGCTACGGTGACTCTAATTATCTCTAACTCTGCCTAGAATAGACGAAATTGCGTGAAAGTATTAAGAGTTGGGAGGAGGTAAAATTTTAGGTTAATATCATTTTGATTGAATGCATTAAATTATACAACTCCAGAATTTAATGGCAATAAAAGTACATATATTTCTTGGACAGGGTAGATTCATTGAAACATATTTTGTCAACACTTGATGAAGTTTCCTTGGAAGTCATTTGAGGGTTTCTCCGGGACAAAATTGTAGGAAAAGCTTGTATTTAACTCTAGAAGCATCGTAGAGTTAATGACTGGGAACGAGTTAAGCAATTTTGGATTTATAGTTTTGGTTAGTGTAAGTCAATTATTTATTTTTTGAAAAGAGGCGAGTGAATCTGCCTTGAAAGTAATAGGGATTTCCTTTGATTGAGTTGTAGATTTTCTTTCGTCTTTACAAAGTAACAGTGTTGTAAGTGGTCTTGCAATTTTGAGTATAATCCTTGGCAAATGTCCTGTAATACCCAGATGATCCAAGGAAGAATCTAAGTTCCTTAAGGGTAGAAGGAGTTGGGAAGTTAACGATGACATCTAATTTAGACGGATTTGTTGTTACACCTTTTGACGATACAAAGAAGCCCAAAAATTCAACTGTATCTTTAAAGAAGCTGTATTTGTCCAATAGTAATGTCCTATTGCCTTCTGCCAATGTTGTGAATGTCATACTCGCATACCTAAAATATTCTTCTTCTGTTCTACTAAAGTTGATAGTATTGTTAGGATGGGTTTTCTTTTTATTATAAAATATTAATTTCTTAAAACAATCTTATTATCTGTATTTATTTTTATTGAAAATGATTTTTATTATTAATTTAATGACAAAAAAATAATAAATACTATAGTATTTAACAAAGTAAAAGTAAAAAATAAAGTATAATTGTAACGAGTACGCTTACAACTCGGCCATCCTGACTATTTGATCGGCTCCATCAAGAAACTCAATTAACAAAAAAAAAAAAACAATAATATTAACAATATTAACATGAAAAACAAAATCATGAATAATAACCATATTAATAATAAGATAATTAATTATAATAGAAGTAAAATTCGAACAAACCCTGGTAACATGAAGTTAAATACACAATATTAATACAGGTATTGCCATTTTGAAAAATATTTTTTTTTTAAGTATGAGAATCCCGCCAATCAACCCAGGAATGTATTCGTGAGGCTTTAATTATGCCATCATAAGGAATTAATATAGGAGTTAATTGACAATTTTCAATGTCTCTTATTACGTATCGATCATTCGGTAGAACCTTTTGCACTTTGTATGGACCACGGAATTTGGGGATAAACTTTTTGTTAGTACCGGCTGTTGTATCTGAATTTCTTATCATAACAAAATTTCCTTCTGTGTATTAGCATGATATTCTGACGTTGTAGACTGATGGTATTCAATATTATCAGACGTTTTTTGTCGTAAAGTTCGTTAAGAACTCGATTGACACGCTCAACTTCACCATTACTCTCAGGTGATGCTGTAGCTATTTTCACATGTTCAATATTATTTTCAAGTAGATATGATTCAAAATCAAGCGATGAAAAACAAGAACCGGGATCACTTATGATTCGACGAGGTCGATTATACTATTCAAAATACTTATCCAGGCCAACACACACTTCTTTAGTACATATTTTGTAAAAGCATCTACTATAACCAGTGTGTTTTCTCTTAGAAATAATTGACGGAAGAGTGACAAAATGATCTACATGAAGAGTATCGAATGGGATAGGTTTCTTTTGAATTTGGTATAGAGTACGATTTTAACTATGTTGTGGCACAGAATACGTTAAACACTGAATACAATTTTGAATATACTTTTCAATTTGTTCTCTCATACCTGGGAACCAATAATGCATTTTAATTTGTTCAATATATTTCATAACACCCATATGACAATTTTTTTCATGTGCCACTATTATAATTTGCTATTTCATTTCTTTTGGTACATATAACAACAGATTTCCATTTTCTAATTTTCTATAAACTAAACCATCATCAAGGACAAAATTTGGGACTTCTTCTATTTCTAACTCGTAATTTAACTATTTTTTTGTCTCTATTTTGGGTTATTTGTAATTGCATATCTACATCATCTGCATTAACAACTGTAATCATTTATTGAACGTCTTTGTGACTCTGAACGCATGTTAGTGGGAATTGCTTAAAGCATCAACATAACCAATTAACAGACCACTTCGATGCTGAATGGTGTAGATATAATTCTCAAGATCAAATGCCCAACGAGCTATTCGAGGATTTACACTTTTGCGATTCAAATTCATCGTAAGGGAGTTACAATCCGTTATAATTTTAAACGGAATACCTACGAAACTTTCGTAGTGAGTATACGAGTATTATAGCTAGAGTTACTAATTCAAACTGTGAAATCGAGATTCAGAATAAATTGTACGTTGTGAAAAATATGCTATGGGATGAAATTTATTATCGTCCTGTTTTTGCATTAATATTTATCCAAAACCCCTAGTGCTTGCATCACAATGCAATGCTGTGTCATGTTTCAGGTTACACAATGCTAAAACAGGTGGCGGTACTAATCTATCTTTTAAGGTAGAAAATGCCGAAAGACATAATTCATCGAATACAAATTTAGCATTTAATTTAAGAAGATTTCGGAATGGCATAGCAATATGTGACAACGAAGGGACAAATCGACGGAAATATGAAAATAATTCTAAACATTCTTGGAGTTGATCTTTTGTTTTTGGAATAGGGAAATTCTTAATTTTTTTATGTGTACATTGTTAGAATGGATCTCTTTCTTATTGATTTGAAATGCTAAGAAAACAATTTCGTTGTAGCAAAATCGACACTTCTTAAATTCCAGTTCAAGTGGAAATTCAGCAAGTCGTCGAAGTAATCTTTTGAGTACGTCTAAATGTACTTCAATGGTTTTGGTTGCAATTGTAATATCATCCACACCTTCTCGATAAATGTGTGTAATATGTTGTTAATAATCCGCTGAAATAATGCTGGCGCATTTTTCAATTCAAATGGCATTTGTAGAAATTCACACTGTCCGTCTGGCGTAGCAAAAGCTGTATACGGAATTGAATTTTCAGAGATCTTAACATGGAAAAATCCGTTTTCAAGATCTAAGGTTGTAAAATATGTCTCCTTCTAATCTTTCCAAGCAATCATCTATATGAGGTAATGGGTAATTATCTCGCACCATAATTTTATTGAAGGGTCGATAGTCAACACACATTCGATTTCCACCAATTTTTTTTAGAAACTAAGACAATTGGAAATGCATACCAGGTCGTATTTGTTTGTTTTTCAAAAGGTCAATAATCATATCTCTGACAGTTTTCATATGAAAGCTTTCGAGGTGGTAAACTTATTGGTATGTCGGAAGTTAAGTGAATTTTCATTTCATATTTTTGTTCGTTAGAAATTGGAGTATTTGAAAGGTCCAGATCATTATTCTCAATTAATGTTTTAATCTCTTTCCGGTACATTGGGCTTAGGCCAGCGTTAATATCAAATGATTCAATTTCAATTCTCTTTTTAAAATATCCGGAACAAAATGATAGATAAAATTTGACAAATCAGGTATTTCAACAACGTTAGAGAATTGACATTTGTTGTAATTAAACAAAAAGTTTAAATTCTCATTCTCAGTGGAATCATGCACACAATGTAATACTTTATTTGATATTTTTATTTCATTTTTATTTGGATCATCTAAACTTTTTACAATTTTTTCTGGAATTTTATTTAAGGCTAAATCAACTATCATACATTTAATGTTTAATGCATTCAAAAAGTCTCGACCCAATAAGAGGGGATACAACAAAAATAGAAAGAAAATTTCAATTTTAATTTTTCCGAAAGAATATAACTTAAAGTGTCCCAATCTTTTGAAACCAGAATATTGAGTCCATTGATTGGTTAAATAATTTGGAACAGCGGATTTCCTCATTAAACTAATTGGACTACCCGAATTAAAAAGTGAAAGGAAAGTGTTACATGTATGCCTAAATCAATTAATCAAAAAGGTAACACTTAAATAATTTAACTCGGAAATAGGATCGTTATATTTTGTTTCTGCATTTTTGGTGTTCTTAGAGTTGAATTCATCTAAAAGAGCCACTCGATTAGTAGGTTTTTGCTGGTAATTTCTAAAATTATGCTCCTTGGAACCGCATTAAAAACATGAACCTTTTTCACGTTTGGGATAAGGACATGAATTTGTGCAAAATGTCCAACATTTGAGCAATTGAAACAATATATTTTGGAACAAACAATATTTGGTTTTGAAAAAGTTGGTCTTGCAGAAACCACCCTCGTAGTTAATGAAGATTTAAATGCTTCATTTGCAAACTATGTTGATGTGACAATTGCTTCAGATGTTGTAAACTGCAAGCTGGATACAGCACAGCAATGTTTACTGAATTATCTTGAAAATCTTCAATTATGAATTGAATAACTTTTGTTTCATCAATGTTGCCACGTGCAGCCAACTCTTGAAATTTAAGAATATAACACATAACAGATAGCTCCAATGATTGGAAAGTTGTTTTTAGTAGTGTATCGATTTCTTCAGAAATAGAGTATGAATGTCCAAAGTTTGACAAAAAATTGTTGCGAAACGCCGCATAATTTGTTGAATTATCCACACGAAGAAAAATTTCGGCAGTGGAATCCGTCTTCATCAGACGTCGAATTGAATTTAACGGAAATATATCATCACCACTTACCGAATCGCAAGCTCTCTCAAAGTTTTCAATCCATTTACGGGCATCAGAAGCTTCATCACCAGCGAAAGGTATGATAGTATGTTGAACATCAAATTTTGGGAGAAGAAAAATATTCGAACTAAGAACCAGTTCTTGTTGCAATTGTTGCAAACGTTGACGTATTTCTAGTATTCTCAAGAGTATATCAATTTCAGCTTCCTCTTCTGTAAGAGATAAAATATGATTTTCTGATGCATGTTCCCCGACTTGATTGTTGTTTCCAAGTTCTTTTTGGCTTATCAAAGGGTTAAGTGCATCTCTTTGACTATTTCCTGAATTGTTGGAATTTTCAAAATTCTCTTCTTCTAGTTCAGAAAGTTTGTCTTCATATAGCTTTTTTAATTGTGTATAATTGGCAATTGATAAAAATTCTATTTTCTGTTTTTCAAGCCAATTTTGCAACTTAGTTCTATTCATATTTATTCGCTTATTAGTCGTACTGATGTCTTAATTTTCAAGCTTTCCAAAAGAATCCCACTTCTGAAGCTGCTAGGATTGGTTTTATTTTATATTTTACTTTTACTTTGTTAAATACTTTAGTATTTATTATTTGTTGCCATTAAATTAATAATAAAAAATCATTTTCAATAATAATAAATACAGAGAATAAGATTGTTTTAAGAAATTAATATTTTATAATAAAAAAAACCCATTCTAAGAGTATTATCAATGTAGACAAAACATATTTTTCCTATATGTTCACTCAAAATTTCATCAAGTAGTCGTCAAAAGATCGAAGGTGAATCGTTTATTCTGAATGAAAGACGAAGAAAGTCATACTTCGCTTTATTTACTAAAAAAGCGTTTTCTAAGAAAACTTTTCTTCAGTGTCGGATGCTTTTAGTCGAATCTGATGAAATCCGCTTTTGAAATCGAGGAGAGGGAAGAATGCGCATTGTTCTAGTTGCGCAAGAACCTCATTAATTTCAGGAGTTGGATATTTGTCTGAGATAATAAAACGCTATCCTACAAATAGGGTTGCTATATTTTTCCTACAGCTCGTAGGTATAAATTGCTAAAATAATTAAATATTCCGGGATTTCGGCATTTTGCACTGGACAAAATAAAAAATTATGCATTTATATCAAAATAAATAAATTCTTTTATTAATTATTAGTTTTAAATAACTTTTTGAACATTACGTTTTATATTTAAGTTTTTTGAAATCATTAAATAGACAATAAATATACATCTATGAGTATATTGATTTTAAAATAACAGCTCAACAAAAAATAAACAAAATTCATCGATAAAATTTAAATATAATAACTCATACACTAAAATTATCACATTATTTTTTAAATGATTGTAATTGAATTTCACATAATCGATCAGTCTTTTTGTAATTACATATCTTAAATAAAGTAGGTAATTACAAATAAAAAATCTTATGTGGAACAAAATTACTTAGAATATTTTAAGGAACTTTTGGCACATTTAATTATCACAGAATTATTTTTTACAAAATTGTAAAATTCTGAATAGATAAAGTCAAAGTCAAAGTTAAAAGTTGTAAGGAATTCACCTTTAATAAATTCATGAGAGCATTGATTTCTTACATGCATCCACTTTAGAACCATTTGTGAAAATACTCTTTCAGCAAAGCAATTGGAGCTTGGAATACTAAAGACAAAGGAAATTATATTGAATATATTTGGAATTTCTTCGATTGAAAACCTTTAAATATTTGCCTTTATTTTAAGAAAGAGTTGAGGTCTTTATCTTTTAATTCCAAAATTGTTTCTAATGACATTCGAATGATTTGATATCCTGCATAAAGAGAATTGTCATCCATTTCATCAATATGCAGTAAGCGCACAGCTCTTTCAAAACTGTCAAATTTTAATGAAGCATTTAAATTTAAAAATGACAGCCGGAATATTATTGTCTGAAAAATCATACCGTTCTTCTATATATGCAATAAAATGTTTATAAAATCTTATTAAATCATTTTGTAAATGCTCTTTGATATCCCCTCTCAAATAAGATAATTTCTCATCTAGCTCTGCTTCCGAAAAATGTATTTCTAAGTCTTTCATTAAACTTGGTACGAATTTCGTGCATTTTCAAATGTATTTCAATTACAGAAAGAGAATTCGATTCAATTTGTTTCATAGTTGTTTCAACTCAAGACCTCACGTTATGAGTAAATGATAAATAGGTAAGCATTTTTTTCTTCGTATTCTGTTTCAAAGGATTTCTCTATAAGACGAGGACATTCGTTTTCAGATTCCTTTAAGTGTGACTTAAGACGTGGCCATATTTTCAGTAATCTTTCAACAGCTGGACCTAATGATAAAAATCTAGTAGTTGCATGTTTTATTATTTCTTCCCACTCCATTTCATTAGCTTCGATCTGTTGTTGTAAATCAGCACTTCTTTTAGCCGAACGACTGAAATAACTGCAAACTTTCAGTAAAAAAAACTTTATACATCGTATTCTAGTTTGTTAGTGGAAAATTTAGCTGCATTGTTTAATATGTGCACTGGGCAGCCCGCCCTTATAATTTTTTCGTTTTTCGATTTTAGAATTGGGAATATTGAATGGTTTTTGCCAAAGTTGACATTTGCATTGTCAGCAGAAAACGCAGAAATACCATTTTTTTAAAAAGTTTTCTCTATAATGTTTGACACTTGATTAGCAGATTCATCGTCGTTCTCTAAAAAATTAAGGAGTCGATTTTCTATACCCGTTTCGCAGAAAAATCGAATGCATATAGGAAACATATTTTCATTTTTCATATTACTTGTGATAAAAGTAACAACAAATTACAGAAACAAAAGAAAGAAACCAATATACTTTGATGTTCTATTAGTTTATTATAGTTATTTAGTACAAGACAACTGATCTCTTCGGTGGTCGGGCGTAGACTGCCGACACTCAATAATATCGTTGAGCTTACAGTTCGGCCATCCTATCATCGATCCTGTTCTTAGGATCTGAGTCGAGGTCGTCGCTTTCGTCAAAGGCGACTCTGGTAACTCGCACCACTTTTTCATCTTATCAGGTGACATGACGGTACTGAATTTCATTTGATTTTGCTGCATATCTTGGATATCTTTTATTATATAGCGATCGTTTGGAAGCACCTTGGTTACTACGTATGGTCCTCTATACAGCGATTCCAGTTTGCGTGAAGCACCTGTTGCGCCCGCTTCGTTTTCGATGAGGACGAGATCTTCAACTTGGTAGATCGGTGGCTTGCGATGCGCTCCGTCGAAGCGAGTCTTTGGTTGCTGCTGGCGTTTCAAGATCTTCTGCATTGCATCGTCCCGACGTTGACCCATTACTTCTTCGTTGACGATTGGTTTTTCATTTAGCTCGATTAGCATTTTATTGCCCAAAATGTCCCGTAGAGAGTAGGAGAATAATAATTCATGGGGGCTCGCCTTAGTCGTTGAATTCTTTGCGGTGTTGGGGCCCCATTGAATTGCCCTTAAATGGCTCGCCCAGTCCTTTCCTCTCTCGGCTGTGTGTAGTCATCTCAAGGCCGACAGGATTGTGCGGTTGCACCTCTCTACTTGGCCGTTTGCTCTCGGCGGTTTTTATGTGCTGTATTCCTTTATAGCAAAACTCCTCAAATGCTCTGGCCGCGAAAGCTGTTCCTGGATCGGTCACCAACCTCCTAGGTACGCCAAAATAGCTAGTTATATCCATCAGAACATTGAGAACCCCTTTAGTATTCGTCGTTTTCACGGCTCTTAAGACGACATACTTGGTAAAGTTGTCAATGACTGCCAGCACATACCTGGTACCCCCTGTTCCGATGGTGAAGGTTCCCAGATGATCCATAGGAAGTGGCACACGCTCGGGACAGTGAAGCTCTATTTCGGATAGTCTACCATTTTTCTTTGAGTATGCGCATTCCACGCAAGACTTTATGTAGGATCGTGTGAAGCCCTTCATTTTGCGAAACCAGTAGTCCTCTTTAAATCGCAGAAGCGTCTTTTCATCTGCAAGATGACCCACATCTTCATGGCATAGCTTCAAGTCTTTCCATTTAACCGCTTTAAGCACTACCCATTTTTCGTCGCCATCCACTAAGCGAAACAAGCGCAGACCTTTAATTCTGTATTCCTTTTGCAGCATCTTCTTTGTCGGTGTCAGTTCAAGTCCCTTAAGTGCTGTAATGATAGATCGAAGATTACTATCCTACCACTTTGGCATCTTCTGTCGGTTGACGACTCAGAGCGTCGACATATGCTGCTTTCTTACCTGGCTGATGAATCGTATCGAATGTAAATTCTTGAAGTTTAAGCCACCAGCGTCCACCTCTCGGTATAATTTCTGCTATCTGCAGTCAGTGACGACCTTAAACATCTTACCCAGTAAATATACCCTAAACCTTTCAAGACTGTCGACTACAGCAAGAACTTCCAGTTCGTAGGAATGATATTTCTGCTCGTCTGCTGTTAGTTTGGCCAAATGCGAGTAGTTCTTGACGAACTTCCTAAGGAACCCGGTGAGACCAAGGAACTGCCGGACCTCGTGGACATTTCGTGGTGTCGGAAAATTCATAATTGCTGTCGTCTTTTGCTCGCTGGGTTACAAACCGTCCCCGCTAATCTGGTAACCGAGAAATGCAATATTTGTCTTAAAAAATGAGCACTTGCCTGTGTTAAGGGTGAAGCCGGATTCTTCCAGAGCCTTGAGAAACCTTTCTAGCTAGTCTAATCCTTCCTTATGGTTTTGCTGGGAATAATCGTATCGTCAAGATACACTGCAGCATCTCCATTCCTCAGCTTGGACTTCAGTGAATTCATGCCCGCCTGAAAGTGCCCCGGAGCGTTAACTAATCCGAATGGCATCCTATTGAACTCAAAGTATCCTTTGTCTGTTGAAAACGCGGTGAGCTTTTGCTCTTCCATCGGTATCTGGTGATAACCTGATGCCAAGTCAAGTGTTGTGAAGATGGAGTTGCCAGATATTTAGGTCAGTACTTCCTCCAAAACTGGCATCAGGCACTTTCTTTTTACAGTGGCTTTATTGAGCGCCCGGTAGTCCACGGAGAACCAGTCGCTGCTATCTTTTTTGTCGTTAATACTATTGGCGCACAGTAGTCCGACACTGATGGCCTGATTACCCCCTGCGGCAATAGTTCCGTAACTTTCTCCTTCACAATTGCTCTTTTAGCGAACGGTATTTTGTATGGTTGGACACACACATGCTGTGATGTCGTTAATTCGATTGAGCACGTTCGCAGTTTCGATACCCCCAACTCGTCTGAGTTCCTTGCGAAACACTTACGGTATGTTTCCAAAGATTTTCGAGAATATGCTTTGCCTTTTCACCAACATCGCCTACATCAAGCTCCTCTAGCTGTATTTTTGGACTATTCTCTTGCACGAGAGCAATATTCGGATTAGAAGCGGGCGAGTTTTTATCCGTTATGTCTCTGATCGATAGCTTTTGATGCGACTTCACCAATTCTACTTGTGGCTGATCCAGCAACTTTCGGCCGAACATCATGTCTTAGGGCTTACTATCGTCGGGAACAATAAGCACTTCGCACCATGACGTGAGCTGATCTACGGTAACCTTTGCATGAAGATGACCGATAGTGAACCAAGACCCACCTCCGAATCCATTCAGGCTCCTGCAGCTAGCGTTATATTGAATTCCTCCCTCTTCAGCGCAGCTTTGTCGCAGTTATAGCGAGTCACTACCTAGATCAATAAAAGCATTCACAAGAGATCCGTTTACCCTTACTTTTTTCATGTACTCCATGCCATCCTCTTGTACAATACGAATCTGCCCATATGGTGCCCTCGTTGAAGCTATTATACCTGCTGGGCCTGTTGAGCTACCCTTTCTATTCTGCCCCGGGCTTGGCGCTGATGGCGATGAACAATCCCGTTGGAAGTGGCCAGGTTGATGACACCGAAAGCAGTTAACTCTGTTTCCCGTCCTGCCTGCATTCTCAGTTGATGTGATGGGATTTTGTCTATCTATTGCACGCCTCCTTCTAACTTTGTCCAGCATTTATTGTATAGACCTGGGTTGCACCGCTCGAAGTGATTCTTTGCACTCCACTTCTGCCATTCCCTGAATAATATTTTAGCAATCCTTCCTCACCAACATTTCCCCTTGACGCAATCAACCTCATTTCGAAGACATAAACTTCAATTTCTTTCCTGGTTTCTGCCGCCGCCATCGCAGTCGATCATGTATGTCTACGTCATTATCAGTTGTCGGGAAGTTTCTGGAAAGACCTTCGCAAAACTCTTCTAGTGACCCATGAGAACCAGTGGTGCTCCACAACTTTCCTGCCCCCGTAAGCTTCATTGTCGCCGCCATTAACGTAAGCCTATCATCGAGTTGATACATCGTTCGCAGTTCCCTAATTTTTTTTTATCCAGGCCTTCGATGATAAACTCGCAATGTTCTTTGGATTGGATTAATTCATATCTACAACGACTCGGAGCATAAGGAAGTTGCCCTTCCCGCATCCACTCTCCCTATCATATGAGTAAACCCCAGTTGGCTCGACACCATGTGTAGCAATAGGGGTACTTGGTATGATAACCTGGCTACTCGTCGACAATCGCGCCGCTGCTAGACCTTCTTTCATTTCCCCCAATTCCTTACGTAGCTTATCCATCGCATTCGACATATAGCTACTTTCACCGCTCTTCGACGCACGTGCCACTCTAAGCTCTTCTTTGATTTCCTTCAGCTGTTGGTGTAGTTTAGTTACCTCCGACATAATGTCACTGATATCGCGGTCCATGCCACTTTGCACTGGGCTAATCCCTTGTAAGGTGGGTTCCTCTACCAGACGAATCACCAGATCTCCCTTAAACCCCAACTGGCTCATGTCGCGCGATTTCAGTATCCTCCTCAATTGATCGACAGTCAGATCTGAATATTCGTCTCGCAGCTTCTCTATGTCCATGACAAATATAAGCTTTTAGCAGTGACAACCAAAAATATCTAAAACCACCTTCGGTTACAGCAATGTAGCGGCAAAAAAAAAGAAAAATTTACATAAGTTCCACTGGCGATCGGTTTCGATAACGGCTTTGCTTTTTCTTTTCAAGGCAGTTGGTTTGTGTTGCCAAAAAAAATATTAAGAGTTCAGTTTCGCGGAGTACAGCATATGCTATAAGTATATAACCCGTGAGCGAAAAGAATAATTGACCACAGAAAGAGTCCGACGGTTTCGAATCCTACTTCTGCCTTGATAAAAGTAACAACAAATAACAGAAACAAAAGTAAGAAACCAATATACTTTGATGTTCTATTAGTTTATTATAGTTATTTAGTACAAGATAACTGATGTCTTCGATGGTCGGGCGTAAACTGCCGACACTCAATAATGTCGTTGAGCTTACACTTGCATCAGTAGCAACCGAGAAATATAAGTTTTTGTGTTGCAATTTCTTAAGGTTAAATCATAATGTACCAATTGTTGTCTATCAATAAAACATATTTATATTAGGCATTTTTTTGTGAGATTGAGTCACAACCCGGGAAAAACGCTGTCCCTGTGGGACAGTTGAATTTAATCCTGAAATCTGGGTATCGGTAACATGCCCACACGTTTTTAATTTTTTTAAGACGACAAATAGCAGATAACAGTAGCTCCCATACATTTTTTGGGCCAAAAAAAAACTTTATCATTCTCAAAAACGGCTCCAAGAATTTTTTATAAAAAAAATGGTATGTTTTTAAATTATTACAGTCCACTTTAAAGCATAAAAATATTTTGCTTTGCGTAATTATTAACGGTACTTCCCATAGAACCACTTTTTATATTTTCGCCTTCTCATAATTGGGTGAACCAGAATTTAAAGAATTAATAAAACTGCATACTCAAGTTTTCAAAAAAAAAAAAATCGATTTAAAAAATAAATACAAATTTAGTTTTGAAAAATCTATTTCTCAACAACCAGTCACTGAATGAAATTTGAATTTTATATATATATTAAAATATATCTAATATCTTTAATATGGTGTTTCAATTTCTTTTTCTAAAAATGTTTTTAAAATTATATATATAAACAATTAATTTTTTAAGGCTCCAACGATTTTTGATTTTTTTTTTGATAATTTCTTATTTATCCAGGAATTCAAATGACATCTTTGTTTTCCCTCAAACTATAATAACAAAGCAATATAAAAACCTTTTATTATGTGTATTATCCATTTATTTCTACCTTGTTATATTTCATTTGTAGGAATTTTTGCGTACATCACTGAATACTACATAGAATGTAGGCCCTCATATTTATATATCCTTTATTTTCGTTAGTATATGTACATATTTATATACCTTGTGATGTGCTTTTTGTTTCTCAGCCGAGGTTTTGCTCGTCGGATAGCCAGGGTCGTAAATGAAGAAAACACGAAACTTCAAATGAAAGGTAATATTTGGTTTGGATAAATTCTGGTTATGCGGGTATTCTGGTTTAAAGTGGCAGTATTGATACTCCTTCAAATAAAGTGTATTTAACTCTTGGTTAAGTAGTCCTTGGGGGTTGTTTCTGGATCTGGTGCTAGCTCTGGGTATTCTGGTTTCTGGTTAGTTCCTGGTCAATTGCTTCTGGTATCGGCATGGGCTCTTAGCCCCCTGGTGACGGATCGGCAGGTAAAATGCCCCTGGTGGCGATCAGCAGGTATAATGCCCCTGGTGGCGGATCAGCAGGTATAATGCCCCTGGTGGCGATCAGCAGGTATAATGCCCCTGGTGGCGGATCAGCAGGTATAACGCCCCTGGTGGCAATCAGCAGGTATAAAGCCCCTGGTGGCGGATCAGCAGGTATTAATGCCCCTGGCGGCGATCAGCAGGTATAATGCCCCTGGTGGCGGATCAGCAGGTATAAGGCCCCTGGTGGCGATCAGCAGGTATAATGCCCCTGGTGGCGGATCAGCAGGTATTAATGCCCCTGGTGGCGATCAGCAGGTATAATGCCCCTGGTGGCGGATCAGCAGGTATAAGGCCCCTGGTGGCGATCAGCAGGTATAATGCCCCTGGTGGCGGATCAGCAGGTATAATGCCCCTGGTGGCGGATCAGCAGGTATAATGCCCCTGGTGGCGATCAGCAGGTATAAGGCCCCTGGTGGCGGATCAGCAGGTATAATGCCCCTGGTGGCGATCAGCAGGTATAAGGCCCCTGGTGGCGATCAGCAGGTATAATGCCCCTGGTGGCGGATCAGCAGGTATAAGGCCCCTGGTGGCGATCAGCAGGTATAACGCCCCTGGTGGCGGATCAGCAGGTATAAGGCCCCTGGTGGCGATCAGCAGGTATAATGCCCCTGGTGGCGGATCAGCAGGTATAAGGCCCCTGGTGGCGATCAGCAGGCAAAAGCTCTGGTAGATCAGCAGGTACCGAAGCCCCTGGTTTTTTTTTTTTTTTTATAATCTACACGCGCTCAAGGGATTATGAATACCCTTTAAATGTTTCAACACAGCGCGGGCGTGAGGGTGAGGTTAAGGAAGAGAAAGAATGATAGGAAAGATGTGTGGCGTGTTATTCGGAGACTGTAGGTGGTTTTTGTCTCGGATTTTATCTCCAGGGATGGCGGCTGAACTAATGCGGAGAAATTTCCGTGTCTTATTTATCGGTGTCCCTTTTAATTCGCATTAATTTTTTTATTCTTTGTCATATATTTTATCGGTATACTAGTTTTACTCAATCACATATTGTTAGTTCTATGCCTGAACAGCATGTAATGAGTAAACCAGCAACTCATGGTATGACATTTATTTTTAGAATTGGTTTTTAATGGAAAAATAAGAAGGCATAGACTACAGCAGGGATCGAACCTGTGACCATGAGGTTGACAGGCGAACACACAACTATCGCGCCACGGCCATCCCCAAATAACCTAACTTTCAACGAAACCCCTTACCACTGGTGGGGGGAAGTTCCGAGCAACAAAGCTACAATTGACCTAATCGACCTACCTCGTCGGTGGTCAAAGCTAAACTGACTGAATGAATCAAATTTACCAATAACGCACGACTTCAAGTGTGGTCGAAAGGGTCCTTTCGTCTTTCATCAAAGGTCCTCATGTAATGTTTCCAGTCAACACTGAATGTGAACTGTGAGGGTGACGAATGAAAATAACAATTATTGATTGTTTTTCTGCTGACGTCACATGCTCTAACGAGTGCGAATTGTATTGTTACTAAAGGCAATTTATGCTGAACATATCTTAGTGGGTGTCGGCAGAGTGAAATTAATTATTGAACCGAGGAAAAGTAGGTAGCATGTAACACTTCGTTACAACCTATGTTCCATATATTTATGTAGCTACATTATTACCCTCCTAAATTACATAATTAATCCATAATCTAGATTTAAATATTCATTTGTAAGTAGGTACCTATGTAACTATTCCTTGAATCATCCATTCGACAATTATTCATTATACTAAGAATCTTATCTACATACTAGGATAACCAAATTACCTACCTACTCACAGTGTCCGTCAATGTTTAAATACATTAAACTTGTTCTTGTTAGATACAAGAGCAAGTTCGTACGACCCAGTCGTGCATTTTATTTCCCTATTTATCCAAATCCAAACATCTATAAAGAATTCCGTTTCTTGTGTTTTTTTCTTCTCTGGCATTATTTTGAGATTTTATCCTATGAAAATTTTTGAGTGCTTGTGCCAGAAATTAATCTAGCACTGCCTTGGTGCGATTCGCTCATATGAACTTGTTTCTTATGTAAATGGATAGGTAGCTGATTTCCTATGGATTTTTGTTGGGTTTTTGTGGATGAATTTACTTTGCAAGCCTGCACCAACGTAATCTTGATGGGATTTTTTTTATTCTTACACTATTGACACTATGTTGTTTCTCGTGTAATTATATGAATATGCTTTCGTGTGAGCAGATGAAATGACTTAATTTAAATTATTCGAAGATAATTATTGCGTTCAAATAACTTTTAGAAATACATAGGAATAGGTAGCTGGTTAGACGAACATAAATTTGAAGAATGAACGTATGTGTATCCATAATTGTTTCTTATATTATGGTTTGATAATTCGCCCCAAAACTTTGCTCCCTGTGCTTTTGCACATCCTGCACATATGGTGGGTCCGGCCCTGTTTGCTTCATATAACAACAGACTTACATTTCCTAATTTTCTATAAGCTAAACCATCATCACGGACAAAATTTGGAACTTCTTCTATTTCTAACTTTTCTCGTAATTTAGCTATATTTTCGTGTCTATTTTGGGTTATTTGTAATTGCACATCTACATCATCTGCATAACAACTGTAATAATTTGTTTAACGTCTTTGTGACTCTGAACGCATGTTACTGGGTATCGGCTTAAAGCATCAACATGACCCATTAACAGACCACTTTGATGCTGCATGGTGTAGATATAATTCTCGAGATCAAATGCCCAACGAGCTATTCGAGCATTTACACTTTTGCGATTCAAAGTCACCGTAAGGGAGTTACAATCCGTTATAATTTTAAATGGAATACCTTCTAGATAGACACGAAACTTTCGTAGTGATTATAATGTAACTAGAGTTTATAATTCAAAACTGTGAAATCGAGATTCAGAATAAGTTGTACGTTGTGAAAAATATGCTTGGGATGAAATTTATTATCTTCCTGTTTTTGCATTAATATTCCTCCAAAACCCTCAGTGCTTGCATCACAATGCAATGCTGTGTCATGTTTCGGGTTATACAATGCTAAAACAGGTGGCGTCACTAATTTATCTTTTAAGGTAGAAAATGCCAAAAAACATAATTCATCGAATACCAATTTAGCATTTGGTTTAAGAAGTTTTCGTAATGGCATAGCAATATGTGAAAACGGAGGGAAAATCGACGGAAATATGAAAATAATGCTTAACAATTTTAGAGTTGATCTTTCGTTTTTGGAATAGGGAAAATCTAATTTTTTGTATGTGTACATTGTTAGGATGGATCCTTTCTTATTGATTTGAAATGCTAAGAAAACAATTTCGTTGTTGAAAAATCGATACTTCTTAAATCTCAGTTCAAGTCGAATTTCAGCAAGTCGTCATTCAAACTGTCCGTCTGGAGTACATGCTGTATACGGAATTGAATTTTCAGAGATCTTAACATGGTAAAATCCATTTTTAAGATCTAAGGTTGTAAAATATGTCTTTCCTTCTAATCGTTAATAGATGTTTTTTTATGCAGGCTCCAGGTCAATAAAAGACGGTGTTAAAAAGTAAGCGACGTTTCGAGCATGAATACAGTATTTCACACATCAAACAACACAATACATTGGTATTTCTCCTGAAATGTAGGAAGCTTGGTTTAATCCCCAACTTTATACATAATTCATCAGCAAACATCAATAAGATTTTTGAATTTTCAAAGGAAGGGTCAGAGAAAATCTTAGAACAGAAACTTGCTACACACGTGCATAACTTCCATGCAAAACTTTTAAATATAGCTATCTCTCTCAAGCACACACAAACTAGGAAGCAAAAGATTTCCTTTTGAAGTCTGAGGAAATTATCTCTACCACATTAACCAAAAATGAAAGCTCAAGCTTTTTCAATAGCCAAAATATTACACCCCACAAAATCAACACCGAAACCAAAAACAAACAAAAATACAAACTAGATTAATTGAAGAAAGCTTTAATATATAAAATGGGTCTCAAATTTAATGATAAATGGTTTGTCAACAAGACTGACGTCATCATCCCAGACGACATCAAATGGCTGTTGTCATTGGGGCAAAACTTCGGAATGCCAATAACGAAACCAAATTTAGCTCTCTTTAAAATCATAGCGGATGAAGAAGAAATGATAAAGACTTTGGAACAGGGTGACCATGAAAAAGCACGTGCCAACTTCACACAAATTCTGCAAAATTTTGTTCGGTCTTCTGCACCTTCTTCGTTCGATAAATTTATCAACCAAATATCTAGAGATGCATTAAGATTTTTGAAAAACCACAAAGAGATTTACATTGTTAATACAGACAAAGGAAACGTTACGGTAGCCATTTATAAAAATGAGTATATCGAAAAGATGAGAGATTTGATGGCAGATAGGAGTACCTATAGAGTATTAGGCGCAATTCTACTCTTACACTCCAAAATACGAATAACGGTTTTGCTAAGACTCTGTTTAACGAAAACATTATAAACGAGTATGAAAAGAAACGAATAATAACGTATACCGCCAATAGTCCTCGAATATACGGACTACCGAAAATCTATAAGGAAAATATGCCTTTAAGACCTATTTGTGCCTCAAACTCTGTTCCATGCTACGAACTGTCGAAATTTATGGTAAAGATTCTTAAGAAATTGACGGAACAGTCAAAATTCAATGTCAACAATGCGAAACATTTTATTGAAGTTGTTTCACCATTGCCCGTAGAAGATGACAAGATTCTAGAATCTTTTGATGTTGTTTCCTTGTTTACGAATGTTCCTGTACATATGATATTGGAAATTGTTGAGAAAAAGTGGAATGATATAAGACAGCATACTCAGATAAGAAAGTTTCTGTTCATGGACATACTCCGTTTCTGCATCATTGATAATAACTATGTACAATTTGAAACAAATATATATCAACAAAAACAAGGTGTCCCTATGGGTAGCCCTATCTCACCAATAATCGCGGATATTGCAATGGAAGTTTCATTAGAAGATGTCATTGGTAATCTGACCACAAAACCAAAAATCATTACCAAATATGTTGATGACTTATTCGCCATCATAAAATCGGATAATGTCGAAATCATACTTGGCGCTTTAAATTCTTTTCATCGTCGTATCCAATTTACGATAGAGTTGGGGAAGAAACGAGAACTACCTTACCTCGATGTAAAAGTTGTAAGACACAACGGGAAATTGATTTTCGATTAGTTTAAGAAACCTACTTCCTCTGGTAGACTTATAAATTTTCACTCCAAGCAACCAAAACAGGTTATATTTAACACCGCACAAAATTTCAACAACAGAGTCCTTGACTATAGTAATATTATATTTAGCAAAAAAAATCTAAATATTATTAGGGACACCCTGTGTTCCAATTCCTTCCCCGCACATGTCATCAACAGTTTGGTAAGCAATTATCGTAACAAGAACAGTGCTACTCACGAAAATGACCCTCCTCCCCTTGTTGTATATCGGAGTGCATTATATATCCCACCCCTTTTCACTCGTATGAAAGCTGCAAATATTCACAACAAAGAGATGGCGAGAAGAGCTTTTAGATCTGCTAATAACCTAAAAAATTTGTTGTTCACCAATACAAAGGGGAGGATTGATAAGCTAGACAAGTCTGACGTTGTCTATAGGATCAATTGTTTGGGCGGAAAAGGTACTGGTTGCTCATCTTTGTATGTAGGTACTTCCAAACAAAAGCTTCGCAATCGCCTTTCAGGCCACCGCTCTGATATAAACAAACGGGGATCTTAGAAAACTGCACTTGCGCTTCACTGTATAGAGGAAGAGCACACACCTGACTTGGATAATGTAAGAATATTGGAGATTGAGAGACACCATAATAAAAGAATGTTGCTGGAAATGCTGCATATCAACAACACAGAGAGTGCAATCAACAGAAGATCTGATTGTGATAGTCTCAGTATTATATATAACCAGCAGATAAACAAAAAATTAAAACAGTAGACACAAAAAGAAAACTACGGACAGTAGTGTTTAAAATGGTTAAATAAATCTGATTTTGTGAAAAGTTTTATTGATAATTTTGATAATTCTTTTATCTATATTGTGAAAATGTGATGTACATTAAGTCTATAAACTAATTGTTGTTGTAAGTGTAATTGACTTTTGTATAATAGTTTTATACAAGAAATTAACATTGTTATATTTTTCCAACAATAAAAAGGCCTGATGAAGAGTGTATTCATGCTCGAAACGTCGCTTACTTTTTAAAACCGTCTTTTATTGACCTGGAGCCTGCATAAAAAACATCTATTTACATAACAGAAAGGTCACCAATAAATTCCTATATTTCCTTCTAATCTTTACAAACAAAATCATCTATATGAGGTAATGGGTAACTATCTCGCATCATAATTTTATTGAGGTATCGATAAACAACACACATTCGTTTTTCACTAGATTTTTTAGAAACTAAGACAATTGGAAATGCATTAGGAGAATTACTAGGTCGTATTTTTTGTTTTTCAAAAGGTCACTAATCGTATCTCTGACAATACGTCTATTTTCATATGAAAGCCTTCGAGCTGGTGAACTTATTGGTATGTCGGAAGTTAAGTGAATTTTCATTTCATATTTTTGTTAGAAATTGGAATATTTGAAAGGTCTAGATAATTGTTCTCAATTATTGTTTTAACCTCTTTCCGGTGCATTGGGCTTAGACCAACATTAATATCAAATGATTCAAAAAGTGCATCTTCCTCTATTTTAAAAATATCCGGAAAAAAAATGATCGATACAATTTGTCAAATCAGGTATTTGAACAACGTTAGAGAATTGACATTTGTTGTAATTAGGCAAAAAGTTTAAATCCTCATTCTCAGTTTAAGTTAATTGTTTATTAAACTTTTGGGGGTGGCCGTGGCGCGATAGTTGTGTGTTCGCCTGTCAACCTCATGGTCACAGGTTCAATTCCTGCCATAGTCTATGTCCTCATATTTTTCCATTAAAAACCAATTCTATAATAAATGCCATTCAATGAGTTGCTGGTCTACTCATCACATGCTGTTTATCCATAGCACTAACAACATGTGATATAGAAAAACTAATATACCAACAAATTGGCAACGAATAAAAAAATTAATGCGAATTATAAGGGGCATAGATAAATAAAATTTCTCCGCATTAGTTCAGCCGCCATCCCTGGAGATCAAATCTGAGACAACAACCAATTTCAGTCTGAGAACATCGCGCCACACATCTTTCCTATCCCTCCTTCTCTACCTTAACCTAACGCCCGCGCTGTGTTGAAACATTTAAAGGGTAGTATAATCCCTTGAGCGCGTGTAGATTATAAAAAAAAAAAAACTACCGAAAGAAAATTTCAATTTTAATTTTTCCGAAAGAATAACTTAAAATGTCCCAATCCTTTGAAACCAGAATATTGAGTCCATTGATTGGTTAAATAATTTGGAACAGCAGATTTGCTCATTAAACTCATTGGACTACTCGAATCAAAAAGTGAAAGGAAAGTGTTACATGTATGCCTAAAACCATTAATCAAAAAGGTAACACTTACATAATTTAACTCGGAAATAAGTTCATTATATTTTGTTTCTCCATTTTCGGTGTTCTTAGAATTGAATTCATCTAAAAGAGACACTCGATTAGTAGGTTTTTGCTGGCAATTTCTAAAATTATGGTCCTTGGAACCACATTGAAAACATGAACCTTTTTCACGATTGGGATAAGGAAATGAATTTGCAAAATGTCCAACATTTGAGCAATTGAAACAATATATTTTGGAAAAATCACTATTTGGTTTTGAAAAAGTTGGTCGTGTAGAAAACACCCTCGTAGTTAATGAAAATTTAAATGCTTCATTTGCTTCACGTTTGCAGCCCAATTTACTATGTTGATGAGACAATTGCTTTAGATGCTGTAAACTGCAAGCTGGATACAATACTGCAATGTTTACTGAATTATCTTGAAAACCTTCTATTATGAATTGAATAACTTGTGTTTCATCAATGTTGGCAACTCTTACCTTTTAGGAATATAACCCATAACAGATAGCTTCGATGATTGGAAATTTGTTTTTCCTAGAGAATCGATTACTTCAGAAATAGAGTATGATTGTCCAAAGTTTGACAAAAAATTGTTGCGAAACGCCGAATAATTTGTTAAATTATCCACCCGAAGAAAAATTTCGGCAGTGGAATCCGTTTTCATCAAACGTCGAATTGAATTTAAACAAAATATATCATCACTACTTACAGAATCGCAAGCTGTCTCAAAATTTTCAATCCATTTACGGACATCACAAGCTTCTTCTTCAGCAAACGGTATGATGTTATGATGAATATCTTCAAATTTTGGAAGAAGCAAAATATTCGGACTAAGAGCCAGTTCTTGTTGCAATTGTTGCATGCAGGTTCCCCGACTTGATTGTTGTATCCAAGTTCTTTTTGGCTTATCATAGGGTTGAGTGCATCTCTTTGACTATTTCCAGAACTGTTGGAATTTTCAAAATTCTCTTCTTTTAGTTCAGAAAGTTTGTCTTCATATAGCTTTTTTAAATTGTGTATAAGTGGCAGTTGATACAAATTCTATTTTTTGTTTTTAAAGCCAATTTTGCAACTAGGTTCTGTTCATATTTATTCGTTTATTAATCGTACTGATGTCTTAATATTCCAGCTTTCCAAAAGTATCCCACTTCTGAAGTTGTTAGGATAGGTTTTACTTTATATTTTACTTTTACTTTGTTAAATACTTTGGTATTTATTATTTTTTTGTCATTAAATTAATAACAAAAAATCATTTTTAATAATAATAAATACAGAGAATAAGATTGTTTTAAGAAATTAATATTTTATAATAAAAAAAAAACATTCTGACTATTTATCAATGTAGACGAAACATATTTTTCCTATATGTTCACTCAAAATTTCATCAAGTAGTCATCAAAAGATCGAAAGTGAATTGTTGATTCTGAACGAAAGATGAAGAAATTCAATATGCTCTTTATTTACTGAAAAAGCGTTGAAATCCGCTTTTGAAATCTAGGAGAGTGAAGAATGCGGAATGTTCTAGTTGTGCAAGAACCTCATTTATTTCAGGAGTTGGATATTTTTCTGAGATAATAACGCTATCCTTCTTATTAGATACAAATAGGGTTGCCATATTTTTCCTACAGCTCGTCGGAATAAATTGCTAAAATAATGAAATATCCCCGGATTTTAGCATTTTGGCCTAGACAAAATAAAAAATCATGCATTTATATCAAAATAAATAAATTCTTTTATTAATTATTAATTTTAAATAACTTTTTGAACATTACGATACATATTTACGTTTTTTGAAATCATTAAATAGACATCTATTAATACGAGTATTTTGAATTTAAAATAACAGCTCAACAAAAAATAAACAAAATTAATCGATAAAACTTAAAAATAATATCTCATACTTTAAAATTATCACATTATTTTTTAAATGATTGTAATTGAATTTCACATAATCGATCAGTCTTTTTGTAATTACATATCTTACATAAAGTAGGTACTTACAGATAAAAAGTCTTATGTGGAACAAAATTACTTAGAATATTTTAGGGAACTTTTGGCACTTTAATTATCTCAGAATTATTTTTTACAAAATTGAAAAATTCTGAACACCTTTAATTAATTCAGGAGGGCATTTATTTCTTACATCCGTCCACTTTGGAACCATTTGTGAAAATACTCTTTCAGCAAAACAATTGGAGCTTGGAATACTAAAGACAAAGGAAATTATTTTGAACATATTTGGAATTTCTTCAATTCAAACCCTTTAAATATTTGCCTCCATTTTAAGAAAGATTTGAGGTCTTTATCATTTAATTCCAAAATTGTTTCTAATGACATTCGAATGATTTGATATTCTGCATAAAGAGAATCCTCATCTATTTCATCAATATGAAGTAAGCACACAGCACCTTCAAAACTGTCAAATTTTAACGAAGCATTTAAATTTAAAGATGACAGCTCAGACAGAATACTATTGTCTAAAAAAATCATACCGTTTTTCTATATGGTTTGATAATTCGCCCCAAAACTTTGCGCCCTGTGCTTTTGCACATCCTGTACATATGGTGGGTCCGGCCCTGTTTGGTACATATAACAACAGATTTACATTTCCTAATTTTCTATAAGCTAAACCATCATCACGGACAAAATTTGGAACTTCTTCTATTTCTAACTTTTCTCGTAATTTAGCTATATTTTCTTGTCTATTTTGGGTTATCTGTAATTGCACATCTACATCATCTGCATAACAACTGTAATAATTTGTTTAACGTCTTTGTGACTCTGAACGCATGTTACTGGGTATCGGCTTAAAGCATCAACATGACCCATTAACAGACCACTTTGATGCTGCATGGTGTAGATATAATTCTCAAGATCAAATGCCCAACGAGCTATTCGAGCATTTACACTTTTGCGATTAAAAGTCACCGTAAGGGAGTTACAATCCGTTATAATTTTAAATGGAATACCTTCTAAATAGACACGAAACTTTCGTAGTGATTATAATGTTACTAGAGTTTATAATTCAAAACTGTGAAATCGAGATTCAGAATAAGTTGTACGTTGTGAAAAATATGCTATGGGATGAAATTTATTATCTTCCTGTTTTTGCATTAATATTCCTCCAAAACCCTCAGTGCTTGCATCACAATGCAATGCTGTGTCATGTTTCGGGTTATACAATGCTAAAACAGGTGGCGTTACTAATTTATCTTTTAAGGTAGAAAATGCCAAAAAACATAATTCATCGAATACCAATTTAGCATTTGGTTTAAGAAGTTTTCGTAATGGCATAGCAATATGTGAAAACGGAGGGAAAATCGACGGAAATATGAAAATAATGCTTAACAATTTTAGAGTGCTAAGAAAACAATTTCGTTGTTGAAAAATCGACACTTCTTAAATCTCAGTTCAAGTCGAATTTCAGCAAGTCGTCATTCAAACTGTCCGTCTGGAGTACATGCTGTATACGGAATTGAATTTTCATAGATCTTAACATGGTAAAATCCATTTTTAAGATCTAAGGTTGTAAAATATGTCTTTCCTTCTAATCGTAAATAGATGTTTTTTATGCAGGCTCCAGGTCAATAAAAGACGGTGTTATAAAGTAAGCGACGTTTCGAGCATGAATACAGTATTTCACACATCAAACAACACAATACATTGGTATTTCTCCTGAAATGTAGGAAGCTTGGTTTAATCCCCAACTTTATAAACGGTGATTTTTTAAGAGCTTGGTTTTTGAAAATTCAAAAAAACACAGAAACTTGTAAAAAGTGAATGAAATTTTTATTTGGATCGATAAATCAATTTCTGCCATTTACTTTTTAAAAATAATTTCACTTAAATGTTGCCCGCGGCTACGCTTCAGGTGGTCCATTCTGAAGGTCCAATTTTGGCAAACTTTTTCAGACATTTCGGCCGGAATCTCACCAATGACGCGTTCAATGTTGGCTTCCAAGGCAGCAATCGTGTTTGGCTTGTCCACATAGACAATAGACTTAACATAGCTCCACAAAAAATAGTCTAACGGGGTCAAATCACATGATCTTGGTGGCCAATTGACTGCGCCAAAACGTGAGATCAACTGCTCACCAAATTCGCCTCTCAATTGATGCATGGTTTCGCGTGCAGTGTGGCATGTGGCCCCGTCCTGTTGGAACCACATGTCGACCGAGTTCAATTCTTGCATTTTCGGCAAAAAAAATCATCGAACGATACCTTTCTCCATTGACCGTAACCCTGCGGCCTTCATCGTCCTTGAAGAAGTACGGCCCAATGATGCCGCCTGCCCATAAACCGCACCAAACAGTGCATTTTTCGGGATGCATTGGTAGCTGCTGAATTGCCTCTGGCTGCTCTTCACTCCAAATACGGCAATTCTGCTTATTCACGTATCCATTTAGCCAAAAATGAGCCTCGTCGCTGAAGACAATTTTGCGATAAAAGCTTGCGAAACACATTTTTCACAGAGCACGAATTTTGATAATAAATTTCAATAATTTGCAAACATTGTTCAGGCGTAAGTCTATTCATGATGAAATGGCAAGCAATACTGAATCGAAATGTCAAATGTTCGTGGAATTTGTCATGTGTGATCTGTCAAAAATATAAACGTCAAAAACCCAGTAGCAAAAAAATCACCCGTTACATAATTCATCAGCAAACATCAATAAGATTTTTGAATTTTCAAAGGAAGGGTCAGAGAAAATCTTAGAACAGAAACTTGCTACACACGTGCATAACTTCCATGCAAAACTTTTAAATATAGCTATCTCTCTCAAGCACACACAAACTAGGAAGAAAAAGATTTCCTTTTGAAGTCTGATGAAATTATCTCTACCACATTAACCAAAAATGAAAGCTCAAGCTTTTTCAATAGCCAAAATATTACACCCCACAAAATCAGCACCGAAACCAAAAACAAACAAAAATACAAACTAGACAAATTGAAGAAAGCTTTAATATATAAAATGGGTCTCAAATTTAATGATAAATGGTTTGTCAACAAGACTGACGTCATCTTCCCAGACGACATCAAATGGCTGTTGTCATTGGGGCAAAAATTCGGAATGCCAATAACGAAACCAAATTTAGCTCTCTTTAAAATCATAGCGGATGAAGAAGAAATGATAAAGACTTTGGAACATTGTGACCATGAAAAAGCACGTGCCAACTTCACACAAATTCTGCAAAATTTTATTCGGTCTTCTGCACCTTCTTCGTTCGATAAATTTATCAACCAAATATCTAGAGATGCATTAAGATTTTTGAAAAACCACAAAGAGATTTACATTGTTAATACAGACAAAGGAAACGTTACGGTAGCCATTTATAAAAATGAGTATATCGAAAAGATGAGAGATTTGATGGCAGATAGGAGTACCTATAGAGTTCTTAGGTGCAATCCTACTCTTACACTCCAAAATACGAATAACGGTTTTGCTAAGACACTGTTTAACGAAAACATTATAAACGAGTATGAAAAGAAACGAATAATAACGTACACCGCCAATAGTCCTCGAATATACGGACTACCGAAAATCCATAAGGAAAATATGCCTTTAAGACCTATTTGTGCCTCAACCTCTGTCGAACTGTCGAAATTTATGGTAAAGATTCTTAAGAAATTGACGGAACAGTCAAAATTCAATGTCAACAATGCGAAACATTTTATTGAAGTTGTTTCACCATTGACCGTAGAAGATGACGAGATTCTAGTATCTTTTGATGTTGTTTCCTTGTTTACGAATGTTCCTGTACATATGATATTGGAAATAGTTGAGAAAAAGTGGAATGATATAAGACAGCATACTCAGATAAGAAAGTTTCTGTTCATGGACATACTCCGTTTCTGCATCATTGATAATAACTATGTACAATTTGAAACAAATATATATCAGCAAAAACAAGGTGTCCCTATGGGTAGCCCTATCTCACCAATAATCGCGGATATTGCAATGGAAGTTTTATTAGAAGATGTCATTGGTAAACTGACCACAAAACCAAAAATCATTACCAAATATGTTGATGACTTATTCGCCATCATAAAATCGGATAATGTCGAAATCATACTTGGCGCTTTAAATTCTTTTCATCGTCGTATCCAATTTACGATAGAGTTGGGGAAGAAACGAGAACTACCTTACCTCGATGTAAAAGTTGTAAGATACAACAGGAAATTGATTTTCGATTAGTTTAAGAAACCTACTTCCTCTGGTAGACTTATAAATTTTCACTCCAAGCAACCAAAACAGGTTATATTTAACACCGCACCAAATTTCATCAACAGAGTCCTTGACTATAGTAATATTATATTTCGCATAAAAAATCTAAATATTATTAGGGACACCCTGTGTTCCAATTCCTTCCCCGCACATGTCATCAGCAGTTTGGTAAGCAATTATCGTAACAAGAACAGTGCTACTCACGAAAATGACCCTCCTCCCCTTGTTGTATATCGGAGTGCATTATATATCCCATCCCTTTTCACTCGTATGAAAGCTGCAAATATTCGCAACAAAGAGATGAGGAGAATAGCTTTTAGATCTGCTAATAACCTAAAAAATTTTTTGTTCACCAATACAAAGGGGAGGATTGATAAGCTAGACAAGTCTGACGTTGTCTATAGGATCAATTGTTTGGGGGGAAAAGGTACTGGTTGCTCATCTTTGTATGTAGGTACATCCAAACAAAAGCTTCGCAATCGCCTTTCAGGCCACCGCTCTGATATAAACAACCGGGAATCTCAGAAAACTGCACTTGCGCTTCACTGTATAGAGGAAGAGCACACACCTGACTTGGATAATGTAAGAATATTGGAAATTGAGAGACACCATAATAAAAGAATGTTGCTGCAAATGCTGCACATCAACAACACAGAGAGTGCAATCAACAGAAGATCTGATTGTGATAGTCTCTGTATTATATATAACCAGCTGATAAACAAAAAATAAAAACAGTAGACACAAAAAGAAAACTACGGACAGTAGTGTTTAAAATGGTTAAATAAATCTGATTTTGTGAAAAGTTTTATTGATAATTTTGATAATTCTTTTATCTATATTGTTGAAATGTGATGTACATTAAGTCTATAAACTAATTGTTGTTGTAAGTGTAATTGACTTTTGTATAATAGTTTTATACAAGAAATTAACATTGTTATATTTTTCCAACAATAAAAAGGCCTGATGAAGAGTGTATTCATGCTCGAAACGTCGCTTACTTTTTAAAACCGTCTTTTATTGACCTGGAGCCTGCATAAAAAACATCTATTTACATAACAGAAAGGTCACCAATAAATTCCTATATTTCCTTCTAATCTTTACAAACAAAATCATCAATATGAGGTAATGGGTAACTATCTCGCATCATAATTTTATTGAGGTATCGATAAACAACACACATTCGTTTTTCACTAGATTTTTTAGAAACTAAGACAATTGGAAATGCATTAGGAGAATTACTAGGTCGTATTTTTTGTTTTTCAAAAGGTCACTAATCGTATCTCTGACAATACGTCTATTTTCAATATGAAAGCCTTCGAGCTGGTGAACTTATTGGTATGTCGGAAGTTAAGTGAATTTTCATTTCATATTTTTGTTAGAAATTGGAATATTTGAAAGGTCTAGATAATTGTTCTCAATTATTGTTTTAATCTCTTTCCGGTGCATTGGGCTTAGACCAACATTAATATCAAATGATTCAAAAAGTGCATCTTCCTCTATTTTAAAAATATCCGGAAAAAAAATGATCGATACAATTTGTCAAATCAGGTATTTCAACAACGTTAGAGAATTGACATTTGTTGTAATTAGGCAAAAAGTTTAAATCCTCATTCTCAGTTTAAGTTAATTGTTTATTAAACTTTTGGGGGTGGCCGTGGCGCGATAGTTGTGTGTTCGCCTGTCAACCTCATGGTCACAGGTTCAATTCCTGCCATAGTCTATGTCCTCATATTTTTCCATTAAAAACCAATTCTATAATAAATGCCATTCAATGAGTTGCTGGTCTACTCATCACATGCTGTTTATCCATAGCACCAACAACATGTGATATAGAAAAACTAGTATACCAACAAATTGGCAACGAATAAAAAAATTAATGCGAATTATAAGGGGCATAGATAAATAAAATTTCTCCGCATTAGTTCAGCCGCCATCCCTGGAGATCAAATCTGAGACAACAACCAATTTCAGTCTGAGAACATCGCGCCACACATCTTTCCTATCCCTCCTTCTCTACCTTAACCTAACGCCCGCGCTGTGTTGAAACATTTAAAGGGTAGTATAATCCCTTGAGCGCGTGTAGATTATAAAAAAAAAAAAAACTACCGAAAGAAAATTTCAATTTTAATTTTTCCGAAAGAATAACTTAAAATGTCCCAATCCTTTGAAACCAGAATATTGAGTCCATTGATTGGTTAAATAATTTGGAACAGCAGATTTGCTCATTAAACTCATTGGACTACTCGAATCAAAAAGTGAAAGGAAAGTGTTACATGTATGCCTAAAACCATTAATCAGAAAGGTAACACTTACATAATTTAACTCGGAAATAAGATCGTTATATTTTGTTTCTCCATTTTCGGTGTTCTTAGAATTGAATTCATCTAAAAGAGACACTCGATTAGTAGGTTTTTGCTGGCAATTTCTAAAATTATGGTCCTTGGAACCACATTGAAAACATGAACCTTTTTCACGATTGGGATAAGGAAATGAATTTGCAAAATGTCCAACATTTGAGCAATTGAAACAATATATTTTGGAAAAATCACTATTTGGTTTTGAAAAAGTTGGTCGTGTAGAAAACACCCTCGTAGTTAATGAAAATTTAAATGCTTCATTTGCTTCACGTTTGCAGCCCAATTTACTATGTTGATGAGACAATTGCTTTAGATGCTGTAAACTGCAAGCTGGATACAATACAGCAATGTTTACTGAATTATCTTGAAAACCTTCTATTATGAATTGAATAACTTGTGTTTCATCAATGTTGGCAACTCTTACCTTTTAGGAATATAACCCATAACAGATAGCTTCGATGATTGGAAAGTTGTTTTTCCTAGAGAATCGATTACTTCAGAAATAGAGTATGATTGTCCAAAGTTTGACAAAAAATTGTTGCGAAACGCCGAATAATTTGTTAAATTATCCACCCGAAGAAAAATTTCGGCAGTGGAATCCGTTTTCATCAAACGTCGAATTGAATTTAAACAAAATATATCATCACTACTTACAGAATCGCAAGCTGTCTCAAAATTTTCAATCCATTTACGGACATCACAAGCTTCTTCTTCAGCAAACGGTATGATGTTATGATGAATATCTTCAAATTTTGGAAGAAGCAAAATATTCGGACTAAGAGCCAGTTCTTGTTGCAATTGTTGCATGCAGGTTCCCCGACTTGATTGTTGTATCCAAGTTCTTTTTGGCTTATCAAAGGGTTGAGTGCATCTCTTTGACTATTTCCAGAACTGTTGGAATTTTCAAAATTCTCTTCTTTTAGTTCAGAAAGTTTGTCTTCATATAGCTTTTTTAAATTGTGTATAAGTGGCAGTTGATACAAATTCTATTTTTTGTTTTTAAAGCCAATTTTGCAACTAGGTTCTGTTCATATTTATTCGTTTATTAATCGTACTCATGTCTTAATATTCCAGCTTTCCAAAAGTATCCCACTTCTGAAGTTGTTAGGATAGGTTTTACTTTATATTTTACTTTTACTTTGTTAAATACTTTGGTATTTATTATTTTTTTGTCATTAAATTAATAAAAAATCATTTTCAATAATAATAAATACAGAGAATAAGATTGTTTTAAGAAATTAATATTTTATAATAAAAAAAAACATTCTGACTATTTATCAATGTAGACGAAACATATTTTTCCTATATGTTCACTCATAATTTCATCAAGTAGTCATCAAAAGATCGAAAGTGAATTGTTGATTCTGAACGAAAGATGAAGAAATTCAATATGCTCTTTATTTACTGAAAAAGCGTTGAAATCCGCTTTTGAAATCTAGGAGAGTGAAGAATGCGGATTGTTCTAGTTGTGCAAGAACCTCATTTATTTCAGGAGTTGGATATTTTTCTGAGATAATAACGCTATCCTTCTTATTAGATACAAATAGGGTTGCCATATTTTTCCTACAGCTCGTCGGAATAAATTGCTAAAATAATGAAATATCTCCGGATTTTAGCATTTTGGCCTAGACAAAATAAAAAATCATGCATTTATATCAAAATAAATAAATTCTTTTATTAATTATTAATTTTAAATAACTTTTTGAACATTACGATACATATTTACGTTTTTTGAAATCATTAAATAGACATCTATTAATACGAGTATTTTGAATTTAAAATAACAGCTCAACAAAAAATAAACAAAATTAATCGATAAAACTTAAAAATAATATCTCATACTTTAAAATTATCACATTATTTTTTAAATGATTGTAATTGAATTTCACATAATCGATCAGTCTTTTTGTAATTACATATCTTACATAAAGTAGGTACTTACAGATAAAAAGTCTCATGTGGAACAAAATTACTTAGAATATTTTAGGGAACTTTTGGCACTTAAATTATCTCAGAATTATTTTTTACAAAATTGAAAAATTCTGAACACCTTTAATTAATTCAGGAGGGCATTTATTTCTTACATCCGTCCACTTTGGAACCATTTGTGAAAATACTCTTTCAGCAAAACAATTGGAGCTTGGAATACTAAAGACAAAGGAAATTATCTTGAACATATTTGGAATTTCTTCAATTCAAAACCTTTAAATATTTGCCTCCATTTTAAGAAGGATTTGAGGTCTTAATCATTTAATTCCAAAATTGTTTCTAATGACATTCGAATGATTTGATATTCTGCATAAAGAGAATCCTCATCTATTTCATCAATATGAAGTAAGCACACAGCACCTTCAAAACTGTCAAATTTTAACGAAGCATTTAAATTTAAAGATGACAGCTCAGACAGAATACTATTGTCTAAAAAAATCATACCGTTTTTCTATATGGTTTGATAATTCGCCCCAAAACTTTGCGCCCTGTGCTTTTGCACATCCTGCACATATGGTGGGTTCGGCCCTGTTTGGTACATATAACAACAGACTTACATTTCCCAATTTTCTATAAGCTAAACCATCATCACGGACAAAATTTGGAACTTCTTCTATTTCTAACTTTTCTCGTAATTTAGCTATATTTTCGTGTCTATTTTGGGTTATCTGTAATTGCACATCTACATCATCTGCATAACAACTGTAATAATTTGTTTAACGTCTTTGTGACTCTGAACGCATGTTACTGGGTATCGGCTTAAAACATCAACATGACCCATTAACAGACCACTTTGATGCTGCATGGTGTAGATATAATTCTCAAGATCAAATGCCCAACGATCTATTCGAGCATTTACACTTTTGCGATTCAAAGTCACCGTAAGGGAGTTACAATCCGTTATAATTTTAAATGGAATACCTTCTAAAGAGACACGAAACTTTTGTAGTGATTATAATGTAACTAGAGTTTATAATTCAAAACTGTGAAATCGAGATTCAGAATAAGTTGTACGTTGTGAAAAATATGCTATGGGATGAAATTTATTATCTTCCTGTTTTTGCATTACTATTCCTCCAAAACCCTCAGTGCTTGCATCACAATGCAATGCTGTGTCATGTTTCGGGTTATACAATGCTAAAACAGGTGGCGTTACTAATTTATCTTTTAAGGTAGAAAATGCCAAAAAACATAATTCATCGAATACCAATTTAGCATTTGGTTTAAGAAGTTTTCGTAATGGCATAGCAACATGTGAAAACGGAGGGAAAATCGACGGAAATATGAAAATAATGCTTAACAATCTTAGAGTTGATCTTTCGTTTTTGGAATAGGGAAAATCTAATTTTTTGTATGTGTACATTGTTAGGATGGATCCTTTCTTATTGATTTGAAATGCTAAGAAAAAAATTTCGTTGTTGAAAAATCGACACTTCTTAAATCTCAGTTCAAGTCGAATTTCAGCAAGTCGTCATTCAAACTGTCCGTCTGGAGTACATGCTGTATACGGAATTGAATTTTCAGAGATCTTAACATGGTAAAATCCAATTTTAAGATCTAAGGTTGTAAAATATGTCTTTCCTTCTAATCGTAAATAGATGTTTTTTATGCAGGCTCCAGGTCAATAAAAGACGGTGTTAAAAAGTAAGCGACCGACGTTTCGAGCATGAATACAGTATTTCACACATCAAACAACACAATACATTGGTATTTCTCCTAAAATTTAGGAAGCTTGGTTTAATCCCCAACTTCATAAACGGTGATTTTTTAAGAGCTTGGTTTTTGAAAATTCAAAAAAACACAGAAACTTGTAAAAAGTGAATGAAATTTTTATTTGGATTGATAAATCAATTTCTGCCATTTACTTTTTAAAAATAATTTCACTTAAATGTTGCCCGCGGCTACGCTTCAGGTGGTCCATTCTGAAGGTCCAATTTTGGCAAACTTTTTCACACATTTCGGCCGGAATCTCACCAATGACGCGTTCAATGTTGGCTTCCAAGGCAGCAATCGTGTTTGGCTTGTCCACATAGACAATAGACTTAACATAGCCCCACAAAAAATAGTCTAACGGGGTCAAATCACATGATCTTGGTGGCCAATTGACTGCGCCAAAACGTGAGATCAACTGCTAACCAAATTCGCCTCTCAATTGATGCATGGTTTCGCGTGCAGTGTGGCATGTGACACCGTCCTGTTGGAACCACATGTCGACCGAGTGCAATTCTTGCATTTTCGGCAAAAAAAAAAATCTGTTATCATCGAACGGTACCTTTCTCCATTGACCGTAACCCTGCGGCCTTCATCGTCCTTGAAGAAGTACGGCCCAATGATGCCGCCTGCCCATAAACCGCACCAAACAGTGCATTTTTCGGGATGCATTGGTAGCTGCTGAATTGCCTCTGGCTGCTCTTCACTCCAAATACGGCAATTCTGCTTATTCACGTATCCATTTAGCCAAAAATGAGCCTCGTCGCTGAAGACAATTTTGCGATAAAAGCTTGCGAAACACATTTTTCACAGAGCACGAATTTTGATAATAAATTTCAATAATTTGCAAACATTGTTCAGGCGTAAGTCTATTCATGATGAAATGGCAAACAATACTGAATCGAAATGTCTATTGTTCGTGGAATTTGTCATGTGTGATCTGTCAAAAATATAAACGTCAAAAACCAAGTAGCAAAAAAATCACCCGTTACATAATTCATCAGCAAACATCGATAAGATTTTTGAATTTTCAAAGGAAGGGTCAGAGAAAATCTTAGAACAGAAACTTGCTACACACGTGCATAACTTCCATGCAAAACTTTTAAATATAGCTATCTCTCTCAAGCACACACAAACTAGGAAGCAAAAGATTTCCTTTTGAAGTCTGATGAAATTATCTCTACCACATTAACCAAAAATGAAAGCTCAAGCTTTTTCAATAGCCAAAATATTACACCCCACAAAATCAACACCGAAACCAAAAACAAACAAAACTACAAACTAGACAAATTGAAGAAAACTTTAATATATAAAATGGGTCTCAAATTTAATGATAAATGGTTTGTCAAAAGACTGACGTCATCTTCCCAGACGACATCAAATGGCTGTTGTCATTGGGGAAAAAATTCGGAATGCCAATAACGAAACCAAATTTAGCTCTCTTTAAAATCATAGCGGATGAAGAAGAAATGATAAAGACTTTGGAACATTGTGACCATGAAAAAGCACGTGCCAACTTCACACAAATTCTGCAAAATTTTATTCGGTCTTCTGCACCTTCTTCGTTCGATAAATTTATCAACCTAATATCTAGAGATGCATTAAGATTTTTGAAAAACCACAAAGAGATTTACATTGTTAATACAGACAAAGGAAACGTTACGGTAGCCATTTATAAAAATTAGTATATCGAAAAGATGAGAGATTTGATGGCAGATAGGAGTACCTATAGAGTTCTTAGGCGCAATTCTACTCTTACACTCCAAAATACGAATAACGGTTTTGCTAAGACTCTGTTTAACGAAAACATTATAAACGAGTATGAAAAGAAACGAATAATAACGTACACCGCCAATAGTCCTCGAATATACGGACTACCGAAAATCCATAAGGAAAATATGCCTTTAAGACCTATTTGTGCCTCAACCTCTGTTCCATGCTACGAACTGTCGAAATTTATGGTAAAGATTCTTAAGAAATTGACGGAACAGTCAAAATTCAATGCCAACAATGCGAAACATTTTATTGAAGTTGTTTCACCATTGACCGTAGAAGATGACGAGATTCTAGTATCTTTTGATGTTGTTTCCTTGTTTACGAATCTTCCTGTACATATGATATTGGAAATAGTTGAGAAAAAGTGGAATGATATAAGACATCATACTCAGATAAGAAAGTTTCTGTTCATGGACATACTCCGTTTCTGCATCATTGATAATAACTATGTACAATTTGAAACAAATATATATCAGCAAAAACAAGGTGTCCCTATGGGTAGCCCTATCTCACCAATAATCGCGGATATTACAATGGAAGTTTTATTAGAAGATGTCATTGGTAAACTGACCACAAAACCAAAAATCATTACCAAATATGTTGATGACTTATTCGCCATCATAAAATCGGATAATGTCGAAATCATACTTGGCGCTTTAAATTCTTTTCATCGTCGTATCCAATTTACGATAGAGTTGGGGAAGAAACGAGAACTACCTTACCTCGATGTAAAAGTTGTAAGACACAACGGGAAATTGATTTTCGATTAGTTTAAGAAACCTACTTCCTCTGGTAGACTTATAAATTTTCACTCCAAGCAACCAAAACAGGTTATATTTAACACCGCACAAAATTTCATCAACAGAGTCCTTGACTATAGTAATATTATATTTCGCAAAACAAATCTAAATATTATTAGGGACACCCTGTGTTCCAATTCCTTCCCCGCACATGTCATCAGCAGTTTGGTAAGCAATTATCGTAACAAGAACAGTGCTACTCACGAAAATGACCCTCCTCCCCTTGTTGTATATCGGAGTGCATTATATATTCCATCCCTTTTCACTCGTATGAAAGCTGCAAATATTCGCAACAAAGAGATGACGAGAATAGCTTTTAGATCTGCTAATAACCTAAAAAATTTGTTGTTCACCAATACAAAGGGGAGGATTGATAAGCTAGACAAATCTGACGTTGTCTATAGGATCAATTGTTTAGGGGGAAAAGGTACTGGTTGCTCATCTTTGTATGTAGGTATATCCAAACAAAAGCTTCGCAATCGCCTTTCAGGCCACCGTTCTGATATAAACAACCGGGGATCTCAGAAAACTGCACTTGCGCTTCACTGTATAGAGGAAGAGCACACACCTGACTTGGATAATGTAAGAATATTGGAGATTGAGAGACACCATAATAAAAGAATGTTGCTGGAAATGCTGCACATCAACAACACAGAGAGTGCAATCAACAGAAGATCTGATTGTGATAGTCTCAGTATTATATATAACCAGCTGATAAACAAAAAATAAAAACAGTAGACACAAAAAGAAAACTACGGACAGTAGTGTTTAAAATGGTTAAATAAATCTGATTTTGTGAAAAGTTTTATTGATAATTTTGATAATTCTTTTATCTATATTGTGGAAATGTGATGTACATTAAGTCTATAAACTAATTGTTGTTGTAAGTGTAATTGACTTTTGTATAATAGTTTTATACAAGAAATTAACATTGTTATATTTTTCCAACAATAAAAAGGCCTGATGAAGATAGTATTCATGCTCGAAACGTCGCTTACTTTTTAAAACCTTCTTTTATTGACCCGGAGCCTGCATAAAAAACATCTATTTACATAACAGAAAGGTCACCAATAAATTCCTATATTTCCTTCTAATCTTTACAAACAAAATCATCTATATGAGGTAATGGGTAACTATCTCACATCATAATTTTATTGAGGGATCGATAAACAACACACATTCATTTTTCACTAGATTTCTTAGAAACTAAGACAATTGGAAATGCATTAGGAGAATTACTAGGTCGTATTTTTTGTTTTTCAAAAGGTCACTAATCGTATCTCTGACAATACGTCTATTTTCATATGAAAGCCTTCGAGCTGGTGAACTTATTGGTATGTCGGAAGTTAAGTGAATTTTCATTTCATATTTTTGTTCGTTAGAAATTGGAATATTTGAAAGGTCTAGATAATTATTCTCAATTATTGTTTTAATCTGTTTCCGGTGCATTGGGCTTAGACCAACATTATTATATAAAATGATTCAAAAAGTGAATCTTCCTCTATTTTAAAAATAACCGGAAAAAAAATGATCGATACAATTTGTCAAATCAGGTATTTCAACAACGTTAGAGAATTGACATGTGTTGTAATTAGGCAAAAAGTTTAAATCCTCATTCTCAGTTTAAGTTAATTGTTTATTACACTTTTGGGGGTGGCCGTGGCGCGATAGTTGTGTGTTCGCCTGTCAACCTCATGATCACAGGTTCAATTCCTGCCATAGTCTATGTCCTCATATTTTTCCATTAAAAACCAATTCTATAATAAATGCCATTCACTGAGTTGCTGGTCTACTCATCACATGCTGTTTATCCATAGCACCAACAACATGTGATTGAGAAAAACTAGTATAGCAACAAATTGGCAACGAATAAAAAAATTAATGTGAATTATAAGGGGCGTAGATAAATAAAATTTCTCCGCATTAGTTCAGCCGCCATCCCTGGAGATCAAATCTGAGACAACAACCAATTTCAGTCTGAGAACATCGCGCCACACATCTTTCCTATCCTTCCTTCTCTACCTTAACCTAACGCCCGCGCTGTGTTGAAACATTTAAAGGGTAGTATAATCCCTTGAGCGCGTGTAGATTATAAAAAAAAACTACCGAAAGAAAATTTCAATTTTAATTTTTCCGAAAAAATAACTTAAAATGTCCCAATCCTTTGAAACCAGAATATTGAGTCCTTTGATTGGTTAAATAATTTGGAACAGCAGATTTGCTCATTAAACTAATTGGACTACTCGAATCAAAAAGTGAAAGGAAAGTGTTACATGTATGCCTAAAACCATTAATCAAAAAGGTAACACTTACATAATTTAACTCGGAAATAAGATCGTTATATTTTGTTTCTCCATTTTCGGTGTTCTTAGAGTTGAATTCATCTAAAAGAGCCACTCGATTAGTAGGTTTTTGCTGTCAATTTCTAAAATTATGCTCCTTGGAACCACATTGAAAACATGAACCTTTTTCACGATTGGGATAAGGACATGAATTTGCAAAATGTCCAACATTTGAGCAATTGAAACAATATATTTTGGAAAAATCACTATTTGGTTTTGAAAAATTTGGTCGTGTAGAAAACACCCTCGTAGTTAATGAAAATTTAAATGCTTCATTTGCTTCACGTTTGCAGCCCAATTTACTATGTTGATGAGAATTTGGTTTTGAAAAAGTTGGTCGTGTAGAAAACACCCTCGTAATTAATGAAAATTTAAATGCTTAATTTGCTTCACGTTTGCAGCCCAATTTACTATGTTGATGAGACAATTGCTTTAGATGCTGTAAACTGCAAGCTGGATACAATACATCAATGTTTACTGAATTATCTTGAAAACCTTCTATTATGAATTGAATAACTTGTGTTTCATCAATGTTGGCAACTCTTACCTTTTAGGAATATAACCCATAACAGATAGCTTCGATGATTGGAAAGTTGTTTTCTTTAGAGTATCCATTACTTCATAAATAGAGTATGAATGTCCAAAGTTTGACAAAAAAATGTTTGCGAAACGCCGCATAATTTGTTGAATTATCCACCGAAGAAAAATTTCGGCAGTGGAATCCGTTTTCATCAAAAGCGAATTTAATTTAAACGAAATATATCATCACCACTTCGCAAGGTCTCTCAAAATTTTCAATCGATTTACGGGCATCACAAGCTTCATCACCAGCAAACGGTTGATGGTAGGTGTAATATCTTCAAATTTTGGGAGAAGAAACATATTCGGACTAAGGGCTAGTTCCTGTTGCAATTGTTGCAAACGTTCACGGTTTTCTTGTATTCTCAAGTGTATATCAATTTCAGCTTCCTCTACTGTGAGAGATAAAATCTGATTTTCTGATGCAGGTTCTTCGACTTGATTCTTGTTTCCAAGTTCTTTTTGCCTTATCAAAGGGTTAATTGTATCTCTTTGGCTGTTTCCGGAATTGTTGGAATTTTCAAACTTCTCTTCTTCTATTTCAGAAAGTTTCTTGTGTGACGTTGTGGGGTACACTCATATCGGGAGCTTTCTCAGTATCATTTTTAATATATTACAAGTTAACATTTTAAAACAGAACTATAAAATGTCGTGCGGAATTTGTAAAAAAAAAGGTCGAAAGAGCTGAGCTTAAAATCAAGCGCATTAATTGCAATAATTATTTCCATGTAAAATGTGCAAAAATTACAGCAAATGAACTTGAATTTATGAAAAATTCTAAGGCAAGTTGGAGATGCCCTAGTTGTACGGCTGAGAGGAGAGGATCTATTTCTGGTGCCACTCCAATAAAATACTCTTCTAATGCATCATTATTGAAACATACACCACCTAAGCCTTCATTAACTGCATCTGACTCTGCGTCTGTACCGTATACAAACCCAACTACTACCACCACTACCACTACTACCAACACTACGACCGCTGCCGCCACTACCTCTGCTACCTCCTCCGCTGCCACTTGCTCCAAATCCTCCAACGTTGATGCTTCTTCTTCCACTGCCACCATCGCCACCGCAGTTACATTATCCGCCCCCGTCACCACCGCCACTTTTTCTTCAACTTCCTACACCATTGGTACGGGCAACTGCATTCCATCGACCGACGAACTACCTCCCGCTGTTACATTGGAGATGGCTTATGCTGAAATTTTGCAACTAAAGAAATACCACAAAGCTCAGGTTGATGAAATGGTTGCCAAAATTAATGAAAGTGATCAAAAAATTGTCACACTGGAACATAAGGTAGACTACCTAGAACAACAACTTCTCTCAAACAGCATCGAAGTGTATAATGTTCCAGTTATTAACAAAGACACGCCACACATCGATCTTGCAGTTGGTATTTTTCGCAATGCGTTAAATATCAATGTAAATGAGACTGACATTGATCAATGTTTTGTTAAAACAATTAAAAAAGGTAATTCTCTTGCGAATGGTGATATGAAGAGCACCAATATTCTTCAGGTCAAATTTGTTTCTCATCACTTGAAAGAAAAAATTATGAAAACTAAACGAGAGATAAGAGAACAACTAACGACTAAAATGTTTGGAACCAAAGGTAAACCGGCGAATGTATACATCAACGATTGTTTAACTAAACAGAGGCGTCAACTTCTTAATACTGTGCTAGAACTTAAAACTACGAAAGGGATCAAATACATTTGGACTAGGAATGGGAATGTCTTTATGAGGAAGAATGAGGGTGACAATTCAGTAAGAATTAATTATATTTTTGATTTAGATAAAGTATGAATATTGTTAATCCTTCTCTTTCTCCAGTTCAAAATATTTGTGAAGTGCCAGTTTCTCGTAGTTTTATTGATAATTGCTTTTGTATACACATGAATATCCGTAGCCTCAGAAAAAATTTCTCTAATTTCTTAGCTCACATTGAGTCTCTCCAAAAATTGCCAGCTATAATAGTTTTAACAGAGATTTGGGTTTATGAGAGTGAAATGATTCTTTATAATATACCGGGTTATGAACTTTTCAGTTGTTGCAATGAAACTTATTCGTCAGGTGGTGTTGCAGTTTATATTGAAGAGAGTTTTGTTCACAAATTCTCCAAAATCATTATATGTAGCGCGGATGTTGTAAAGTTGTCGTTTTGTTATCAAAATGAAAACTATACAATGTTGTGTTTATATAGATTGCACGCGCTTAGTAAAAGTTTGTTCATAGAGGAACTCAGTAAAATTCTTTGTATAAGCAAAACTTGTAATTTAATTCTAATTGGTGATATAAATATTGATATTTTGGACGTGTCCGACAAAGACACTAAAAATTATTTATTTCTCATGGTTTCATATGACCTAAAGGCAATTATAAATGAACCAACTCGCGTAACAGAATCTACAAGTACTTGTATTGACCACATTTTTACCCGTTTTAAAGTCAGTAATAAATTAAATTTTTTTGGCAGTGTTCTCGACCTAAATATAACTGATCATAAATCGATCATTTTATTTGAAATTCTAGAAAATAATTTGAATTTTACATCAGAAACACAAACAAAAGAGCATTTTATCACCGATTATATATTATTGCAGAATAAATTGAAGCATCAATTTTGGGATCAGGTTTATGCGGAAAAGGACCCATCTACTTCGTTTTTTATTTTTATCTCGATATTGGAAAAACATATAAAGTCATGTACTTCTGTATCGGTAAAAAATTTTAATAAAAATAAATTTCTAAAGCCTTGGATGAACACGAGTCTCTTAAAGCAGATTAAACAAAAGAGCAATATTAGTATAAAGCTAAAAAAATATCCAAACAATGTAAAACTAAAAAAGTATTACCTTACACTTTGTAAAGCTGTTAGCACAAATGTTGAATTGACTCGCGAAAAGTACTATTCTAACTTATTTGAAAAATCGAAGGGCAATATTAAAGAAGAATGGAAAGCAATTGACAACATTTTAGGGAAAAAAAGGAAGCCTAATGCAATAGAAACTATTGTAGTTAATAATGTTCCTCTAACAGATTTTTCCTGTATATCAAACAAATTTAATGAATATTTTACAGAAATATCTGATACACTGAAGCCATCCACTAATTCCGGTGGTAATTGTAATTGTTATACTAAACATTGTCTGGATGTTGACTACATACAACCAAATAGCTTTGCTTTTAGTCCAATCACCTCTTTTGAAACCTACAAAACTATTTTATCTCTGAAAAATAAAAATTCTTGCACTTCAGATGGAATATCAAGTAACCTACTTAAAAAAAATTGCGTTTTATGTTTCAGATGTGTTGAGTTATATATTTAACTTAAGTATTGAACAAGGTTGTTTTCCAGAACAATTTAAATGTGCTGAGGTTACCCCCCTCTTTAAAAAGGGAGATAAGAAAAATATGCTTAACTATCGACCTATCTCTATCCTTCCTACTTTTTCAAAAATATTTGAAAAACTTATAATAAAGAGAATTACTTCTTTCCTAAATAAAAACAGATTTTTTAGCGAAAATCAATTTGGTTTCCGTTCGGGAAAATCAACCGAAGATGCAATTCTTAGGCTATGTAGTCAACTTTATGGCAGCTTAAATAATAATAAATCTACAATGGCTCTCTTCATCGATATGACTAAAGCATTTGACATGGTTGACCATGATTTACTATTAGGTAAGTTGTATAATGCAGGATTTAGGGGAGTAATTTTTCAATGGCTGCAATCATACTTAAAAGGAAGAGTTCAAAAAGTCATTGTAAACGGTACACATAGTGAAGCTCGATTTTTAAAAAATGGAATACCTCAGGGATCTGTACTCGGCCCTTTATTTTTTCTTGTTTATATAAACTCAATTTTTAAGCTCCGTTTAAATGGACTTTCAACAGCATTTGCTGATGATATATCATTTACCTACCAGTCAAATTCGGATATTAATTGTGTCTTGCAAATTGAAGAGGACCTTGAAGTTCTAAGGACTTGGTTTCATACCCATAAGCTAATAGTAAGTGAAAAAACTAAGTTCATGACTTTCAAAATATCTGGTCATCGAGTTTGTAATTATTATTTATTTTTTCATTCTTTAAGTTGTAGGCAATTTTGCTTTCCAATTCACAACTGTGGCAAACCTAATTTCCAACATGAATATTCTTGTTCCAATTCTTGTTTCAAAATTGATTCAGTAAATAATTTTAAATATTTGGGTGTTACAATTGATTCTAATCTTAATTGGAAAGACCATAGCAACAACATCAAAAATAGTCTGATGCTCATACCGCGAAAAATGTATCTTTTAAAACCATTCTGCTCTAAAAGGATTCTAACTTCAATATATTATGGTCTTGCGCACTCTAAACTACAATACGGGCTATCTAGCTGGGGTGGTTCGTATGCAAATACTTTTAGACCTTTATTGATTGCTCAAAAACATCTTATTCGAATTATTTGCAACAAAAATCGTTATACTGAAAGTTGGTCTTTATACAAGGAATTGCGAATTCTACCTATGAGACATCTTTATATTTTTAAAGTTCTTAAAGAATTTTTCAAGCAAAGCGGAAATATTCCTAGTAGAAACTCGCAGCTATATAATTTAGGAATAAACTACATGCACCTTGCAAATAAACCCTTTGCCTACAAAACTCATTTCTCTAACTTTTATACTGCCGCAGCACCAAAGTCATTTAATAAATTACCTCTGTCTATCAGAACAACTCAAAACTTAAACTCTTTCTTAAAAAAAGTAAAAGACTGGCTTTTCACAATTGACATAAATTCTATTGAAAACTATTGTTGAAATATGTATCATAAATTATAAAATCATAAAATGTATCATTTGCTGTTATTTTCTTCTGAATTTTTTGATGAATTTGTATTTATTTTTCGATATAAGATTCATCTTCCTTAACTTTGAATCTTATTATTATTATATTGCTGATTGTTACCCCACAACAGTTTCTAATTATTGTAAAATTAATTCACCAATGTATCATTCATCACTAACTTGCAAGTTAAAGAATGATAACTATTATTTATTTTTTATTACTCTTGTACTAGTTTTAAGTTGGAAATGAAAAAAGTATGAATAAATAAAATTTTTCAAAATTCAATTCAAAATTCAAAAAAGTTTGTCTTCATATAGCTTTTTTAATTGTGTATAGGTGGCAGTTGATAAAAATTTATATTCAAGCTTTCCAAAAGAGTCCCACTTCCGAAGTTGTTAGGATGGGTTTTACTTTATATTTTACTTTTACTTTGTTAAATACTTTAGTATTTATTAATTTAATAATAATAAAAATCATTTTTAATAATAATAAATACAGAGAATAAGATTGTTTTAAGAAATTAATATTTTATAGTAAAAAAAAAACATTCTAACAGTAGCTGTGTTTTATTGGGAATCTATCCATTGTACCGTAAGTAGTTCCCAAAAAAACGCATCGACCGTAGCATGGGACGTAGCTTTTTTATTTTTGTAAAAATGGTACACCTGCACAGCAGTCACAAGTAATGAATGAGTCTTTTGCAAAGTAAAATTATTAAAAAATCAAAATTAGGAACAATAATTCGCTTTTATTCATATAAAATAGAAAGTAGAAAAACGTACCAATATTTAATTTATGTTTCAAACCTATTTCTTGTGTTCAATTTTTCTGCATTTGCAATTTTAAATTCGAACATTCATTTTGCACCAATAGAAAGGAAATGATAAGTGAACGGGTTTGTTCATAGACTATGGTCAAGCCCCTTTTTACACAAGGCAATTTTTGTATTGCTTTAAAACCCGTCTGTGCCTTTCACACGAGGAAACACAAGTTCCGGAGATTTGCTTGTTTCCTTTTAATGTTTCTTGGTTTTGAACGCACACTACAACGTAGTTTAAATTGTTCACTCCCCTTACATTTCCCCTTTATATTTCATGCTTTTATTTATTTTCTGAGTAGATCGATAGCTAGAGTTTTATTTTTCAAGTCAATTTACAAATTTATTTTCTGAGTATGTTTCTTGGTTTTGAACGCACACTACAACGTAGTTCAAATTGTTCACTCCTCTTACATTTCCCCTTTATATTTCATGCTTTTATTTATTTTCTGAGTAGATCGATAGCTAGAGTTTTATTTTTCAAGTCAATTTACAAATTTATTTTCTGAGTATGTTTAGCTTTCAATTCAATATTCGCTCAACAGAGATCATACTGCACTTAACATACGCGGATTAAGGAACAAATAGTTAACATTTGGTTTGCAATTTCCATGCACATATCTAGAGAAAAAAATAATGGGATCACAAAATTGTACGCCCACTCCATGTCCATGTAGTGAAGTGAATACCGTTCATGGCCAACGTCCATTAAACAGTGAGGAAAAAGCACAATTTGTGAAGTTCAGTTGCCGCTTAGTGGGCTTAGGCCAGGCACGCACATGCATTTTTTTCCGAAACGAAATAGTTTAATCACTAATTGAACGATGATCGCGCACATAAGCAACTTAAAAATCATTCAACGATATAAACCAACACACAGACAACATATTGATTTAATGTGCGCGCAGTTACATTATAGTTCGGTGTGATTCAAACTGAAGAACTTATTTGGGGCGATTGTTCGATTTGTGCCAAAACACAGAATTTAGAATTTCATACGAATAAATATTTTGCGGCGCAGTGTCGAGCAGTTCCTCTATAGTGCAGTTCCACTCAATGCGATTTGTCTTCACAAATTTCTTTTTTGTAGATCTAAATTAAAAGATGATTTTTTTCACCAAACTCCGTTTATTTCTAACAATCAATAAAAATTGAACACAAAACGAATATAGGTCTTAGTTAGTCAAAAATAAAAGTAAAACAGAATTCATTCCATAGATATTGATTTTTTTTTTCAAAATGGAAATCGAAATTTGTGAAAATTGATTAATTGACATTAGGGGTATGCAAAATTGCAGATATAGGTGGAATTTTAGACGTACTTCAAAAAATAATTGAGCAAAGAATATAATTTTTAATAGTAAAAGTCAAAAACTTTTCAGAAGAAAAGCTTATAATTTATTAAAACATGGAATTATCTAAGATCTTAGAAATATAAACTGGCCAACTATAAAAAAAAGAAAAAAAAAAGAATCAAAAACATCGATTTGACTTACGAATGAAATTAATAATTATAACACTCATTGAACACATCCATCGAGATTCAACCCAATTATCAATCAACCAACAAAACTAACAAAATCAAATTCGAGACTCGAATAAACGTCATCTAGCCATCCACCGTAGCTTCTACTTTAACTTTTTATCGACCGTAGCGAATTGTATGTAAAATGCTACGACGGATTAACTTACGGCGGATAAATTTCCCAATAAAACACAGCTAGTATTATCAATGTAGACGAAGCATATTTTTCCTATATGTTCACTCAAAATTTCATCAAGTGCTCGTCAAAAAATCGAAGGTGAATTGTTGATTCTGAATTAAAGACGAAGAAATTCATACTTCCCTTTATTTACTGAAAAAGCGTTTTCTTCAGTATAGGATGCTTTTAGTCGAATCTGATAAAATCCGCTTTTGAAATCTAGGGGAGTGAAGAATGCGCATTGCTCTAGTTGCGCACGTCATTTATTTCAGGAGTCAGATATTTGTCTGAGATAATAAAGCTATCTTTCTTATTAGGTACATATAGGGTTGCCATATTTTGCCTACAGCTCGTCGGGATAAATTGCTAAACTAATGAAAAATCCCGGGATTTCAGCATTTTGCCCTGGACAAAATAAAAAATCATGCATTTATATCAAAATAAATAAATTCTTTTATTAATTATTAATTTTAAATAGCTTTTTGAACATTATGTTACATAATGACGTTTTTTTAAATTATTTAATTGGCATCTATTAATTCGAGTATTTTGCTTTTAAAATAACAGCTCAACAAAAAGTAAACAAAATTCATCAACAAAACTTAAAAATAATAACACATACTTTAAAATTAACACATTATTTTTTAAATGATTGGATTTGAATTTCACATAATCGATCAGTCTTTTTGTAATTACATATCTTACATAAAGCAGGTATTTACAGATAAAAAATCTTATGTGAAGTTTTGTCACATTTAATTATCTCAGAATTATTTTTTACAAAATTGTAAAATTCTGAACAGGTAAAGTTAAAGTTCGCCTTTAATTAATTCACGAGAGCATTTATTTCTTAAATCCGTCCACTTTAAAACCGTTCGTGAAAATACGCAAAACAATTGGAGCTTGTATTACTAAAGACAAAGGAAATTAATTTTAAAATATTTGGAATTTCTTCAATTGAAAACCTTTAAGTATCTGCCTCCATTTTGAGAAAGAGTTGAGGTCTTCATCTTTTAATTCCAGACAGTATATTATTGTCTGAAAAATCGTACAGTTTTTCTATATATTCAATAAAATGTTCATAAAATCTTATTAAATCATTTTGTAAATGCTCTTTGATATCCGCTCCCACATCAGAGAGAAATTGTCTAGCCTGCTTCCGAAAAGTCTTTTATTAAACTTGGTACGAATTTCGTGCATTACAAATGTATTTCAACTACAGAGAAAGAATCCGATTCAATTTGTTTCATAGTTGTTTCAACCTAAAGCCTCACGTTATCAATAAGTGAGAAATGTAAGCATTTTTTTCTTCGCATTCTGTTTCAATGGATTTCTCAATAACACGAGGACATTCGTTTTCCGATTCCTTAAACTGTGACTTAAGACGTGGCCATATTTCCAGTAATCTTTCAACAGCTGGACCTAATGATACAAATCTGGTAGTTACATGTTTTATTATTTCTTCCCACTCCATTTCATTAGCTTCGAACTGTTGTTGTAAATCAGCACTTCTTTTAGCCGAACGACTGAATTACTTTGATAATTGATAAAACTTTCAGTGAAAAAACTTTCTACAGCGTATTCTAGTTTGTCAGTGGACAATTTAGTTGCATTGTTTAATATGTGCACTGGACAGCCTGCCTTTATAATTTGTTCGGTTTTCGATCTTAGAATTGTGAATATTGAATGTTTTTTGCCAAAGTTGACATTTGCATTGTCAGCAGAAAACGCAGATACTTTGCTTTGCTCTAAAAAAATAAAGAGACGATTTTCTATACCCGTTTCGCAGAAAAATCAAATGCATATGGGAAACATTTTCCGATTTTTCATGTTACTTGCATCAGTAGCAATCGAGAAATATAAGTTTTTGTGTTTTAATTTCTTAAGGTTATATCATAATGTACCGATTGTTATCTATCAATAAAACATATTTACATTGGTCATTTTTGTGTGAGATTGAGTTAGAACACGAGAAAAACGCTTTCCCGGTGGGACAGCTGAATTTAATCCTGAAATGCGGGACATCCCGGGTAAACCTTGACGTCTGCCAACACTAGGTACATTCACTAGGTGAATTGTATAGGAAACGAGATGGTTTAATAATGTTATCAATCAGCATTTTCTTAATCTGCCTGTACTTCTCTTCCTTTGCCACTTCCTCTTTAACTGAGGCAAGATATGAGTAATATTTTGAATATATTGGAGAGTCTGTATTCGTGCGTATTTCGACTAATACCTTCGTAGTATATGTGAGTTTTTCATTTGGATCAGCAAACAAAGAATTACATTTTGAACAAGTGTACCAATTACATTCTTCTGTGACACTGACGTGATCCATTTTAATAGTTATAGGATTGACTGACTGTGACTCTAATTGTCTCTAACTATGTCTAGGGTAGACGAAATTCCGTGAAAGGATTTAAGAGTTGGGAGGAGCTAAAGTTTTAGGTGAATATCATTTTGATTGAATGAATTAATTAATACAACTCCAGAATTTAATGGAGATAAAAGTACATATATTTCTTGGACAGGGTAGATTCATTGAAACCTGTTTTGTCAACATTTGATGAAGTTTCCTTGGAAGTCATTTAAGGGTTTCTCAGGGACAAAATTGTAGGAAAAGATTGTTGAACTCTAGAAGCATAGTAGAGTTAATGACTGGGAACGTGTTAAGCAAATTTTGATTGATAATTTTGGTAAGTGTAAGTCAATTGTTTATTTTCTGAAAAGAGGCGAGTGAATCTGCCTTGAGAGTAATAGGGATTTCCTTTGATTGAGTTGTAGATTTACTTTCGTCTTTACCAAGTAACAGTGTTGTAAGTGGTCTTGCTATTTGAGTATAATCCTTGAAAAATGTCCTGTAATACCCAGATAATCCAAGGAAGAATCTAAGTTCCTTAATTTATACGGATTTGTTGTTACACCTTTTGAAGATACAATGAAGCCCAAATATTCAACTTTATGTTAAAAGAAGCTGCATTTGTCAAATAGTAATTTCATATTGCTTTCTGCCAAAGTTGTAAATATCATCATATATCATATACTCACATACCTAGCATATTCTTCTTCTGTTCTACTAAAGATGATAGTATTGTTAGGATGGTTTTTTTTTATTATAAAATATTAATTTCTTAAAACAATCTTATTCCCTGCATTTATTATTATTGAAAATGATTTTTATTATTAATTTAATAACAAAAAAATAGTAAATACTAAAGTATTTAACAAAGTAAAAGTAAAATATAAAGTATAATTGTAACACGTACTATTACAACTCGGCCATCCATGAAAAACAAAATCATGAATAATAACAATATTAATAATAAAATAATTAAATATAATAGAAGTAAAATTCGAACAAATCCTAGCTACATAAAGGTAAATACACAATATTAATACAGGTATTGCCATTTTGAAAAAGATTTTTTTTAAGTATGAAAATCCTGCCAATCAACCCAGGAACGTATTCGTGAGGCTTCAATTATGCCATCATAAGGAATTTGAGTTAATTGACAATTTTCAATGTCTCTTATTACGTATCGATCATTCGGAAGAACCTTATGCACTTATGAATTTGGGAATAAACTGTTGTATCTGTATTTCTTATCTTAAAATTGATATGTGGTTTGTGTGTATTAGCATGATATTCTGAAGTTTTAGACTGCTGGTATTCAATGTTATCAGAAGCTTTTTACCGTAAAGTTCTTATATCATGAAAAGAAGACAAATTTCGTTTATTGTCCAAATATTCTGACAAAGTATCAACATCATGACCACGTTGTTCTGCACCAAATAATAGTTGACAAGGTGTAGCACCAGTTGTGGAATGCACAGAGTTGTTAAGATCGTATTCGACTCTTCTTAAATTTTTCGACCAATTCGAATGTTGAATTGGTTCCGTAATTTTAGATAATATCGACTTAAGAGCTCGATTGAGACGCTCAACTTGACCATTACTCTGAGGTGATGCTATAGCTATTTTCACATGTTCAATATTATTTTCAAGAAGATATGATTCAAAATCAAGCGATGAAAAACAAGAACCACGACTATAATATTCAAAATACTTATCTAGACAAACACACACTTCTTTAGTACTTGTTTAATTTACGGGATAAATTTTGACATATTTTGTAAAAGCATCTTCTATAACCAAAATGTGTTTTCTCTTAGAAATAATTGACGGGAGAGGGCCAAAATGGAATAGGTTTTTTTTTTTTTATAAATTCATTTTTATTTCATATTAACTTATAACTATCTTAAAGCTAGACAAAAATGTTTAAAACTAGCCTAATTATCAATAACTTACAACTAATTTACTGGCCCTTTACGGGCGCTCTAAATTAAAAAATAACTCTTAGAACTAATGTCTTGCGACCTAAAAACTATTCTAAATAAATCTAATTTGTTTTTATTTTATTTTATATTTCAAGGAAACTTTTACAAACAAAACTTGGTATCTTATCATTTTTTTTTTTTTTTTTTACTTATAAACTAAACCTAAATATAGATTAAAAATAATTAAAACTAAATAAAACAAACTTATACTAACTAAAAATAACTTAAACTACTTAAAATACTTAATAGCATTTTTTTTTCGTTTTGTTAATTTTTTTTTTATTTTTTATATGCATGCATACACACAACACCATGCAACCCACCCATACATGTACATGCGCACATACATATACGTACGCACGTACATGTACAGACACGCAGATACATGCACGTATGTCCCCCCATACATACATATTTTTATATTTTTGTTGGTGCCACCCCGACTGTTCCCTATACCTAATTGCCCTAAATGTATGTTAGTCGGCCAAGATATACCATCTTCATCGACTTTAAATATTATGATGCTGTTCAGAGAGCCACCAGAACTGGTTCTCCTGTTTCGCCCTATCCCTCCGGTCCCGATCGGACACAGTCCTACTGAACCGAAGGCGCTCTTCTCCACCTTGAGCGATGACGTCTCGACCATACAGGAGTCGCCTATCCACAGTTTTCCGGCTGACGTGGTAGATGAGCGGAACCGCCCCTTCATCCTGTATTAGCCCTCGACTGTCTAAATAGATGAAAACAGTCGTTTTGTCAAGGCAGAGGCTCCCCTAGCCCTGGCCAAAGCAGCACCTATATGCCTGTCGAAATACAGGTACTGATCCAACCAGATGGCAAGGTACTTTACTACACTATTACTCGCCAGTGAATGTCCATGTGGCGCTACGATCACCAGCTTGCGCCAGTTCTTTCTCGTATCCCTTGAGGCGCTAGACAACAGAGTCCTGAACAAAATAGTTTCTGATTTCTGGAAGTTGATTTTCAACTTCCAGTAATCACAATATCGCTGAATCTTGTCGAAGTCACTCTGCAAGAGAGTTTTGATGACCTTAACTGTATTAGCTGTTCTGTGCGCAATAAGATCGTTGGCGTACGCAATTGCCTGAGTTAGACTTCCTATCAGATCGCTGGTGTAAATGCTGAAAAGAATCGGCGAGTTAACCGCTCCCTGCTGAAGACCATTATTAATATTAAAAATTGCGGTAGAAGTTACATTGCCACTCTTGACAACAAACTTTCTACCATTTAGCATGTTATAAAGCATATACAATATAGGTTTACTTATACCTAGTCTGGTTAGCTTTAGATAGAGACCTTCCAACCATACGGTGGCGAAGGCCTTCTCCAAATCAACCAGACAGGCACCCGTACACTGCTTTTTAGTTTTATTCCATTGGATATCAGAAACTAGTTTAGACGCGGCATGAATTGTGTCATGTCCCGCCTTAAAACTGAACTGATTATCCGGGATGATATTTTTGTCCTCCGCCCACTTGAACAGGGCTCTATTAATAACCTTTTCAAATACTTTGGTGATACTCGGAAGAAGACTTATCGACCGGAGATTCGCCGGATTGGAATTGTCCTTTCCCTTTTTTGGGAGAGGGTGCACCACAGCTGTCTTCCACCGCACTGGATAATATGTATTATTCAGCGCGTTGTTAAACAGTGTGGTATAAATGTCAACTGCTTCTTGAGGCAAATGTCGTAGTACAACGTTGGATATACCATCGACTCCTGCTGACTTCTTTTTCTTTAATGAATCGAAGATGAGCTGGAGCTCATTCTTCGAAATTACCAAGGGACTTTGCCCATTTCGGTCGGCGATTATGGCGTTTGCCAAATCTTCATCATTAACCCTAGAAAGCTAACCTTCGTCAAAATGGCACACATCGATCAAATATTTCCCTCTCCCTTCCTTTCTGTTTGACTTACATAATCGTACTTTCATGCCAATTAAGCCCCCGGTGGCTTATCTCGGGTGGTGGATGCGTTTTTCTTGTAAAAGTTTTTGTTTATTGTATATGTACAATTTACTCGTAATTTTTAATAATATTTCTTAACAAAATCTTAGTATGACAGTAACTTTTTGATCTAAATAAAAAACATGTGCTATGAAAAATGTAATTTTAGTATTAAGAACTAAAGTAAATATTTAATTTAACTTTAATTTGATTTTATGTAAAACCCATTTTTGTATAAATATCATAACCTTTAATAAAAAGTAATAACTTATTAAAAAAAAACAAATTTTAAATGTTCGTCAAAAAGTCGAATGATTAAGTTTTCATTGCAGTCCTGACACGTTAGCTTTCTAGGGTTAAACCCGGTAAAACCAAGGTTCTCAGATCGCCATTCGGTTATATCGTTCCGGAGCCATAAGTGATGAAGCAGAGCTCTGTTCTCCAGGTCATGATTCGGGCGAATGTTAGCATTCACCTTGTACGCTTGCTGGAAAGCGGCCCCCACAGCCTCCACTCTCTCCTGCGGATCTTCGACTATATACTATGCCTGCAGTCAGAAGTGCGTCTCTGTTCTCTGTCGTCCTCTGTAGCTTAAGACACGGAAAATCGTTTTGATCCTTTCTTCTAAAAATCTTATTAATTTTTGGGAACATACTTGGGTCGCTAGAACAAATTAATAGCCAACCTATAATTTTCTTTGATCAATTGGTTGATGTTTTTGATGGACGACTTCAGTGTCCTAATCTCCAGATCTCGTGTATCAGTAAACCGCCTGTACAAGCGTTTTAGTCTTGTCAGTAGTCCAATTTTTTGTCTGTGAAGTGCGTCAATTGTCGCGTTACGGTACATGTCAATTGCGTTACGTTCTTTGTATTTCGGCATTGTTCTGTTCATTGTTCGTAGAATCGTTTCGTCAATTTGTTCTAAGTATCTGTCGATTTCAGTATTTGTTAGGTTCCTGTCATTTGGTGGGGATATACCATTTGACCGTAAATCGCTCAATAAGGCGTTAGAGAAGCGTGGCCAGCGCACCTTACTGTAATTGTAAGTATGCACAGGCACATACTCCTCCAACTCCATAAGCTCGTTCGGAAGTTGTATAACGGCGGCGAATCCACAGTGGTCACTGTCGTACTCGATCGTTCGTAAACAATTTCTTGGTCGTTGACCCACAGTGTCAGTAATTGTTAGTCTTGCGTCTTTCAGCAATAGATCCAGATAGGCACCGCTTCTTGGAAACGATGGCCTCTCTGTGGCTAGAAGATCGAGGCGATACTCAAGGTTGTATCGACCCATCCAATTATACAAATGTTTACCTCGAGGATTTTGTATTTGATTTCCCCAATCTATGTGTTTGGCGTTTAAATCACCGGCTAATATGTAAAAGTTTCCTTCCGAGCTCAATCTTAAGCATTCAAAAAGCTTTTCAAGCTCTGTTATAAACTGGGTGGGCTGAGGTCTTTCCGGTGCATAGGCAGCGATCACATACATTCGCTTCCCCTGTTGGAGATGAATGCATATGATGCATGCCTCTAACGTCCGAAATTTTCGCACATCACTATTAAATATTACCTTATGACTAATGCCTTTATGTATAAAGATTGCGGTCTCTTCTTACGATATTGTAATTGTTGTTAGTCAATTTATGTTTCTGGTTAAGCTTAGTTTCGGTGGCCATAAACACATCTGGACTTATGTCTTTAAGCAATTGGAATAAATTCGCTCTACGTTCCGTCCTAATCAGTGAATTTACATTCACAGCTAGGATCTTAAAGGGCCTCTCCGGCAGCGCGCCCTTAACCTCTAAGTTGCGTTAAGCTCGGCAAAACAGAGTAGAGATAATCCACCATAGTCGCCTGCTCCCTGATCTGGTTTTGGAGGCCGTTCAACTGGCCCTGAATGGCCAGTAGAACGCCCATAATGTCCGCCTGTGCCGCCGGCGCCTTAGGCACGGGGGCCTGTTGGGCGACCTTTGGTGTAGGCTGTACCGTGCTTCCCCTTCCTGACGCCATTTGGGCGTAAGAAATTTGGGGGTTGACGGGCGTTGTTGTAGGAGGGCGCACTGTTGGACGCTTTTCTACCACTGTTTGCTTTGCTGCTTTATTGTTTTTTATAAGCTGAAACGTCGGGCATCCCCGATAATTAGCGGGGTGTCCGGCGCCTCGGCAGAGTACACATTTAAGCTGGGTCCTATCTTCGACCCGTTCCTTTCCTAACTTGCATTCATCTGCATTGTGTTTCTCTCCACACTTAACGCAGCGTGACTGCATTTCGCAGTTTGCTGCGGCGTGGCCGAACCTTTGGCAGCGCATGCATTGAAGCATGTCGCCGCGCCTTTTTAATTTGTCCCAAGTTACAACCTGGTAGTTGAGAACGGAGATACTCCTCAAACTATCCAGTTTGCTGCTGGGTGAGAGTTGAACAAGGAAGAAGGGAAGACTCCGCTTCTCCCACCTAGCTCTAACTGTAGCGAACGGCTTGACCCCGATAAAGTCGAGATCGTCATTCGCTTTGGCGGAGTTCATTTAAGAGCACCTGTGGTTCCGTGCACGAATCTATGCCCTTCAAAAGGACCGTTTGAAATTTTTCAGTTTTAGGGGTGAAACTAAAGAATTCAGTAGTGGTTTCTTTTAGCAACTCTTTAATTTTTTTGTGCTGTTCCAGTGTGAAGCAATGGATAGCATGCATATCGTTATTTAATCTTTTTACAGTAAAATTTTGACCTATGGTCAACTTACATAGATTTATGGTATCCTGTAACTCCATTTTATAAGTATTTATGGGTGGCACCTTTTCTTTTTTCGTAATCGGCGGCTGTGGCTGCTGCTGCTGAGACTGACTTTTCTGCTGCTGTTGATTCTGCTGCTTTTGAATCTGCTGCTGCTGTTTTTGTTGTGGTTGTTTCAGGGCTTGTGTCTGTTGCTGTTGCTGTTGTTTTTGCCGTTGTTGTTTTGGCTGCTGCTGTGGCTGTTGTTTTTTTTCTTTTGCTTAGGTTTCTTTTGAATTTGGTGGAGAGTGGCACAGAATACGTTAAACACTGAATACAATTTTGAATATACTTTTCAATTTTTTCTCTCATACCTGGGAACGAATAATGCATTTTAATTTGTTCAAGACATTTCATAACACCCATATGACAATTTTTTTCATGTGCCACTCTTATAATTTGCAATTGCATTTCTTTTGGTACATATAACAACACATTTCCATTTTCTAATTTTCTATAAACTAAACCATCATCAAGGACAAAATTTGGAACTTCTTCTATTTCTAACGTTTCTCGTAATTTAACTATATTTTCGTCTCTATTTTGGGTTATTTGCAATTGCATATCTACATCATCTGCATTAACAACTGTAATCATTTGTTTAACGTCTTTGTGACTCTGAACGCATGTTACTGGGTATCTGCTTAAAGCATCAACATGACCCGTTAACAGGCCACTTCGATGCTGAATGCTGATTATAATTTTAAATGAAATACCTTCTCAATATACACGAAACTTTCGTAGTGATTATATTATAGCTAAAGGTTTCTAATTCAAAACTGTGAAATCGAGATTCAGAATAAGTTGTACGTTGTGAAAAATATGCTATGGGATGAAATTTATTATCTTCCTGGTTTTGCATTAATATTCCTCCTCTGTGTCATGTTTCCGGTTATACAATGCTAAAACAGGTGGCGGTACTTGTTTGGCTGTTTAGCCTTTATTATAATTTGTAAACTTTACTTTAATGAAAATAAAAAAAATGAAAATAAAATGAAATGACACACAACTTTTCCTTGAAATTTGCTTTATTAAAAAAATGACTTGAAGCATTGACGTTTTATCGGATATGACATTTTACATTTTTTTTATAGTAGCATTTATATGGGCTGCTTTCAATTGCATTGCTGGTTGCGTTCAACATTCTCCCCGGGCGAAAGATAATTGGTGGATTGTTAAGTCCTTTGAAGTGCTGCACTATGTAGAAAATGGCTGGTTATTGCGTTTTGTCTTCTTCAACATGAAAAGAAACAATTTAGTATGAATTCGCACATTAATCAATAAAAAAAAATGAAATTTGTATCAAGTTGAACATAAGTTAATCGATAACTTGGACTTCATCGATAGCCTGAATCTTAGTAAATTGCCCATGTAGATCTTATTCGTTGTTTCCACTGATAACGTCGAGTAAGCATGAAGAAGGAGGCAAACAACAACAAATTGCTTGGTTGCGTTTTATGAATGGAAAATTCCAGTGATTACGCTGTTTGGTTTTGCATTGTATTGTGCTAAGTGTTGAGTGTAATTTTAAGTTTTGTTTTTTAGTATTATAAAAGTGTAAAATTAAAACGAAATTTTTGGCTGCAGTTTTGGGAAATGATTCAGGTGAGTTAAATTTCATATTATTTGTTGTAATTATGTCGTTTTATATTGAAATAAATGGTAATTAAATGTTGTGGTATTCATGTTAAAAGTATGCAGCTTGTTAAAGATGTGCAACGTAATTTTATATTATCGATATTTTCATCGTTATTGTTATCGATACAGTTTGTGATAATTTTATCAATATCGTTGATTTCGATGTCAATGTTGATGTTTATTGAAAAATTATATAAATTGATTTGGTTTGAAATATTAAGCGATTTAAATTTAAATGAGCTTAGATTGTAGGTGTTTTGAAATTTACCATGGCGAATTAACTTCTGTTATATTATTTGTTTGCATGTTTCGATTGAAATGAGCAAATTCGTTGCCTTCGATTTTGTTTGCGTGTTTTTCTTTAAAAATGAGCGTTTTTTTCGGAGAAAATGAGCGTGTTTTCGTGCAGAAAAATGAGCAAAGTCCATTATTTTCGGGGGTTTAAATAATATAATTTATTTATTCGATAATGTTAATTAGATGAAATCGATAATTCGTTAATGTAAATTATTTTATGTTTGTGTTTGTTTGCAAATGATAAAGTTATGTGTGTGTGTTTGCGAATGATGAAATTATGTATGTTTGTTTGTGAGTGATAAAGTTATGTGTGTGTGTTTGCGAATGATGAAATTATGTATGTTTGTTTGTGAATGATAAAGTTATGTGTGTGTGTTTGCGAATGATGAAGTTATGTATGTTTGTTTGTGAATGATAAAGTTATGTGTGTGTGTTTGCGAATGATGAAATTATGTATGTTTGTTGTTGATTGGTAGAGGACAAAGTTTTGTTATTGGCCGCTTAAATTCGCCTTGTTGGGTCTTTAATTTGACAACTCGGGTGAGATTGTCATGACCGGGATATGTTTCCAGAATCCGGGCCAAGTTCCATTTCGCTGGAGGAAGACGCTCATCTTTTACCAATACCAAATCTCCAATTCTGGGTTCAGGTTGTGGTTTGAGCCATTTTGGTCGCTGTTGTAGGCGCGCTAAATATTCGACTTGCCAATGCTGCCAAAAGGTTTGTAAATTAAATTGGATGTTTTTCCACCGGTCCACATAATTTGTTTTTGTTGCAGTAACGAGGTCTGGTTCTGGAATTGTATGCATTTCTGTACCGATCAAGAAGTGTGCTGGAGTCAATGATTGGAAATCGTCGGGGTTTTCAGTTAAAGGACATAGAGGTCTCGAATTAAGACACGCTTCGATTTGAGATAGAAGAGTGGCGAGTTCCTCGAACGTTAGTGTCCCATTTCCCACGATTCGTTTAAAGTGGTGTTTCACACTCTTTACACCGGCTTCCCATAATCCTCCGAAGTGGGGAGAAGCGGGCGGAATGAAGTTCCACTTTGTTCCTTCTGATGCTAGAGTGTCAGCAACTTCTTTCCAGTCGTGTTTGGCGTTCTTCAAAAGACGTTGTAATTCCGCTTCAGCACCTTTAAAATTGGTGCCACAATCACTGTAAATTTGGCTACAGACTCCTCGTCGGGATGCAAAACGACGAAACGCAGCAAGAAAGTTCGTCATTGAGTGTCGTGGGGTGCGCATCTCATTGTAACTGAAAGTGAATAAATATCAGAGAAAGTATATATATTGAAATTTAATAATGATTAATTGTAAAGTTTGTGCGGAGGTTATCGAAAAAGGTTCCGCGTCTAAAATATCATGCAATGACTGCTTATCTAATTTTCACGCTCCTTGTGTTAAAATTCTGAAACAGGACATTGATTATTATAAATCAAGTGGTATGCCATACCGTTGCGACAAATGCAGAGCTATTTGGCGTTCGTCTATGATTGCGGCTCCGTCCAACCTAAACAACAACAACAATGAACAACAAAAACAAAAGGTTCCCTTAACTAGTGCAGTGAATGAAAGTAAAACTAAAACACGAAAAGCATCAAGTGCACGCATAGCTTCACCACCACCAGTTTCGGGGGAGAGTGAAGAGTTCTCTCTGCGAGTGGTTTGCCAAAAACTTACTAATCTTGAACAAATGATGGGAAACATGCTTCAGACAATTAGTGACTTGCGGACAGAAAATAATGAACTGAAGATCAAAGTTCAATCACTTGAAAGCAAGTTAAATTGGCAACAACAACATCATCTTACCAACTGCATCGAAATTACCGGTGTACCCAACATCAATGATGCAAATGCGAAAGGCTTAGCACAGCATTTATTGTCTGATGCATTGGCCATAGAGGTTCCTGACGATAAGATAGTCAAATACTATGTGAAGAAAGTGCTGAAAAAGAAGAATGCAAAAGACGACAAAACCCCTTGCTCTTCATCATCACACTCGTCTGTCATTTGTTTGACTCTATCGGATTCATCTCTGAAGCAAAATATAATGAGAGCGAAATCAAAGCAAAAAAATAGACTAAATTCAAACATTTTCAATGGAAGCGGTGTAGGCGGCAGCAGTGGTAGCAGTGGTAGCGGTGATAGCAGTGGTAGTATCGGTGATGGCGGTGGTAGCGGCAGTGGAAGCGGAACAAAAAAGAGTAATGCTATTTACATTAATGATGCTCTCACGAGTTATACGAGAGCTTTATTTATGAAAGCAAAAGAAATTAAAAAACAAAAGGGGTATAAATATGTGTGGTATAGAGATAACAAAATTTTAATGCGAATGGTTGAAGGTGGAAAAATTAATGTAATAAGATCTTTTAATGATCCTGTACTAATATAGTACATTTTTAATATTATTCTTTTTTAAATTTTAATATGAATTTCCTAAATGATTTTAAATTTAATTTTTCTACCTTCAATCTTTTAAATACAAATTGCGAAGACATTTTTTTTAACAAATCCTACTCTTTAAAAAAATTATTTGTAATTCATCAAAACATCAGAAGTTTAAGAGAAAATTTCGCGAGTCTTGCTTCCCATATAGATTCTTTTATGTGTATTCCAGATATTGTTGTTGTTTCCGAAATTTGGATTTATGATTTAGAGAAAAATGATTATGAGTTGCCAGGTTATGATTTCTATCTGAATGCAAATGAGAATTATGCAGCCGGAGGTGTTGGATGTTTTGTAAATCAAGCTTATGATGTTGTTGATGTTTTGAAATCAGATTTTCGGAGTGCGGATGTTTTGAAAATTACCGTCAAAACTAATAAACAAATCTTTATCATTCTATGTATTTATAGACTTCATATGTTTAACAGTGCAGTTTTTATGGAAGAATTTTCAACTTTCCTAGACAGTGAGAAATCGAATAATTTGTTAATTTTGGGTGATTTAAATATAGACATTTTAGAAAATAGTGAATTCGGTGCAACGTATCTCGATTTGTTAGCTTCTCATGGACTTGTTTCGTTTATAAAAGAAATAACCAGACTGAGGTCTGGAACTTGTCTTGATCATATTTATGGCCGATTTGCTTCTTCTATCAGTTCCTGTGAAAAGTGTGTTTTTGACCTCAAAATAACCGATCATTCCATGACTGGGATTCTTATTGATATTGGACAAGAACATAATTGCTCAGATCCCAGCCCCCATAAGTCTGTTAAGAAAATCGATTTTAGTAGGCTTAAAACCAATCTGTGTTTTGAGTTTTGGGAAGAAGTTTTTGCCGAAAGTGATCCTTCCAAATCCTATGACATATTTATTGATATCCTTTGTAGATACATTTCTGATGCCTCTTTTACTGTCGTTCCGACAAAGTCTAATAAGCGTTTAAAGCCGTGGATTACGTATAGTTTGCTTAAAAAAGTGCAGTATAAAAACAAACTAAGAAAAAAGTGTTCAAAACGAAATAGTAGTCAGAATTTAAAAACTAGATATAAAAAAATATGTGCTGAATTAAGGAAGGAAATTCCTATTTGTAGAGATAGCTATTTCAAAAACAAGTTCAATCAAGCCGAAGGAAATATAAGAAATGAATGGCAAATTGTGAATAGTATTCTCAATAAATCACAGTGCAAAAAACAGCCCTCTGCTGTCAACGTTAATGACTGTATGATTTCAGATAAAATTGCAATTGCTAATGCTTTTAATGAATATTTTTCAACGATTTCACTTAATCTACAAGCAACTTCTAGTCCTCCATCTTGTGCACTCTGTAGTCCTTTCAGTAATGAATCTTCTCAAAGTCAAAGCTTTGTGTTTGAACCTATAACAAGTTTAGAGCTTCTAAAATTAATTGGGTCTTTGAAAACTTCAAACTCTTCTGGTTTTGATGGTTTTTCAAATGTTTGTTTAAAAAATATAGCATGTTTTATAATTGAAGTTTTGGCACATATCTTTAACAAAAGTATTTTTTTTGGAGTATTTCCGGCTGCTCTTAAATATGCAAACATCTTGCCACTTTTCAAGAAAGGCGCAACTAGTGATATGGGTAACTATAGGCCTATATCACTTTTACCCTCGATAAGTAAGATTTTTGAAAAAGCTGTGAAAAATAGAATGGTGAGCTTTCTAACGAGAACGAAATTTTTCAGTGATGTTCAGTTTGGTTTTCAAAGTAATAAATCAACCGAAGATGCGTTGTTACATTTCTGTTCTCAAATATATGTAAACCTTGATAGAAAAAAGAATACAGCCGCATTATTTGTTGACATTTCAAAAGCTTTTGACATGGTTAATCACGCAATATTGATTAACAAACTTGAAAATGCTGGGTTTCGAGGTTTTTCAAGTGATTGGTTAAGATCATATTTAAATGAAAGAACCCAAAGAGTGATAGTTGATGATATTAGGAGTGATATAAGGACATTAGATTTAGGAGTTCCACAAGGTTCGGTTTTGGGACCAATACTTTTTTGGTATATATTAATTCTTTGTTCAGATTGCCATTTAGGGGTTCTTTAACAGCTTTTGCAGATGATGTGGGTTTCTCATATGGTACAGACAGTAGTCTTAATCTTATATCTGATATAAATTGGGATCTCAGCTTGTTAAGAATCTGGTTTGCAGAGCACAATTTGATAATAAGTTCTAAAACTAAGATAATGTTTTTTAGTTTGTCTGGCCAACAGATTGTTGATGCTGATCTCTCTTTCCATGCTACTGAGTGTCAAAAATTTAAACTTTTCAGCTGCACCTGTAATCCTTTGGTTACTTCCACAACTTTTACTGATTCTACGCTGTAGTAATAAATGTTTTAAATTAGAAATTGTAAATGAATTCAAGTACTTGGGTTTAATCATTGATTCTAAAATGAGTTTCTATAACCATACAGAAAATCTTAGACAGTATTTTAGGTGTACTCTTAGAAATTTCTTCTTTTTGCGTAAAGTTTGCTCCCCCAAACTGCTACTTAAGATTTATTATGGAATTTTTCATTCCAAACTCGAATATGGAATTTCTTGTTGGGGAGGCTCCTATTACAACAAAATACTGCCTCTTTTAGTTTTACAAAAAAGTGTTCTGAAGAAAATATGTGGTAAGCCTCGCCTGTTTCCTAGTTTTCCACTGTTTAAGGACTTGAAAATTCTTTCAGTGCGACATATGTATTGCTATAAAGTTCTTAACATTTTCTTTAAAAGATCAGGCAATCTCAATTTTAGATTAATTGATAGTTATAGTTTACGTGGAAATTTTTTGAACTTAGTGTCTATACCGGTATTTCGAACAACCGCATTTCGGAATTTTTATAATGTTTCCTCATGTCGGATATTTAATAGACTCCCTCATTCTATTAGAATGCAAACTTCTCATTTGACATTTATGAAACAAGTTAAATACTGGCTCCTCAGTCTTGATAATGAGAGTATCGAAATTTTTGTAAATGGTTCTACCTGATGTTTTTTTTTAAATGATTTTTTGAAACGTTTAACTTCAATTCAATTTAATTTTTGTATGCATAAAGTAATTTAATAATATTTTAACTTTTCTTTAATATTTCTTTTTTAAGGGTCACCCCACCCATTTCAAATAATTAATGTTAAATTACTCTGAGAGTGGCAATAACTCTATTTTTGTATTAAAATATTTTTGTCACATATTTCTTTTCTTTCTTAAATAATGTACTTATTTGGATTTTAAGAAATAAAATGTTTAATCTATCTATCTATCTAAAGGATTGGGTGGTAAGATCACTTACTGCTTCCAAGTGAATCGCCTTTGTTGCTAGGCAAATAAAAATTGCTAAGTAGCCCTTATAGACTTTGGCTCCACGGCCTTTCCAAGCCCGAATGCTAATCGGACCAGCATAATCAACACCCGCATGACTAAATGGTCTTGAAATTGTCACTCTGGCCGCTGGCAATGCACCCATCAACTGTTGAGCTGGTTTGGTTCTATACCTATAGCAAATCGTACACCCATGAATATATTTTTTGACTGCTCGCTTGTTTTGAAAAATCCAGTATCGTTTTCGAAGAAACCCCATCATCAGCTGAATGCCTCCATGAAGAGTCTTTTCATGAGCTTCGTGAAGGATCAATTTTGTGAAATGGTGAGAAGGTTCCAAAATTATTGGATGCTGCTGATCGTACGATAAGTTGGCATTTTTAAGTCTTCCACCGACGCGAATGATTCCGTGAGAATCAACGAATGGATTCAATGATGCCATGCCTCTCGACTTCGATATACCTTCAGGAAACATCTCCAGTTGAGCTAATTTCATCAATATGTTGGAAGAATGATCGAGTTCGTTTGGTGACATCGATCCAGTTTTCCGGTTAGGGATAACATTCTTGGTATTATCTGTGAAACGTAAGACCATTGCCACAATTCTAATAAGTTTTTTGATTTCAGATGACCGATGTAAAAGATCATTGATTGGCTGAACGCCTTGCTCAGCATAATGAGCATTTATCGTTGTTTGTATCGGATACTCAAAGTTCCATGACTCACGGAGAAATTCGGGACCGTTCCACCATAACGTATTATCCAATAAGGCCGATGGTAGAACACCTCTGGATACCAAATCTGCCGGATTGTGTTGCGTTGGAATATGTTTCCAAAATTTGACGGCAGTCAATCGCTGGATCTCTCCAACCCGATTCCTAACAAAGGTATCCCATTTGGTTGGCGGTGCTCGGATCCACGAAAGTGTTATAGTGGAATCAGTCCACGCAAAAGACTTGATTTCTTTGTTGTCAATCGCTTGGTTAACATGGTTCAGGAGCTTGGCTAACATTACACCACCGCAAAGTTCTAGACGGGGAAGACTTACTGGTTGTATAGGAGCGACTTTAGATTTTGCGATTAGAAGGTGCATTTCTACATGACCTTTATCGTCCTCGACCCGTAAATAAACTGTTGCTCCATATGCCTTTTCGGATGCATCACTAAAACCATGCAGTTCTACTCGGGAAAAGTTAGCATTAGTTTGAACCCACCTTGGAAAGTGAATCTTATTGATGGCGTGTAAATTCTCATAGAGCAAGTTCCACTGCTCCAAAAGTGATGATTCGATTGGATCATCCCAAGATAACTGCTGCATAAATATTTTTGCCTTGACGATACATGGAGCAATCCATCCCATCGGATCAAAAAGTCGGGCTATGGTAGAAAGAACGAAACGTTTTGTCGGCTGTGGATTAGAAGGTGGAATGTAGCAAAATGAAAACTCATCAACAGAAGGAAGCCAGTGGACACCGAGCGTCTTAACTCGTTCCGAATCTTCTGAAGGTAATGAAAATGTCGATTCCCGTTCTGCAATTGGAATGCTTGTTAATAATTCGTCAGAATTGGACGTCCATTTCCGTAAGTTGAATCCCGCTGTCTCTAGTGTTGACTTGATTTGTTGTATTTTTTCTTCAGCCTCTAATATAGTGTTTCCTCCTGATATTAAGTCGTCGACGTACATCTCGTTATGGATCATGGTGGAAACCAATGGATTTTCCTGATTATCTTCAGCTATTTTATGCAGTGTCCTGATTGCTAAATAAGGTGCGGCTGCTGTTCCGAATGTTACCGTATGAAGCCTGTAAGCTTTAATAGGATCCTCAGGACTATTTCTCCACAGAATTAACTGGTAATTTTTGTCTTGTTCTGCTATCAATATCTGACGATACATTTTTTCGATATCCGCTGTGAAGGTGAATCTATACAGCCTCCATCGAAGAATAATATCGCAAATATTTTTTTGAAGAGCTGGACCTATCAACATAGCATCGTTCAACGAAACTCCATTCGATGTTTTAAAGGAGGCATCAAACACCACCCTCAGTTTCGTGGTTGAACTACTTTCTTTAACGACAGCATGATGTGGCAGGAAGTAGTGCTGATTTTCTGGCAAACTATTTTTGTAGACTTCGCTCATGTGACCCATGCGGATATATTCTTCGATGCACGCTGAATATTGTTCTCGGAGCTGTTGATTATCACTTAGACGTCGCTCCAATCCATGAAATCGCCGTAAAGCACCTTGGTACGAATCTCCGAAAACAGGAGGAACGTTTCCCTTAAACGGTAATGCCACTTGATAACGTCCATCTTTTGTTCGTTTTGTATTGTTGATGAAATGTTCCTCACACTCAATATCTTCTGGTTTTCGAAAAATTTTAAAAGGTGTTTCTTCTACTTCCCAGAATTTACGAAGCTGAGCTTCGACATCAATCGTTTGCATAAAACTTCTGACCTGCTGACCTGCATCGCAAACAACTGGAGCCTTTCCGAATAAGATCCAGCCCAATGTGGTTTTTTGCATGACTGGCATAGATTTGTCTGGCGGTGTAATCAGCTCCGGTAGCAAAAGTTCGGGTAAGATGTCACTTCCTAGCAAGATGTCAATTTTTGATGATTTAAAAAATTCGGGATCAGCGAGTACATAATCGTTGAGATGTGTCCAGTTCTCAACGTGAAGGGTCCGGGCCGGCAAATGCCCAGACAGTGACTTTAAGATGAAGGTTTGCGCTGTGGTTGCAAAACTGGAATGCTGCGAAGCAAAAGTGATGTCTATCACTCTTAAACATGTGCCACTGCTGACCAAACCCAGCCCGGATACACCCGTATGAGTTGCTCGAGATTTTAATTGAAGCAATTGGGCCGCAAACTCTGTGATAAATGATGCTTCAGAACCAGAATCCAACAATGCTCGCAGCGTCAACCACTCCCCCAATGACGACTTAACGTTGACAAGCGCTGTTGCCAGTAAAACTTGTGAGTTTTTGTTCGGGAGACTATAATGCAAGTGGTGAGATGCAACATTGTTAGTTGACGTGTGCTGTCTACTAGAAGACGGGAATGAAGGCGCTTCGGCGTTTAAAATTGCACATTGAGAAGTTGTGGTGATGTTTTGTTGCTGTCCTGGGTTGCTTGTATGGCTGAAATTATATTGTTGTTGCTGCGCTGATGGTTGACTATTCTGGTGGGAACGTGATGGTTGTTGGCTTGGCTGAAAAGAAGTATTATTTGCATGCAATAAAATATGATGTGGTTGTTGACAATGGTAACACCTACGACATTTGCTGCGTTTTACTCGGTAATTTTCGTACTAATAGAAAAATTAGCACTGGATCTAAATGCTCAACTTCAATTTTTAGGTTAGCAAGACTGTGAACAACTTGCGTCGAAGTATACAACAGATCTCTAATTGACTCTGCACGCTCTTGCGTCAATGTTGACAAATTGAACAAGGTATTTAACTGGATGTTAACTAGAACGCGAGGGTGATCATACCGATCTTTTAACATGGACCATGCTTTGGCGTAGTTTTGACCTTGGATCTTCAATGACAGTAACAGCTTTTCAGCGTCGCCTGCTAAACTGGTCTTCAGATAATGCATTTTTTGAACATCTGAGAGCGATGCTTTACTGGCGACGAGAGTTACAAATAGATCGTGAAAATTCGGCCAGTTTTCGTAATTGCCATCGAACATAGGGATCTTAATCGAAGGTAAATGGAGTTCCTCGTTTTTGCCTGCCAGTTCCTTTCCTGAAAATTCAGTAGACTGCTGCTCACTGCTGCTACCAAAACTTCCCAGCGAATCGACGAGTTTGGATTGAAACACACAATAGTCTTCCCTTATATTTTCGTAGATTGTCTCAGCTTCGAGATGCTCCTTGCTGTTTTTATCGTCGGCGTCGTTTTGCAAAAATTCGTCATAAAATTTGGAAACTGACTGCCACAAGTCATCCAACAACTTTAACCTTGTTTGGACGTAAGTAAGGTTAATTGCTTTGCCCTTTTTTCCAAAATTCTCGACATCCTTTTTCAACTGCTTATGTTTTGCAGACAATATTTTTGTTACCATTTTGTTTTTAATTAACAATAAGATTGAATATAATTAAAGTAAGCAAAAAAAATGGAACTTACTTTGCTTTTTTGGGAAGGCAGCGACGACAGCAAATTCTTCGGATGGCTCGTTTTAAGGTTAATCCCACGTTGCACACACAGCACAATTTTAATCGTCGAATATTTTGGTAATCGTTTATAAGTTTTAATATTTGTTTTTAAGGCTCGAAGGACCAATGTTTGGCTGTTTAGCCTTTATTATAATTTGTAAACTTTACTTTAATGAAAATAAAAAAAATGAAAATAAAATGAAATGACACACAACTTTTCCTTGAAATTTGCTTTATTAAAAAAATGACATTGAAGCATTGACGTTTTATCGGATATGACATTTTACATTTTTTTTATAGTAGCATTTATATGGGCTGCTTTCAATTGCATTGCTGGTTGCGTTCAACAGTACTAATTTATCTTTTAAGGTAGAAAATGCCGAAAGACATAATTCATCGAATACAAATTTAGCATTTACTTTAAGAAGATTTCGGAATATCATAGCAATATGTGAAAACGGAGAGACAAATCGATGGAAATATGAAAATAATCCTAAACATTTTGAGTTGATCTTTCGTTTTTGGAATAGGGAAATTCCTATTTTTTTTTATGTTTAAATTGTTATGATGGATCCCTTTTTTATTGATTTGAAATGCTCAGAAAATAATATCGTTGTAGAAAAATCGACACTTCTTAAATTTCTTCAGGTCAAGTCGAAATTCAGCAAGTCGTCGAAGTAATATTTGGAGTACGTCTAAATGTTCTTCAATGGTTTTGGTTGCAATTGTAATATCATCCATATATATAACAACCACACCTTCTTCGATAAATGAGTGTAATATGTCGTTAATAAACCGCTGAAATACTGCTGGCACATTTTTCAATCCAAATGGCATTTGTAAAAATTCAAACTGTCCGTGTGGAGTAACAAATGCGGCATTCGGAATTGAATTTATAGAGATCCGTTTTTAAGATCTAAGGTTGTAAAATATGTCTTTCCTTCCAATCTTCCCAAACAATCATCTATATGAGGTAATGGGTAACTATCTCGCACCATAATTTTATTGAGTGGTCGATAGTCAACACACATTCGTTTTTCACTAGATTTTTTAGAAACTAAGAGAATTGGAAATGCATAAGGAGAATTACTAGCTTGTATTTGTTTGTTTTTCAAAAGGTCACTAATCATATCTCTGACAATACGTCTATCTTCATATGAAAGCCTTCGAGGTGGTGAACTTATTGGTATGTCGGAAGTTAAGTGAATTTGAAGAAAACGGAAACAATATGTTTATATTATTTTTGAATTTTCATTTCATAGTTTTGTTCATTAGAAATTGGAATATTTGAAAGGTTTAGATAATTATTCCCAATGAATGTTTTAATTTCTTTCCGGTGCATTGGGCTTAGACCAACATTAATATCAAATTATTCAAAAAGTGCATCTTCCTCTATTTTCAAAATATCCGGAACAAAATGATCGATACAATTTGACAAATCAGGTATTTCAACAACGTTAGATAATGGACATTTGTTGTAATTAGGCAAAAAGTTTAAATTCTCATTCTCAATGGAATCATGCACACAATGTCATACTTTATTCTATATTTTTATTTCATTTTTATTTGGATCATTCTAAATTTTAAAATTTTTTTCTGGAATTTTATTTAAGGTTAAATCAACTATCATAAATTTAATGTTAAATGCATTCAAAAACTCACGACTCAATGAGAGGGGATATGGAATACCGAATCGGGTACAACAAAAATATTAATTTGTTTATTAAACTTCCGAAAGAAAATTTTAATTTTTCCGAAAAAATATAACTTAAAATGTCCCAATCCCTTGAAACCAGAATATTGAGTCCATTTATTGGTTCAATAATTTTGAACAGCAGATTTTTTCATTAAACTAATTGGACTACCCGAATCAAAAAGTGAAAGGAAAGTATTGCATTTATGCCTAAAACCATTAATCAAAAAGGTTACACTTACATGATTTAACTCGGAAATAAGATCGTTATATTTTGTTTCTCCATTTTCGGTGTTCTTAGAGTTGAATTCATCTAAAAGAGCCACTCGATTAGTAGGTTTTTGCTGGCACTTTCTAAAATTATGCTCCTTGGAACCACATTGAAAACATGAACCTTTTTCACGATTGGGATAAGGACATGAATTTGCAAACTGTCCAACATTTGAGCAATTGAAACAATATATTTTGGAAAAATCACTATTTGGTTTTGAAAAAGTTGGTCGTGTAGAAAACACCCTCGTAGTTAATGAAAATTTAAATGCTTCATTTGCTTCACGTTTGCAGCCCAATTTACTATGTTGATGAGACAATTGCTTTAGATGCTGTAAACTGCAAGCTGGATACAATACAGCAATGTTTACTGAATTATCTTGAAAACCTTCTATTATGAATTGAATAACTTGTGTTTCATCAATGTTGGCAACTCTTGACTTTTAGGAATATAACCCATAACAGATAGCTTCGATGATTGGAAAGTTGTTTTCCGTAGAGTATCCATTACTTCAGAAATAGAGTATGAATGTCCAAAGTTTCAAAAAAAAAATTTTGCGAAACGCCGCATAATTTGTTGAATTATCCACCGAAGAAACATTTCGGCAGTGGAATCCGTTTTCATCAAACGTCGAATTTAATTTAAACGAAATATATCATCACCACTTCGCAAGCTCTCTCAAAATTTTCAATCGATTTACGGGCATCACAAGCTTCATCACCAGCAAACGGTTGATGGTAGGTTGAATATCTTCAAATTTTGGGAGAAGAACAATATTCGGACTAAGGGCTAGTTCCTGTTGCATTTGTTGCAAACGTTGACGGTTTTCTAGTATTCTCAAGTGTATATCAATTTCAGCTTCCTCTACTGTGAGATATAGAATCTGATTTTCTGATGCAGGTTCTTCGACTTGATTCTTGTTTCCAAGTTCTTTTTGGCTTATCAAAGGGTTAAGTGCATCTCTGTGGCTGTTTCCGGAATTGTTGGAATTTTCAAACTTTCTATTTCAGAAAGTTTGTCTTCATATAGCTTTTTTAATTGTGTATAAGTGGCAGTTGATAAAAATGTATATTCAAGCTTTCCAAAAGAATCCCACTTCCGAAGTTGTTAGGATGGGTTTTACTTTATATTTTACTTTTACTTTATTAAATACTTTAGTATTTACTATTTTTTTGTCATTAAATTAATAATAAAATTCATTTTCAATAATAATAAATACAGAGAATAAGATTGCTTTAAGAAATTAATATTTTATAGTAAAAAAAAAACATTCTAACAGTATTATCAATGTAGACGAAGCATATTTTTCCTATATGTTCACTCAAAATTTCATCAAGTACTCGTCAAAAGATCGAAGGTGAACTGTTGATTCTGAATTAAAGACGAAGAAATTCATACTTCCCTTTATTCACTGAAAAAGCGTTTTATTCAGTATAGGATGCTTTTAGTCGAATCTGATAAAATCCGCTTTTGAAATCTAGGGGAGTGAAGAATGCGCATTGCTCTAGTTGCGCACGGACCTCATTTATTTCAGGAGTCAGATATTTGTCTGAGATAATAAAGCTATCTTTCTTATTAGGTACATATAGGGTTGCCATATTTTTCCTACAGCTCGTCGGGATAAATTTCTAAAATAATGAAAAATCCCGGGATTTCAGCATTTTGCCCTGGACAAAATAAAAAATCATGCATTTATATCAAAATAAATAAATTCTTTTATTATTTATTAATTTTAAATAGCTTTTTGAACATTACGTTACATAATGACGTTTTTTTACTTCATTAAATTGACATTTATTAATACGAGTATTTTGCTTTTAAAATAACAGCTCAACAAAAAGTAAACAAAGTTCATCGATAAAACTTAAAAATAATAACACATACTTTAAAATTAAGACATTATTTTTTAAATGATTGGATTTGAATTTCACATAATCGATCAGTCTTTTTGTAATTACATATCTTACATAAAGCAGGTATTTACAGATAAAAAATCTTATGTGGACCAAAATTACTTACAATATTTTAAGGAACTTTTGGCACATTTAATTATCTCAGAATTATTTTTTACAAAATTGTAAAATTGTGAACAGGTAAAGTTAAAGTTCGCCTTTAATTAATTCACGAGAGCATTTATTTCTTAAATCCGTCCACTTTAAAACCATTTGTGAAAATACTCTTTCAGCAAAACAATTGGAGCTTGTATTACTAAAGACAAAGGAAATTAATTTAAAAATATTTGGAATTTCTTCAATTGAAAACCTTTAAATATTTGCCTCCATTTTGAGAAAGAGTTTAGGTCTTTATCTTTTAATTCCAGACAGAATATTATTGTCTGAAAAATCGTACAGTTTTTCTATATATTCAATAAAATGTTCATAAAATCTTATTAAATCATTTTGTAAATGCTCTTTGATATCCGCTCCCACATCAGAGAGAAATTGTCTAGCCTGCTTCCAAAAAGTCTTTTATTAAACTTGGTACGAATTTCGTGCATTTTCAAATGTATTTCAACTACAGAGAAAGAATCCGATTCAATTTGTTTCATAGTTGTTTAAACCTAAAGCCTCACGTTATCAATAAGTGAGAAATGTAAGCATTTTTTTCTTCGCATTCTGTTTCAATGGATTTCCCAATAACACGAGGACATTCGTTTTCCGATTCCTTAAACTGTGACTTAAGACGTGGCCATATTTCCAGTAATCTTTCAACAGCTGGACCTAATGATACAAATCTGGTAGTTACATGTTTTATTATTTCTTCCCAGTCCATTTCATTAGCTTCGAACTGTAGTTGTAAATCAGCACTTCTTTTAGCCGAACGTGTTGGATGCTGCCGCCTACAATTGGCACCGAACGTGACCAGGCGTCTTCGTTAAATATTTGATGGATCATAATTATAGAAATGTATTGGAAAATTTATATAATATGAAGGTTAGATGGAGGGCATCGAGAAAAAATAAAGAAAAAAAGGACTTACTTGTAATTCAACCATCAAAGCTTGTGTTTTATTTTAAAGTTTCATTTTCCTTCTTTTTAAAATAAAGTAGTAAATTCACTCAACACAAAACATTTATGGTCCTTCGAGCCTTTATACGGGCCACCCAATTTGTCATTGAATAATATTGTTGCAGCGCAACATGCAGTCAAGTTGGAATAGTTACATTTATTCTGATATCCGTTGGAATTGGCATTTTGAATTCTTGTAATAAAGACAAATTTGTTAATACTTTTGAAAGGAAAACCTTCGTCTTCTTAATTTAAAAAATTTAAATTAGTTAAGTTGTTGGTGGTGTTCGGTACGCATTCGTGATACATTACATACACCGGAAATAATTTTTGATTTGACTTCGCAACGGGTTGACTGCGGAGAATACAATCATTTGATTTTCTTTTCTTTTTTTGCTAATTGTCCTTGCGGCAAACATTGGTCCTTCGATCCTGATTGTAAAAGATCTTTAAAATAATCGCTTAGTACTAAAAACAAACATTTAAAGTGAATTAAACAAAAATATACGAGTACGTGTGCGTAGTTTTATTAATAAAACTGAAAGACAATCGTGTTTGTGTCGTGTGAGAGACATTAATAGTTCGTTCGGTCGATTTGCATTTGCATTATTCTGAAATTATCTGGAGCTGAGGAAGTTCACGCATCGTGGGAGCAACGCATTACAACAGGTGTGTGGCATTTATTAAATTTTGTTTCATTTTAAATCATATTCTTACGTAACAAAATTGTGTGTTGTGGGTTCTTCGAATATAATATTATCAAATATTTGTCTTCAATATGAGTAAGAGCAAACTTCCTGGCTTAATAGATGCGGTTCAAACCATATCGCAAGACATAGAAGCAGATTATAATGCTTACACTAAGTTAGAAATTGCAAAAAAATCTGTGCATATGAATGAAGCGCGTTTATGTAATTTAGAAAGTTCGTTTGAAGAGGCTAGAGTCCATCATCAAAAAATTGTTGAAGCTCCTACTGAAGAAGCAAAAGTGAAATATATGGAGGCACTCACGTTCCACAAATTAAAAGAAGTTTTTTTCAATTATTCTTCTGATTTAAAAGAAAAATTATCAAAAAACGAAAGCCAAATGTGTCTTAACAAATCTTTAAGTGGTTCAAGCACACCGTCGGTAGAACTTAAGCTCCCTCCAATTAAAATCCCTACCTTTGATGGCTCACTTAAAATGTGGCCAGAATTCAAAGGACTGTTCGAAGCTATGGTAAACAAAAATGCTTCAATATCCGACGCTCATAAATTACAGTATTTAAAAAGTAATTTAACCGGTGAGGCGGCTCGAATCCTTAGAAATACAGACACAAACTTTGAATCTGCATGGGCCTTGTTAGTGAAAAGGTTTCAGAATATAAGGTTATTGAAAGATAACCAGTTCAAACTTCTCTTTGACCAACCTAAACTGACCCTGGAGTCATCAGATGATCTGAAACTATTATTAGATACGACGAACGAGGCGAAACAATCCTTAAGAAATCTTGGTGTAGCTGTAGATGCGTGGGAAGATGTTCTCATCTTCCATACTGTGCAGAAACTTCCACTTACAACTCGTGGTCTTTGGGAATCCCATATTTCTACACACGTAGACTACCCAAATTACAGCGTTCTAGAAGATTTTATGTTAATGAGGTCGCGTACATTAGATGTCATTGGGCAATCCTCTTCAGATGTAAATCAACACAAAGGTAAAAAAAACTTCTTCAATTACAGCTCCAGTTCGTGTTCACAATTCTACTATTGCCAATAAGTGTTCTATGTGTCATGGCTCACATCCCATTCGCAGTTGCTTTAGGTTTAAAGCACTGAATGTTAAAAAACGACATGAATTGGTTAAAAAGAACAAATTATGTTTTAACTGCTTGTCAAGCGCACATTTTACTCAAAATTGCACAAGTACATTTACTTGCTCTACATGCCATCAAAAGCATCATTCTTTACTGCACTTGAACGATGCAGCTAACGCAATGCATGCAACAGAATCTACTTCGACTCCACATCCAATAAAAACAGCTTCCTTTTCTGCAGACAACTCCAAATCAGTAACTTTAGAACAATCTGCACCCTCAACAGGATTTGCTTCAGCCAATAACGCGTTTCTAGCCGAAAACAACCAAGCACCCGTTCTTCTGGCTACGGCCATCATCAAGGTTTTGACACCTGCTGGCCAACCGTTGCTGTTGCGAGCTTTACTAGATCCTGGGTCTCAAGCTTCTTTTATCACTGAGTCTGCAGCTCAACTTCTCAATTTGAAAAAAGAAAGAAACTGCGTTAACATTATAGGGGTTGGAGAAACTACCACAAGCATCTCAAAGTGGAAAGTAAGTTTTACGGTTTTATCAAACGTAAACGCAAACTTTAGTCTTCAACTTAATGCTTTGGTCCTTCCCACACTGACAGCTGTTCTTCCTACCCAAAAGATACCTAATGCAAATTGGAATCATATCAAAAATATAGAGCTTGCTGATCCCCGGTTCCACACACCCAGTAAAATCGACGTCTTATTGGGCAGTGATGCTTATCCATCAATTATCCTTGAAGGCATAAGGAAAGGAGAACCGGGCACACCTATGGCACAAAGGACGGAACTAGGATGGGTTCTTTCTGGAGGTGTTTCATCCAACAGTCAATCACGAATAACATCCCTTCATACTAAAACAGAGCCTCATACCTAAGATTCCCTGATAAGTAGATTTTGGGAACTTGAAGAGGTTCAGAGACGAAAATTCCTATCACCAGAGGAAGAAAAATGTGAAACACATTATTGCAGAACGCATCAACGACAACTCAACGGAAGATATGTCGTCCAACTTCCGTTCAAAGAAGGAAAGTATCCCTCGACTGGTTTGTCTCAGAGATCAGCTCTTGTAAGATTCCTTCAATTGGAAAGGAAATTCCAAACAAATCCGTTATTTAACAAAAATTACAGAAAAGTTTTCAACGAATACAAAGAGCTTGGACACATGACTGAGGTACAACATAAAGCTTTGAATTCACCCCACTATTTCCTACCTCACCACGCAGTGTTAAAGGCATCGAGTTCAACTACAAAACTCCGAATTGTGTTTGACGCGTCCTGCAAAACATCTGACGGGACGTCGCTCAACGACCATCTTTTTGTTGGCCCTAGGTTACAAGATGATATTTTCGATCATGTCGCACGATTCAGGAAACATAAAATTGCATTTACAGCGGACATAAACAAAATGTACAGGCAAATATGGGTCACTCCAAATGATTCGTTGTATCAACTTGTATTATGGCGAGATGTTGAGGGAGAAGAAATGAAAGTATACCGTCTCAATACGGTTACCTTTGGTACTGCTGCTGCACCCTATTTAGCGATTCGCACGCTTCAACAACTGGCAAATGATGAACGGGATGACTTCCCACTTGCATCAAACATAGCCAGGCGAAACTTCTACGTGGATGACGTAATTCATGGAGCAGACTCCGTAACAGAAGCCTTGGAGATGCAGACTCAACTCATAAGGATGTTGAAGAAAGGAGGATTTCCCTTACGAAAATGGGCAAGCAACTGCGAGAAGCTACTTATGGCAGTCCCAGAGGAGGATAGAGAGGTTCAAATTCCACTCTCATTTGATGAAAAAAATGCGATTAAAGCACTTGGCATCCAGTGGCACCCTGCAAAGGATATCTTCACCTTCAAAATCTCATTTCCCGAAAATAAAGGTATTACAAAGCGGACTATCCTCTCAGACCTGGCTCGCCTTTACGATCCAATGGGTTGGATAGCACCGTGCGTCATCGTTGGAAAAATAATAATGCAAGATATTTGGAAGGAGAAGCAGACATGGGATTCTGAACTCTCAGCAACAATAATCTCTGCGTGGCAAAGGTTGAAAGCTGAGCTAAGTCTTATACAGGCCATCGAGATTCGTCGTTGGATCAATTTTACCACCGCTTCAAAGATTGAAGTCCACGGATTCTGCGATGCATCTGAAAAGGCATATGCGGCAGCAATATACCTTAGGGTTACCACTGGTAATGAAACTTTTACAAATCTCGTCGTGTCAAAGACTAGAGTAGCACCTTTAAAAAGTAAATCCTTAGCTCGTTTGGAGCTGTGTGGAGCTCTTTTGTTGGCAAAGTTGTTAGTGCACACTGTGGATACGATGGAACTCCAATCGGCAAAAATGTTTATGTGGTGTGATTCTCAAATCACACTTGCTTGGATTCGAAGCGCACCATACATTAGAACGACTTTCGTTGCCAACAGAGTGGCAGAAATACAGGAACTTACTGACTCTGGCTGTTGGAACTACGTTCCATCTAAGGACAACCCCGCAGATGTTGCATCGAGAGGAGCCCACCCGAGTGATCTAACTCAGAACCGCCTATGGTGGTATGGGCCTGAATTTTTACAATCATTTGATGCACACCTTTATAAATCTATTGAAATAAGAACCACGGATCTTGAAACTAAAGGTTCGGAAAATTCAAAACCTAAAAGTAAGTTGATCGCATCTGGGTACCCCATAGCTAACATTTTTCAGCTCTGCGTTCACTTCACTACATTTGAATCAAATAAACTTCTATTCAACCGTTTTTCATCACTTAACCGATTATTTCGAGCTGCAGCGTACTGGCGTCGGTACTTAACTAATTTGAGATTCAAAGCAAAGAAATGACCCACCCATATGTCTGGACCACTCTCAGTCGATGAGATATCCTCTGCTCGTTTGCGTTTGATTGTTCTTGTACAACAAGAGTATTTTAGTGAAGAAGTTCATAAGTTAAGCACTGATAAAACGGTTTCGAAAACAAGTAAGCTAGCAAAACTTTCACCATTTATGGACGAAAAAGGTATCCTAAGAGTTGGAGGTCGATTAGAGAACGCTGAGCTACCTTATGGACAAAAGCATCCAATTATACTGCCTTCAAGTAACTTTCTTACATCACTAATTGTTCATGATACACATATGAAAACTCTACATGGCGGTCAGCAATTAATGATGGCTACACTTCGGTCCGAGTATTGGATTTTTCAATTGAAATCTACTGTAAAACTGTGCATCCACAGATGTTTAAGATGCTACAGATTCAATGCAACAGAGATGCAGCAAAAGATGGGAGATCTACCGCCTTTACGAGTAAATCAAGCTCGACCTTTTCAGACATCTGGAGTTGACTATGCTGGCCCTGTGCAACTTAAAGCTTGGAAGGGTCGATGTAGCAAAATTACCAAAGCGTACATAGCGATTTTTATTTGTTTTTGCACGAAAGCAGTTCACCTCGAGCTAGTAAGCGATTACACTACATCTGCCTTTCTTGCAGCGTTTAAACGTTTTACTGCTCGCCGGGGAATTTGTTCAAATCTATACAGTGACTGTGGGACGAATTTGAAAGGCGCTGCAAACGTGTTGGAGGCTGAAAGAACGTACATGTCAAAGCAGTGAGCAGCCGAGATTTCAAAGCAGTTGCAAGCCAATGAAACAAACTGGCATTTCAATCCTCCTGCAGCTCCGCATTTCGGCGGGCTCTGGGAGGCAGGTGTGAAGTCCATGAAGCACCACTTAAAGCGTGTCATCGGTCATCACACCCTGACTTTCGAGGAATATGCAACCATACTCGCTCAAGTCGAAGCTTGTTTGAACTCCCGTCCACTTTGTCCTGTAACTGAAGATCCCGACGATCTCTCTATCTTGACACCAGGACACTTTTTAATTGGAGGAGCATTAAATACTGCACCGGAAAAAGACCTTACAACAAGTAAAGAATCCCATTTGGATAGATGGCAGCTTATGCAAAAAATTCACCAAGATATTTGGAAAAGGTGGAAGTCTGAATACTTGGTTCGACTACAAAAGCGTTCAAAATGGCTCACACCAAACAATGAACTTAAAGTTGGATATTTAGTGCTCTTACCTGATGAGCAGATGCCCCCAACCCTTTGGCGACTTGGCAGAATCACGGAAACTCATCCGGGAGCTGATGGAAAAATTCGTGTCGTAACAGTCAAGACTGCAACCAGCTCATTTAAACGCCCTGTAACAAAACTTAGCTTCCTACCAATGCTAAACGATTCAAGCACACCACCCCCCACACACACACATTAAAAATCAATTATATGTTAATCCTAACAACACTATATAATTTTAATTCAATTAATAAATATCATAATTAATCGACAACCTAAACAATCTATTATTGCCACACACCATTCACCATACATACCTATTTTCTTCTTTCATGTACATACACACCTGTTACCCGACGAGGATCTATCACTCCATAAACAACCTGCGAAGTCATCATTTGGGCACCTTTCCTGCGGCCCGCCAGGATGTTGCAGCGCAACATGCAGTCAAATTGGAATAGTTACATTTATTCTGATATCCGTTGGAATTGGCATTTTGAATTCGTGTAATAAAGACAAATTTGTTAATACTTTTGAAAGGAAAACCTTCGTCTTCTTAATTTAAAAAATTTAAATTAGTTAAGTTGTTGGTGGTGTTCGGTACGCATTCGTGATACATTACATACACCGGAAATAATTTTTGATTTGACTTCGCAACGGGTTGACTGCGGAGATTACAATCATTTGATTTTCTTTTCTTTTTTTGCTAATTGTCCTTGCGGCAAACAAATATCAATTGAAAAAAAAACAGATTGTGACGACATTTTGTCGTTTTTTTATGGTTTTATTTTACAAATAATAATTATCAAAGTTGAATTTAAATCGAAATAAATTGTTTCCAATAATCATCGCCATCATCATTACCATCATCATCGTCATCACCATCAACAACACCATCATCAACTTCAACGCCAGCCGCCAGCCGCATCGCATCAAGAAGATCCTCATCTATCACCAATTGTTCGGAATCCATAGTCAATCTTTCAAGCTTCTTTGTCAAACATCCAGTTCAGCAGAAATTTAATACAAGTGAGTACATTTTTTGCTCTCTTTATATTACATTTATAATATATACACATATATATATAATTTTGAACAAAATTAAATTTAATATAAATTCAAAATGAGTGCTGCTGCTAAAATTGTAAAAATTATTTCCACTCAAATCGCAAAAGATTTTGACAATTTTAAAAAGACAGTTTCTCCAAGTCGTAGAACAAAGAACAACGTTAATACACGTCTCGAAACTCTCGAGAACAATTGGAAAAAACTGGAAGAACTATACTATGAAGCTGTAAGCGATGACGGCATAAAGCAGGAAGCCCTCAAAGTGACCGAAGACTGCTACAGTGAAGCAAAAGAAAACTTCACGATTTATCGATCGATATTGCTAGACGAAATTGACAAATTTAAAGCAGATTCTGAAAAAGAAAAAATGGCAACCAATTCAAGCAATGATAACTGCAATCAAAAGAAGCATGACGTTCGTCTGCCAAAAATTCATCCACCAACGTTCACTGGCGAATATCAAAATTGGAGATCGTTCCATGATCAATTTGTTTCTCTGGTGCATAATAATGCAACATTGACTAAAATTGAAAAACTACACTACTTGAAAACGAGCTGCAAGGAAGGTGCTGGCGTCTTGCTTGAACACATAAGGGTAGATGATGCAAGCTACGACCAAGCCTGGGAACTATTAAAGTCTCGCTACGATTTTAAAAGAATCCTAGTCAATAACGAATTAAAGTTATTTTACGAATTGCCGGTCGTTCGAGAAGAAACTGCGAAAGGAATTCGTGAATTGTTAGATAATGCTACAAAAATCTTGCACGCGCTAAAGAACCTAGAGATACCTGTACAACACTGGGACGCCATAGTAATTTTTTTGCTTTTAAAAAAGCTTCCAGCTTCCCTGCAATCTAAGTGGGAAACATTGCTTGGAACCAAAAAAGAAATCCCTTCATACAAGGAATTTTCTGATTTTTTGGAAACAAAGTTTCGGTCACTAGAAATGGTGGATCAACAACTTGATAAGCAATCCTCATCGAATAGAAAACAAAAGAATGTATTGTTTGTAAACTCTGATGCAAGAGATGAATTTTCGTGCAAGGTTTGCCACAAAGGAACGCATTCGTTACGAACTTGCTCTAAATTTTTGAAGATGGATGCTAGCACACGACAACGAATTGTCAAACAACAGGGCAATTGCTTCAACTGTTTGGCCTACAGCCATCAAACAAATACATGCCCGAGCAGCAGAAGATGTCATTTTTGCCAACAAAAACACAATTCACTTCTGCATATTGGAAACACCAATAATTTAAATCGCCAAGCTTCACAATATAACACATCCCAACAAAATTCATTCAATCAAACATTCGCTTATAACAATAAAATGCCACACAACACAAACAATAATAATTCATATAACCCAAACCATTTCGATCGCACTCAAACACATTCAAACGCACTCATTCCAACTCAACAAAATAGTTCACTCATTCAATCAAATTCAACTAACCAAAATCGTAATCACTCCCATCACGTTTCTACAGAAATTAACCCAAACGCTCCAGCTTTTTAACCACGTGAGATTCTACCATCAACTTCGTCGAATTGCTGTAATATAAATGAAATAAAGAAAACACAAATTTTACTCGCAACAGCAATTGTCAAAGTGAAATCCGCGTATGGAACCTTTTTCAAATTAAGGGCATTAATTGATCCTGGATCACAGGCATCATTTATAACAGAATCAGCTGTTCAACTTTTGGGCTTGAAAAAGCACCCAACTGCCCTTGATATTTCTGTTTTGGGACAAAAAAAGACAGGTTCGTGTCAAAACTATATCGAATTGAGCCTGCATTCGAATAACTCTGATTTTGTCACAGTAACAAAAGGCTTTATTTTCAAAACCCTAACTGGTCTTCTGCCAAACCAAGAAATGGTACCAAACAAACTGAAGCACATTCAAGGTTTAAAACTTGCCGATCCCACATTTTATGTACCAGCCCAAATTGACCTTTTATTAGGCAGCGATGTGTATTGCGAAGTGTTCTTACCCGAAGTCATCAGATCTGATGAACTCATTGGTCCAATAGCACAAAATACGGAATTTGGCTGGATTATATTAGGCAAAACTCACATCGGAAGAACATATTCAATACAAGTGTTCACTGAGTTGACATCCAATGATATTGACACAGAAATGACGAAGTTCTGGGAAATAGAAGAATCCCCGTACGTTAAAGCCGAAGTAGAAGAAGATGTAGCGTGTGAAAATCATTTCTTACACAACATCAAAAGGTTGCCGGGAGGGCGTTTTGAAGTAAGTCTGCCCTTCAAAAGAAATCATCGACCCAAACTAAAATCAACACAGCATAACGCACTCAATATGTTTTTGAAACAAGAACAAAGGTTACTCAAGGATCCTGCTTTGCATAAAGAATACAACAAATGTATAGCAGAATACCTTGAACTAGGACAAATGGAAGAAGTAGATTTTCATCACGATACAAAAATAGTGTCACCTTATCACTATGTAGTTCCACACCACACAGTCATAAAAGAGTCAAGTTTAACCACCAAACTTCGAGTCGTTTTTAACGCCGCGTTTAAAACTTCGGACGGAAGTTCACTCAACGACCACCTGATGACTGGTCCTAAAACGCAAGCTGACATCTTATCGATTGTCTTAAAGTGGAGAACTTACAAAATTACATTTACATCAGACATAGAAAAGATGTATAGGCAAATTGAAATCAACCCAGAAGATGCCTACTACCAACTTATTTATTGGCGTGAGGATCCGTCCACACCTGTTAAATTATATAAAATTAAAGTCTTAATGTTTGGTACTGCCCCAGCACCATATTTGGCTAATCGAACACTGAAGAAACTGGCATCCGATGAAGAATCCACATATCCACTGGCCTCAAAAATGATTTGTGAAGAGATGTACGTCGACGATTTGGCGTCAGGTGCAGATACAATGGAAGAGGCCAAAGAAAAGTATAGACAGATATCAAAATTATTATCATCTGCTGGTTTTCAACTTCAGAAATGGATGAGCAACGAAGTTAAATTTCTCAAGTCCATTCCACAAGAAGATCAGGAAACCAAATTATCACTCGCTATAGGAAATCTCGATCACACGAAGACCCTAGGGATAAATTGGTATCCTACTACCGATTACTTTTCGTTTCAGAGCATAATCGTTGAAGATTCAGTCACAAAACGCACAATACTCTCAACTATCGCACGCATTTTTGATCCACTCGGATGGATTTCGCCCTGTGTTATCAAGGCGAAGATCATCATGCAGCAATTATTGTTGAGTGGACTTTCATGGGATGAAACCATTCCAGCCGAACTTCATCAAGAATGGTGTTCTTTTAGAAACGAATTGACGAATCTCGAATCCTTCCGTATTTCACGATGGATAAACACTCAAAAGGATGTCAAACATGCGGAATTACATGGTTTCAGTGACGCATCAACCAAGGCGTATGGAGCCACGGTTTACCTTCGAGTATTGGACAGTAAAAACTGCATTCACACTCATTTGCTTATTTCTAAGACAAAGGTTGCACCAGTTAACACGGTTTCGTTGCCAAGACTCGAACTGTGCGGAGCTGTCATATTAGCAAAGCTTCTCGATTATACCCGATCAGTTCTTCCATTCAAGACCGTCAAAATATTTGCATGGACTGACTCTACAATCACTTCGAGTTGGATATCTGGATTGCCAGCGAAATGGAAGACATTCATCGCTAACCGAGTCACCGAAATTCAGCGGTTGACCAATGTTAGTAATTGGCGACACATTCCCACAAAACTAAACCCAGCGGATCTAGCATCGCGTGGTGTCTTGCCATCAAAATTAAAAACCAACACCCTATGGTGGGATGGACCATACTTTCTCCAAGAAAAATGGGACTTCTCAATGCCAACCCAACCCATTCAATTAGAAACGGAAGAAGAAAAGAGAGAAATCAAAATTCATGTCACCATTGAAATTGAAAATGGCATCCTCGATGTAGTTTGTAAACAATCCAAACTTATTAAGGTCATGCGAATTATAGCATTTGTGAACAGATTTATCTATATCGTTAGAAAGGATGAAGTTCTCAGAATGAAATCAGTTTTGTCACCCATAGAACTTGACATGGCCTTACGTATAGCCATAAGAAGTGTTCAACAATTCATGTTTCCCGATGTCATAAAAGAACTCGAGTTTACTAAAAGAACAAAGCTCAACAAATCCTTAAACATGTTTATCGATAAATCCGGTATAGTAAGAATTGGTGGACGATTATAAAATGCCACCCTTACCTATGATCAAAAACATCCTATTATATTGAAACCCGATCACAACATCTCGAGACTCATAATTGAAGATGCTCATGAGAGAACCTTGCATGGTGGAATTCAACAAACAATTGCCTACGTTCGAAACCAATTTTGGATTTTCAATATGAAAAGAACAGTAAGGAAATGGTTGAGAAAATGCGTTATATGTTTTACTAATCAACCCAAATCAATGCAACAATTCATGGGAAGCCTTCCTGCACCTAGAGTAAATGTGTCTCGAACTTTTACTCATACTGGTGTGGATTATGCCGGACCTTTGGAAGTAAGAGCTTGGAAAGGAAGAAATTCCAAGAAATTTAAAGGATATTTCGCCATTTTCATATGCTTATCAACAAAAGCGATTCATCTAGAAGCTGTAACAGACCTCACAACTCAAGCATTTGTCGCCGCTTTCCGAAGATTTACATCTCGCAGAGGAATATGTTCAAACATTTATAGCGATTGCGGTACTAATTTCAAGGGTGCTAGCACTGAACTTCAAAAAATGTTAAATGACGCCAAACACGACTATATGGAAATAGCTGACTCACTGAGTAAATTGGGTACCAAGTGGAACTTTATTCCTCCCGCTTCTCCTCACTTTGGTGGTTTATGGGAAGCAGGGGTGAAATCCGTCAAATACCACTTAAAACGTGTTGCCCGAAACCAAGCTCTGACCTTCGAAGAGCTCAGTACGCTTCTAACACAAATAGAAGCTTGTCTTAACTCGAGACCCCTTTGTTTGGTTACAGATAGCTTGGATGATTTTAACGCCCTAACACCAGCACACTTTTTGATCGGCACATCGATGCATATAGTTCCTGAAGCAGACATAGCGATTGAAAAAATCGGATATTTAGACAGATGGAAGCGAAGTCAAGCTTTACTTCAGACATTCTGGAAAGAATGGAGTGGAGAATACTTAACAAGGCTACAAAATCGACCAAAATGGATGAAAATCGAAAATCAACCTAAAGTCGGAGATTTGGTTCTATTAAAGGATGAAAGACTTCCACCGTCAAAATGGTCCATGGCAAGGATTACTGAAACCTATCCAGGACAAGATAAACTAATACGCGTAGTAAAAGTAAAAACTCAGAACAATGAATTTAAAAGACCTATCACCAAAATTTGCCCACTCCCATCGAACAACACGGATACCGAAAACACAATAACCTAAGAAGTTGAAATAAACATCATCTAACAAAATAATAAAACATAACAAACTCAGTCAAATTGAAAATATTCAACCGAAACCGAACTAAAAACTCAAAGCTAAAAAAGTTGAAAGCAACAAAATGAACTCAACACTAATTTCAAAACATGAAACCCAACTCATGGATTACAATGCAATACACAAACATACAGTCCACTTAAAAGAAAATAAAATGAAATGAAAACTAATCATTTCCACAACACATAAGAAAATACAATGATTTACACTCAAACAACACTCATTCATACGAACCTAAAATAAAATTATAGTTACACATTTGAAATTTACAATATTACATAAAACCAAAACCTAAAAATTATAATCATAAAATATGGTTCTATAGTAAATATTTGAAATCACACACACATAATCATACAAACTGAAATGAAACATTCATCACACTCAGAAAAACAAATCAAAACGAAACCCTAAAATTCAAAATAATACAATAATTAAAAATCGTACCGAATAAATAAATAAAAAAAAACGAAGTTAAAAAAAAAGGCATACCAGATTTTAAACAAAAGTCGTCCAAATCGCAGGAGATTGTACACCGCTCCAAAATACGAAGATATCAAACCTGAAAGAAAAACAAAGGTTAATAAAATACACGACACAAATATTATACCAAAAAAAAATAATATACATAATCACCGAAACCAATAAAGGACCTTAAGAAATCCCACCAACTACAATAAACACAATGATTCCTGAAAAGAGAAATAGTTAATACACAAACCATTTTACAAAATAAAGCTACTTACCCAAACAAATCACAGATGGCCGCCATGGTTGTGTGTACAATCTGCAAATCCATAGTGAAGTCAGCTACTGCAGAAGAAACCCATTGAAAATTAATTGAAATTGCAAATTAGCAGGTTTCAAATGTAAAGTAAATACACACATATAATACAATTTACAATACTCACCTTTTGGAATAGCTCCATATATATGGGCGAAATAAGCACTTAACGCCATTGCCCGTTTGAAATTTAGTTCAAAAAAAATAATAATAAAACAAATAAATATCGAAAAAAAGGGAAACGCACATGAACGACAAATATTATAATTGAATGAAATGTGTCATTGGAAGACAGTGACGTACGAAGGACTTCGAGTATCGATGATCGGAACGTAATAGATTGATCATAGACCACAACCTAACCCTATGTTACACTTTTTACTTTTTACAATTAGTTTAAATTATTTTGCAATCGATATTAATAAAATTTATATTTTTCATGTAAATCAATGCCTAGAAGCTGATTTCGTTTACTTTGTGACTGCGGGGGGAGAATGTTGGATGCTGCCGCCTACAATTGGCACCGAACGTGACCAGGCGTCTTCGTTAAATATTTGATGGATCATAATTATAGAAATGTATTGGAAAATTTATATAATATGAAGGTTAGATGGAGGGCATCGAGAAAAAATAAAGAAAAAAAGGACTTACTTGTAATTCAACCATCAAAGCTTGTGTTTTATTTTAAAGTTTCATTTTCCTTCTTTTTAAAATAAAGTAGTAAATTCACTCAACACAAAACAGAACGAATGAATTACCTGCAAACTTTCAGTGAAAAAAACTGTCTACACCGTATTCTAGTTTGTCAGTGGAAAATTTAGTTGCATTGTTTAATATGTTCGGTTTTCGATCTTAGAATTGTGAATATTGAATGGTTTTTGCCAAAGTTGACATTTGCATTGTCAGCAGAAAACGCAGATACTTTGCTTAAAGAAATTCCATATTTTTAAAGAGTTTCCTCTACAATGTTTGACACTTGATTAACAGATAAATCGTCGTTCTCTAAAAAATTAAAGAGACGATTTTCTATACCCGTTTCGCAGAAAAATCAAATGCATATGGGAAACATTTTTCGATTTTTCATGTTACTTGCATCAGTAGCAATCGAGAAATATAAGTTTTTGTGTTGCAATTTCTTAAGGTTATATCATAATGTACCGATTGTTCTCTATCAATAAAACATATTTACATTGGTCATTTTTGTGTGAGATTGAGTTAGAACACGAGAAAAACGCTTTCCCGGTGGGACAGCTGAATTTAATCCTGAAATCCGGGACATCCCGGGTAAACCTTGACGTCTGCCAACACTAGGTACATTCACTAGGTGAATTGTATAGGAAACGAGATGGTTTAATAATGTTATCAATCAGCATTTTCTTAATCTGCCTGTACTTCTCTTCCTCTGCCACTTCCTCTTTAACTGAGGCAAGATATGGGTAATATTTTGAATATATTGGAGAGTCTGTATTCGTGCGTATTTCGACTAATACTTTCGTAGTATATGTGAGTTTTTCATTTGGATCAGCAAACAAAGAATTACATTTTGAACAAGTGTACCAATTACATTCTTCTGTGAAACTGACATGATCCATTTTGATAGTTATAGGATTGATCGACGATGACCCTAATTGTCTCTAACTCTGTCTAGGATAGACGAAATTGCGTGAAAGGATTTAAGAGTTGGGAGGAGGTAAATCTTTAGGTTAATATCATTTTGATTGAATGAATTAATTAATACAGCTCCAGAATTTAATCTAAATAAAAGTACATATATTTCTTGGACAGGGTAGATTCATTGAAACCTGTTTTGTCAACACTTGATTAAGTTTCCTTGGAAGTCATTTAAGGGTTTCTCAGGGATTGTAAGAAAAGATTGGGTTGAACTCTAGAAGCATCGTAGAGTTAATGACTGGGAACGAGTTAAGCAAATTTTGATGGATAGTTTTGGTAAGTGTAAGTCAATTGTTTATTTTCTGAAAAGAGGCGAGTGAATCTGCCTTGAGAGTAATAGGTATTTTCTTTGAATGAGTTGTAGATTTTCTTTCGTTTTTACCAAGTAACAGTGTTGTAAGTGGTCTTGCTATTTGAGTATAATCCTTGGAAAATGTCCTGTAATACCCACATAGTCCAAGGAAGAATCTAAGTTCCTTAATTCAGACGGATTTGTTGTTACACCTTTTGACGATACAATGAAGCCCAAAAATTCAACTTTATCTTTAAAGAAGCTGTATTTGTCCAATAGTAATTTCATATTGCCTTCTGCCAAAGTTGTGAATATCATACTCACATACCTAGCATATTCTTCTTCTGTTCTACTAAAGATGATAGTATTGTTAGGATGGTTTTTTTTTGTTATAAAATATTAATTTCTTAAAACAATCTTATTCTCTGTATTTATTATTATTGAAAATGATTTTTTATTATTAATTTAACAACAAAAAAATAATAAATACTAAAGTATTTAACAAAGTAAAAGTAAAATATACAGTATAATTGTAACAAGTACTCATACATCTCGGCCATCCTGACTATATTGATTGGCTCGATCAAGAAACTCATTAAACAAAAAAAAAACCATAATAATAACAATATTAACATGGAAATCAAAATCATGAATAATGACCATATTAATAATAAAATAATTATTTATAATAGAAGTAAAATTCGAACAAACCCTGGTTACATGAAGTTAAATATACAATATTAATACAGGTATTGCCATTTTGAAAAATATTTTTTTTTTAAGTATGCCGTTATAAGGAATTTGAGTTAATTGACAATTTTCAATGTCTCTTATTCCGTATCAATCAGTCGGGAGAACCTTATGCACTTCGTATGGACCACGGAATTTGTGGATAAACTGTTGTATCTGTATTTCTTATCTTAAAATTGAATATGTGGTTTGTGTGTATTAGCATGATATTCTGAAGTTTAAGACTGACGGTATTCAATGTTACCAGAAGCTTTTTGTCGTAAAGTTCTTATATCATGAAAAGGAGGCAAATTTCGTTTATTGTCCAAATGTTATGACACAGTATCAACATCACGACCACGTTCTTCTACACCAAATAATAATTGACAAGGTGTAGCACCAGTTGTGGAATGAACAGAGTTGTTAAGAGCGTATTCGACTCTTGTTAAATGTTTCGACTAATTCGAATGTTGAATTGGTTCCGTAATCTTAGATAATGTCGACTTAAGAACTCGATTGACACGCTCAACTTCACCATTACTCTGAGGTGATGCTGTAGCTATTTTCACATGTTCAATATTATTTTCAAGTAGATATGATTCAAAATCAAGCTATGAAAAACAAGAACCATGATCACTTGTGATTCGACGAGGTCGACTATAATATTCAAAATACTTATCTAGGCAAACACACACTTCTTTTGTACTTGTTGAATTTACGGGATAAAGTTTGATATATTTTGTAAAATCATATACTACTATATAACCAAAATGTGTTTTCTCTTAGAAATAATTGCAGAAGAGGGCCAAAATGATCTACATGAAGAGTATCGAATTGAATAGGTTTCTTTGGAATTTGGTGGAGAGTACGATTTGAAATATGATGTGGCACAGAATACGTTAAACACTGAATACATAAGATTCGTGAATGTCAAATGAGTAAGCAACGTGCTCTGTGTGCTCTGCCAAATTTTCTAATTTGCTTGCTTTATTTTAACCTAAAAGTTTATTGAATTTACAAAAATATATTAATTGATGTACTGTTAATATAAAAAGAACGAAACAATACTGGAATCTTGTTTAATGCAGAACTTTCTAAAAAAATAATTTCTCAAATAATTAACTTTATTATATAATTAATTATCTCATCAAAGTAAAAAAAACAAAAAAAAAACTAACAAAAGAATCAGAAAGGAACAAGTGCATGTGTTTTGCTCTCTTATATTGGTTATGCATAGTGCTTCTCTTTAATCTACAACTGGTTGTTGTTTTTTTTCTTCGAAACTACCGTCCCTGCCCCTCTAGTGCGGTGCCTGTTAAAATCAATTGCTTAATTTGACAATAAAGGAATCAACAAAAGTGTTCAGTCAGCCTCGCTATGCTGTATTACGTGGGCTGTAATTTAACTCTAACCAATGCTACTGAGGATGACCCTGCTCTCCTATGTGACAGTTGTTCTACCTCTGATTCACCTGGAATGATATCAAAACAGTTAATCACATGTTCAAAATGTTTACACAAATGAATATGCGCTTGAACAGGGTTGCAGATTATATAAAAAAGATTTACCTGAGATTGTGTCTAAAGAAGTCGCAGACCAATTGGAGACTAAAATCTTATGTGTAAATAATGAACTTTTAAATATGAAAACTATATTAAATTCATTTACTAATACTCAAAGTTGTGAATGTTCTGAAACTTTAGAAATTACAAATAAAAGACTGGACATTTTGGTGTCGGGGTGTCCTGCGATTGAATTGGATATTTTCGACTTTGCAGTTAAGCTCTGTTCCATTCTTAACGTTTTTATAAGGATTGAAGATTTTTCTCAAGTTTTAAGACTTTCAAGTGAATTAAAAATTGTGCTTATTAAGTTTCTGTCTGTCATAACTAAAGATCGTGTCATGAAGAATTATTTTGCACTCTCGCCACCTCTTATCTTAGACATAATATGTCCTGAATTGGGTATTCAATCTAGACTTTACCTTAATGACAATCTTACAAAAAAAATGAACAATGTTCGCAAGATTTGTGTTAATTTATTGAAAAATGGAAAAATCAAATCCTTCAGTTCCGGTTTTAATTTTTTTTTTAATTATAAATCATGATGGCTCTAACAAATCAATTTACTCTGAATCTGATATCCCTAACTATAATTCTCTTGTCGATAAAATTGAAACAAAATCTTCTACTTCTAAGCATGTCCTTGATATAGGCTTACCTCGACATGATGTGATATTAATTGATGAATCTATTGACCATAAAGGGAAACCTAATTCGAAGCCAAAACCGGACAGAGTTCAGCGAATCAAAAATCTACACCAGGAGTTGGAGTCAACAATATAAAACGCACAACGCGTCGTTAATTTGATGATTATACTAATTAATATTCTTTTTCTTTTTTATTATTATATATATATATTTTTTTTCTTTTTCTCTCTTTACAAAATTTGATTTTTTTTTGTTATCTTTTCTTCTTCATATTTTCTTTTCTTCTATTATAAAATGTGAAAATTCTTTTTTATATAACGAAGCTCAAATTCTTTAAACTTTTCTTCTTTTTCTTTTGTGTTAAGGCGAGCACATATTTGCTTTTATGAATTATTGTATTAAACTATTGAATAAAGAATTTTTTTTCTCGTTTTGAATAAATACATAAATCGTTACAACTTTTTTACTAACAAAAACGAAACAAAAATGCCAGATTTAATTGTAGGAGCTCAGTCAAGTGACTCCAGTTATCTAAGGGATAAGCTCAAGCGCCGGAAAAACTATCTAAATATTGGTCATTTTAACTGCCAAAGCTTTTGTCTTAATAATAAAAGTTCAAAGTTTGATGAAATTAAATCTATTCTAAGTAGTCACTATTTAGATATTATTGGTGTTTCTGAAACATGGCTTAAGAGTTATCATAATGATTCGACTGTTGCTATTCCTGGTTACAAAGCTTATAGAAATGACAGACCGCGAGTTAGAGGTGGTGGTGTGGCAGTATTCATTGACAAACATATTCGACCTACAAAAATATTAAAATTTTCTGAACCTGGTATTGAGTATATATTTGCAAAAATTTCCTCTGGTTATAGTAAAATTCTCGTGAGTATTATATATCTTCCCAATGAGGAATTTTCAAAAGTTGAACCTATTTTAACTGATCTCACTCAAAAATATAGCAAAGTTGTATGTCATGGGTGACTTTAATTTTAATCTTTTAGGTAGCAGTAAAAGGAATTCTTCTGATAATTTGTTAAGTAGATGTAACATGTATACAGTTCATAGCAATATTCCAACCCATTTTGACATTTTCCGCTCGAATACTTCCTTATTGGATTTTATGATTGTTAATGACCCTTGTGCTGTACAAAGATCAGTTCTGGATACCAGGCATTTCTCAACATGGTTTTATTTTTGTTTCTTTAGATTTAATTTTTGAAATAGTAGATTACGAAATTAAAATAAGGGACTTCAGTTTGATAAATGCTAATCAGTTATGGAGCAGTTTTTGCAGATTGACTTTGACCTCCTTTATAGAACAAATGAGTCCAGCTATCCAGTTGATTTTTTAAACGCTCACTTAAGATATTTGTATGAAACGTTTGTGCCTCTCAAAGTTATTAAACCTAATAAAAAGATCAATCCACTTACTTCCCTCGTGTTGCCCTTGCAATTAATTTAATGGACCTTTCTTTTAGAGCGTATCGTGATAGTCCCTCGGACAATAAATGGAAAACTTATTGTAAGTACAGAAATAAAGTGAAATTAAAGCGTTAAAAATGGAATATGGCATTCGTAAGTTTGAATGTGTCCAATCAAGCAAGGGTCTTTGGAAAAAAATTAATGCTCTTGGCCTTAACTATAAGGAAATGGATTTTGGAAATGTAGACCTTTCGATTTTGAATACATATTTCTCCGAAAATCAAAGTAATGAAAATGAAAGTGATGTTGAATTTGTATCTGAAATGGAAAATGCCTTTTCTTTTCGTTGCGTTTCTCTTGATGAGTTATATAATGAATTGTTTTCTATAAAATCAAACCCTATAGGCTTTGACGAAATTCCAATCAAATTTATTAAGATTATTTTTCCTTTGATATCTCACCATTTGTTACATGTAATTAACACCGTTCTTACCACTTTTTCGTATCCTCATGCATGGAAATGTGCAAAGATTATACCAGTTGGTAAAACTTCTAACCCCCAAGTTCCTGCTGACTTTAGACCCATTTGCTTATTACCAGCTACTTCATAAATCTTAGAGATTTTGATGAAGCTGCAAATCAATGAATTTCTAACTAGCGAAAACTTGCTTTTTTCAACCAATCTGGTTTTCGGAAGTTTTACAGCACACCTACAACTTTAATGGATCTAGCCGACACAATTAGGATGAACATGGATCGCAAATATATTTCTTTATTGTTACTTTTACATTTTAGCAAGGCTTTTGATAGTGTTAATCATGTTCGCCTTTACTTCAAACTCAATCGGTATTTTTATTTCTCTACTAGTGCATGTAATTTGATATTTTCATATTTATCGCAACGGTGTCAATATGTTTGTATTGGTGACATTAAATCTGATTTTATTGAGATTACTTCAGGAGTTCCCCAGGGATCCATTTTAGGATCAATTCTGTTTCCCATATTTATAAATGACGTTCACCATGCAACATCTTTCTCGCTTGTTCATCTGTTCGCAGATGATATTCAACTACTCTTTTCCTGTCCGATTAATGATATTTCCTCTTTTATTACTTTTGTCAATGCTGATCTTCGTTCTGTTAATTCTTGGGCTATTGATAACAAATTGAAATTGAACCCGGAAAAGTCACAGGCCATAACGTTTTACTATAGACCTGTGAGTAACATGTTGGATCCCGTTGTGTTAGATAATGTTATTATTCCTAACCAGAGTAAAGTTAAGAGCTTGGGTTTTATACTTGATGAAACTTTATCTTGGGAAGCTCATGTTAATAAACTTATAAGTCAAACTAATTTTATTTTGCGCAAACTTTATAATATTAATGACTATATTCCTCTGCCTATCAAAATAAAGCTTGCCATTGCTCTTCTGGTTCCCCATTTTGTATATGGTGCTGAGATGTTTTCAGGTGCTACTGGTATAATACTATCAAGATTAAGGGTATGGTTCAATGATTTGGTCAGGTATGTTTATTCCATAAAGAGGAGGGAACATATTTCTAGCTTTACTAAATCTTTCGTGGAAATCTCGTTTCCTGCCTTTCTAACCACACTACATAAAATAATTTTTAATTCAATTCCGGTATATCTTTTTAATAAAATTGTGTTTTTGAGGAATACGTCTTGTAACAGAATTTGTATATCTAGACACAGAAGTACTCGAGCTTCATCATAGTTTCTAATTCGTGGCATTAAACTTTAGAATGACCTTTCAAGACAATTGCGAAGTACTCACAATGCTTATAAGTTTAAGCGTTTAGTATTTGCTTTGTATAACATATAAGTAGCTACTTCCGATTCTTTTGCGTTCTTTTGGATTAAATTTTATTCATGAATGCTAGTATTGTTTCTTTGTAATATGTTTTGTTTTCTTTATAATATACATATTATGTAATTTATGTAATTAAATTGTTATAATTTAAATTTAAATTTTACTCATATTTTATTAAATGTGTAATTAATTTTATGAAAATAGCTTTATAGTTATTAGCATATAAGCAAGGGACAATGTCCTACAATATGTAATATATAAAGTACATAAATAAATAAATAAAATAGCAGTTCTGTACTGGCAAACGCCGTGTTAACAAGTGTCTTGCTTCGTAGATATTTTCTTATAAAAAAATCGTTTGGTCGGGGTAAGTTCTTCAAACCTTCTACTAACTAAAGACTTACAATCGCTAGCCATGGACGGGGAGACAGCCCCCGCCAAAACTGGTTTAAGGGCCTCCCTTCAGAGGTGGACTTAAACCAGAATAATAACATCACCAAACGAAAAATAAAACGCGCAAAACATGATGACAGAGAGTATCCAGTCCAGAATTGCCTGAAATCCATAACGACACCAACATTCCACGGTACATCATGATCACAGGAATGGAAAAATCTGGAGATAATCTCCGCCCTATCGCTTCGTATAATCCGATACAAATAAACCGCGGCCTAGAACACATATATTAACAAATTTTTGGAAGTCAAAGCAATGAGGTCAGGTGATCTACTTCTTGAGTTTCTAAACCTGCAAACAGCAGAAAAATTCCTCAATTCAAAACGCATTGACTCAATCCAGGCTAAAGTATCGAATCACATGACCCTAAATTCAACTCAAGGCATAATCTTCTCAAAGCATATAACCGATATACCTGAAGAAGAGTTGGTTACAGAACTCAAACGATTTAAAGTTATCAGCGTTAGAAAACTTATGAGGAAGGAAAATGGTGTTGAAGTGCCAACAGGTGCAGCAATACTAACTTTCGACTTGATACGCAGGCCTTCCGAAGTTAAAAAAGGTTGGGTTAATTGCAAAGTGCAGGAATACATTCAAAATCCTATTCGGTGTGTGATCTGTCAAAAGCTTGGGCACACAAAGAACCGATGCACAAATGCCTCTCTTTGTAAAGAATGCTGTTTCCCTCTACCCCATAACGAATGCACACGTGTTTATTGCAAAGAAGATAACCACACTTCATACGACCCTGCATGCCCTGCTTTCCTTCGCTACAAATCAATTAACAAGATCAAAACTGATCGTCGTTGTACAGTTCGTGATGCTTGGGCTATATATAATGACAATCCCTCTCTTCATCAACTCTCAGCTCCGAAAAGCGCAATGACAATAAACCAACGATGGCAAGTCTCGTATGAAGATTTCTAGGTTTAAAGATCATCGAAATTTAGAGAAAAGCTCTTTACCAATCTCCACCAACATCACCACACATGCCCGCACTACCACCACCTCTGCCGTCCCACCAACAAGCTCCACCACGACACCAGCACCCACCACAGACAAATCGGAATCTATCCACAATAATCTCCCAACATCTAGTACAACAGAAACACAAGCAAACAAAAACGACTCAATTACAAAAAAACTCATAACCCAGCAACAACGAAACTACACAAACATCCCAACTCAACAAAAAACTCAACCACCACAAAAAAACTCATCAAACTCCGAAATTAAAAATAACATAACAAGTTACTCTAAACAAATCACTGAAGATCTCTCTGATGCTTCATCATCAGAACACATCTCAGCTTCTTTCTACTTATTTAAATAAAAAATATTCAAATTTTTCAAACACTTCAACTACAAATAATACCAAACCCAATCAAATTTACCCCCCCCCACACATCACTCACCGAAAAAAAAACCCGATTCTCAATAATGGCTCCGATGGCAATGGATATAAGAATACTCCAATGGAACATTCAAGGCTTTTGCAACAACAAGCATGCTCTCGAACGTTTAATAACTACACACAAACCAGATATAATAGCTCTACAAGAAACGCATATCATAGAAAAAAACAAAACATTATTTAACATTAAAAATTATAAATCTTACCACCTTAACAAGGCTTTCAAACATTCAAAAGCTGGAATAGGAATCCTTGTAAAAAAGCACATACCAGTTAGTTCCCATACTACATCTAATACAAATTTACTGCACTAAATTATTGATATACCATGCGTAAAACCTATAAAAATTACAAATGTATATAAGGAACATAATGTACAAATTAACGGCGATTTACTAGGTGGTATACCTATCATTGATGACAATTGTCATCATATTATATTGGGTGATATGAATGCCCATAGTACACTATGGGGTTCCAACTCTACAAACTCAGCTGGAGAAATATTCGAAATCTTTGCTAATGATCGTGGACTCATAGTGTTGAATGATGGCTCACCAACTTTTTTCAGCACAAGAAACACCTTCTCTGCAATTGGTGTCACCTTTGTCACCCAAGATCTTGCTCCCCTTCTTTCTTGGGAGGTGCTTTCTAATGAAAGTAGGGATCACATGCCGATCATCGTACGTAGCCAGAACAAAGATTGAGTTCAAAGTTTATACCCCGATTGAAGGAATAACAGGCAAACTGTGAGCTGTTTAAATCAACAACAAAAGGTCTAAGTTCACTGTATAAAATACAAGCAGAGATCCGAAATAAGAAATCATTAGACAAAATATTTAATACTGAATATAAATTTATTAGCAAAGAACTACAAGAAAAAATTATGTTATTCATTCGGGTTGAAAGTTGTGACTCAACATTGAACTGCTTCTCCCTCTTTCTGGTTTGGTAAGAGCTTTTCAAAATGTAACCAATGTAGCCACTGCACAAATCTCAAACATCTTGCCCGGCTGGACGGTTACGTTCAGGATCTTCCAAAAGCTTGCATAGTTTTTGTATGGGTCGGGTGCATTCACCTTTTGAATGCTCTATTGTAGCCACACAAACTAAGCCATCTTCACCGGGGTGTAAAGCGACGATCTTGCCAAGTCGCTAATGTGTTGCTGGTAAGTTTTCGTGCCGTACAATAACAATGTCGCCAAGTTGTAAATTTACGGTGGTTTGATGCCATTTTGGTCTAGGTTGTAGAGTTGATAGATACTCATCGTGCCATTTTTGCCATAAATGTTGTTGCATCTGCCTTTACTGACAAAAATAAAACAAACGATTGGTAGGAGAGCTGTTCACTGGTTTATCTGGCACAGCCACGATAGATCTTCCTATTAAAAAATCAGCTGCTGTTGACGCCACACTTTCATCTAATGTGTCGTGTAATGCAATAAGTGGTCGCGAGTTTAAACATGCCTCCACATGTACCAGAAGTGTGTGCAATTGATCGTAGTAAATTGATTGCGCACCGACAACTCGAAGCAAATGTTTTTTAGCGGATTTCATCGCCGTTTCCCACAGTCCACCGTGATGTGGTGCACCAGGTGGGATAAAATACAAAGTAGTACCTCGGTTTGCCAAATGTTGTTGAGCATGTGCATCGTGCCAAGCTGCCAAGTCTTCCTTCATCTTCCATTTCTGCCAACAAAGGCGGTGTCATTGCCACTATGTAGATTCGTCCATGGACCACGTCGATTTACAAAGCGAGTGAAAAGATTTATGAACGCTTCTGATGATAGGTCTTCTGCCAATTCGATGTGAACGGCCTTAGTTGCCATACACACAAAAATCGCCACGTAAGTTTTCTTCACTGTGCGCATATTCTCCGAGCCAATTCGAACGTAGAATGTACCACAGTAATCCAACCCAGAGACTGCAAATGGTGGAGTTGGAGTTACACTAGCCTTGGGCAATGATGCCATGCGTTGATTCATCATTAGGTGCTTATGACGACGACACAATGTACAATTATAAATACATTGTTTCACTAATGTACGTGCTTGTAGTATCCAATATTTTTTCCGAAGAGTGTTCAACATGAGTTGGATGCCTCCATGCAATGTGTCGTAGTGGGTCTGTCGTACGATGAGTTTAGTCAAAGTGCTGTCCTTTGGTAAAATGATCGGATAGCGTTTCTCGTCACTCATTGATGCGTGTTCCAATCGACCAGCGACTCTAAGAATATCTCCTGCCTTGTGTCGATGAATGGTGCCAATGATATGATTTTGCTTGATGAGGAAATGCATTGTGATTTCTGCAATCGTTTAGTTTCCGGATAAAACGATTTTATTTGTTCTGAGCGAATGTGCCAATTCAAAGCTGTATTCATTTCAGCTGCCACTACATGTGAATTTGATCGATAATCCCAATAATGTTTCCTGAATCGCAAGATGTATGCGGTTGTACGTAATAATTTGCCAAGACTACTAAAACGATCCAATAGATCGATGACGATGACTTTAGTATCTTGAATATAATGAGCTTGCAAGGCGTAAGGTCTGGCCTGAGCTACCTTCACCTTCAAAGGTTTGAATTCTGCCTCCATCAAAACAATTTCCTCCTCTGTCAACGTTTGGAGATCGATAATGGGATAGTTTTCTGAACAAGGGCCATGCCACCATAATGGATGATCGATTAATGCTGATGCTTGTATTCCACGACTCGCACAATCTGCTGGGTTTAGTTTTGTGCGAATATGATGCCAGTTGCCAATTATGGAGTTTTCTTGAATGACGCGAACGCGATTTGGAACATACTCCTTCAAAAGAGTTGCGTTCTTGTGAAAACATCAATGTACATTTTGCTCCTTCCAATTGCAATGCGTTTTGAGTTTCCTTCATCAATGTTGTTAACAATTGAGCCGCGCAAAGTTCCAATCTAGGTATGGTTAATGGGTGCCACTCGTGTTTTTGCTGTAATTAACTGATTATTGCATTTTCCATCGCTCGTTTTGGTGCACAAATAGATAACGGCTGCATATGCCTTTGTGCTGGCATCACAGAATCCAAATAATTCTGCGTCAAATGGATTTTGGACACCTAACCACCGTTTTATGCGAATCACTTCTAACTGCGGCAATTGATTTCGAAAATTGAGCCACTCATGCAATAACCCAGCTGGCAATGGTTTATCCCATTCCAATTTTGCTTGCCATAATCGTTGTATAAAAATCTTTGCTAATAGTAAGACAGGAGCCAACATACCTGTAGGGTCATACAATTTTGCTGCATCGCTCAGCACCTGTCTCTTTGTGATGTATGTAGTTTCGCTCAAGCCAACACGATAAAAGAGCTCATCTGTCGCTGGATCCCAATCTAATCCAAGCACGGTAGTTTCTGTCAAATTAAGATCGAATGGAATAGTCTTAGATGTACCAATGATGCGAGCCAGGACTTCAGTGCTATTTGATCTCCATTTTCGCAAGTGAAATTGACCACTGGCCAATACCGATGCGACATCTATAGCCAATTGAATTGCGTCTTCTACTGTTCGCACACTAGTTAGATAGTCGTCCACATAGAAATCGCGCAAAATACTGGTTCGAGCAGCCAAAACTCTTTCCGGGACTAATAGTTGATGACAATTGTCCAAACCACACTGCTGCATTGATCGCACAGCCAAGTACGGCTTGCGGTTCCATATGTAATAGTAGCCAATTGGTAGGTACGAAGTGGTTCAGTAGGTGTCTCTCGCCAAAGTATTTGTTGCCATTTTCGATGTCGCTTATCGATTCGCACCTGCCTGCACATTTTTTCTACGTCAGCTGTCAGTGCAATGGAATAGAGTCGGAATCGATGTAGTAACTGAATTAATAAGCCAACATATTGTGTATCATTCAAGGAATATCCATTCGAAGTTTTTGCCTGAAGCGTTAAATACGACGCGAAATTTCGTTGTGACAGCGTGATGCGGAATGTAGTAGACTTGAGATGGATCGTCTTCTTGATATGGAATGGGATACATGTGACCCAACTGCTCATATTCACGCATAAAATTAACATATTTCAGCTTGAGATCAGAGTCGGAAGCCAATTTTCGCTCCAATTGAAGAAACTGCCGGAATGCCAACTGATGCGAATTGCCAATTGCAGGGGCATCACAGCGGAAGGCAATCTGTACAGAATAACGGCCATCACGATTGCGTCTGATAGTTGCCTTAAATATTTCTTCGCAGGTGTCGGTTGCAGTTGATTTCTCACCATGTGGAATGTCTGTGAATTCAGTATAAAACAGAGTGCGAAGCAATTCGTCGACTGATGTATCCTCATTAGCCATCTTTATAGATAGAGATTGAATTGACATTTTTCCAGAGGAAGATGACTCAGCTGGCCCAAAACAACCCATCCAAACTGAGTACATTGTGCAACTGGATCATTGCTATCGCCACGGAGAATGCCTTCCAAAATAACTTGGCCCCATACGTCCGAGCCAAGCAAAGCCTCAATGCTTCCAGTTTCGCCAAATTTCGGGTCAGCCAGAGGTAAGCCACTCAAATGCTGCCAGCAATAATCTGCAATTGGAGCCACGGGCGTCGATGATGTGATTGAATCGATGATGTGGAATTCAACCGGCAATATAAATGATGGATTTATTCTTGAGGCAACACTTACTTCTGCGCGTCCCCGTGTGTATGAATGTGTTCTATCCCCAATGCCTTCTACTTGCAATGTACATTTTTGTCTGTGAATAGACAAGTGGTTAAAAAAACGTTTAGCAATAAAACTGACCTGTGATCCAGGATCGCAAAGTAATCTGCATGTGTGTGTGTTGCCAAAGCCATCGATAATGTGCACTTGGGCTGTAGCCAAAAGTGTTAAGCGGTTGCGTAAAACTGTGTAGGTTTTGACGACTCCATCTAGTCATTGATGCACCTTTGGAGGTAGTGTTGATGTCACCTCCCTTTTACCCGCCTTCGATGATGTTCCTACAACTGGAACCTCCGTAGCCACCTTTGGATTTCGACACAACAAAGTGTGGTGTCGACCGTTACATATTCTACAATTTGTAGAAGAGCAAGCCTTAGTTGAATGTCCAGGTTTCAGACAGTTGAAGCATAGATTTGATCCTTTTAGCTTTGCGAATCGTTCAACGGCAATGAAGTAAGATCTGGGCACTGACTAATTCGATAACCCAGTGTGTTGCAAAATTCACAATTGCCAGGTGCAATTGTACCCAAATTCGTTTTTAGAAGACGTAATGAGTTGCCAGCCAATGCTGGGTTCCGATTCGCAACGACCCTGGCGCCAGTAGTGGGTGCAGATGGCCATTTTAGTAAGTCTGCGGTCAGGCTATGTGCTCGCTTTTCCAAAAACTTTAATAATTCTTCCAGAGTCGGGATGTCGTAGCTACTTCGACTCATGCCCCAAGTCTGTTGATTTTGACACCACAATAGGAACTGCCAATGCGTCCCATTGGTCAACTGGCAATTTCATAACTAGTAATGCACGTAGTGACTCACGATCTGTGTCGACTACAAATAACAATGTAGAAGTGGATTCGTTTGTAATCGGTGCTAGCCCTATAAATCGTGCCACATGTATTTCTGCCACCCCCCCACTCTTATTACGTACGATCATTCGGGAGAACCTTATGCACTTCGTATGGACTACGGAATTTGGGTATAAACTGTTGTATCTGTATTTCTTATCTTAAAATTGAATGTGTGGTTTGTATGTATTAGCATGATATTCTGAAGTATTCAATGTTACCAGAAGCTTTTTGTCGTAAAGTTCCTATATCATGAAAAGAAGACAAACTCGTTACTATCCAAATATTCTGACAAAGTATCAACATAATAATAACTGACCAGGTGTAGCACCAGTTGTGGAATGAACAGAGTTGTTAAGAGCGTATTCGACTCTGGTTAAATCTTTCGACCAATTCGAATATTGAATTGGGTCCGTAATTTTAAATAATATCGATTTAAGAACTCGATTGACACGCTCAACTTGACCATAACTCTGAGGTGATGCTGTAGCTATTTTCTCATGTTCAAAATTATTTTCAAGTAGATATGATTCAAAACCAAGCGATGAAAAACAAGAACCACGATCACTTGTGATTCGGCGAGGTCGACTATAATATTCAAAATACTTATTTAGGCAAACACACACTTCTTTAGTACTTGTTGAATTTACGGGATAAAGTTTGATATATTTTGTAAAATCATCTACTATAACCAAAATGTGTTTTCTCTTAGAAATAATTGACGGAAGACGGCCAAAATGATCTACATGAAGAGTATCGAATGGAATAGGTTTCTTTTGAATTTGGAGGAGAGTACGATTTGAACTATGTTGTGGCACAGAATACTTTAAACACTAAATACAATTTTGAATATAGTTTTCAATTTTTTCTCTCATGCCTGGGAACCAATAATGCATTTTAATTTGTTCAAGATATTTCATAACACCCATATGACAATTTTTTTTCATGTGCCACTCTTATAATTTGCAATTGCATTTCTTTTGGTACATATAATAACAGATTTCCATTTTCTATAAACTAAACCATCATCAAGGACAAAATTTGGAACTTCTTCTATTTCTAACGTTTCTCGTAATTTAACTATATTTTCGTCTCTATTTTGGGTTATTTGTAATTGCATATCTACATCATCTGCATTAACAACTGTAATCATTTGTTTAACGCCTTTGTGACTCTGAACGCATGTTACTGGGTATCTGCTTAAAGAATCAACATGACCCGTTAACAGACCACTTCGATGCTGAATGGTGTAGATTATAATTTTAAATGAAGTACCTTCTCAATATACACGAAACTTTCGTAGTGATTATATTATAGCTAAAGGTTTCTAATTCAAAACTGTGAAATCGAGATTCAGAATAAGTTGTACGTTGTGAAAAATATGCTATGGGATGAAATTTATTATCTTCCATTTTTGCATTAATGTTCCTCCAAAACCCTCAGTGCTTGCATCACAATGCAGTTCTGTGTCATGTTTCGGGTTATACTCGTACAATGCTAAAACAGGTGGCGTTACTAATTTATATTTTAAGGTAGAAAATGCCGAAAGACATAATTCAAGGAATACAAATTTAGCATTTGCTTTAAGAAGATTTCGGAATGGCATAGCAATATATGAAAACGAAGGGACAAATCGACGGAAATATGAATATAATCCTAAACATTTTTGGAGTTGATCTTTCGTTTTTGGAATAGGGAAATTTTTTATTTTTTTTCTGTGTACATTGTTAGGATGGATTCCATTCTTATTGATTTTAAATGATAAGAAAACAATATCGTTATAGAGAAATCGACACTTCTTAAATTTCAGTTCAAATCGAAATTCAGCAAGTCGTCGAAGTAATCTTTGGAGTACATCTAAATGTTCTTCAATGGTTTCGGTTGCATTTTGTAATATCATCCATGTATAAATTATAAAAAATACACTTCAAATTTATTAAAAACAATATTTTTATTTATTTACAACCTCTTAACAGTTTGGTAGATAACTTAGAACTAAACTTCTAACATAAAATATTTTACTAGCTTGAAAATGTTAAAAAGCAGGATTGCATTTCCCACCGTTTTGCTCATTGAATTTGTGTATGTATCCGGTGTCCACTGTGAGAACTCATGAACCCAGCAATTAAAAGAATGGAGCGTCATAGAGTTTGGGGATGCTGGGACTTCTCATATGATTAAAGGTAGGGATCAAAATTGGCTTGAAGGTGCTAGGGGTTCCCAAGACTTCGGATGCTTTTTCTTGATGGGTCTCCTCATGTTTAATTGTTACTTGTGTTTGCTTCCTTTTCACAATAATTACTGTCACTATGATGCCCATGCTGATCATTACAGTGCCGTGAGAGATGGATTGGTGAACGAGGCTGGTTACTTCGAGCTTCCTGATATGCTCCCTGTTCTTAATGTGAAGCTCATGCATCATTTCTAGAGAAAGCACTTCGTTGATCTCTTTTTCATATGGCTGAGGTTGAATAACGGCAGGTAAGATTTGGACTGAGGATCTTTCTCCTGAGCGAAATATTTGATCCTTGATTCCAATTGTTGCGTTGTGGAATTTGATAAGGAAGCTTCCGTTCAGAGGATGTCCGATTCCATCTATTGTTATGTTGTCTTGAAATTGATTAAGGAAAATCACGCCTGTCTCTATCATCTCGATGCTCGGAATGTGTTGGGAGTTTGTAACGGGGCAGGACGAGTTGCGACTTGTGAGCAAGTTGGGAATGCAATCTAAATTAATTATTTCTTTGATATTTTCTGAATAACAAACAGACAAACTGTTCAATGTTTTACATGGTTTTTCGATATTATAAAATTTGTTTTCACATATTAATATTTGACAATTATTTTCATTTGCTAACTTAATTACTTTACTACTTCTCTTTATTGGTTTCAAAGAAAGTTTTTCGCAAATTCCTGATTCCGTGAGTGGAATGTTAACAATATAAACTAATATTGAATTATTTGTAAAAATTTTAGCATTAGCAAATTCTAACGCTTCTTCCACCGTATTAAAGGGGTATTTTTCTTTATTCAGTGCTCTTATGGCAATATTTATTTCTTCGTTTGACAAAATAATTGAATTTAATATTTGTTCTTTCGCCCAATGAATGGCGTACTTAATATTTATAAGTTCCTCTTTAATAATTTTAATTTTATATTTGAGTGTAACAAACAATTCATTACCTACATATTTACTTTCTCTTATTTCTTTTAAAATTTTATTAGTGACTCTTGTTATATTGTTTATTCTATTATTATACAATTCATTTATGACAATTTGATTTTCATTATTATCAACTAAGTTATTTATTTTGTTTTCAATTAAAACAAGATCTTCATGGTCAGGGCTGCCTGCGAGCATTAATTAAATATGATTTAATAATGATTTTCATTATTATCAACTAAGTTATTTATTTTGTTTTCAATTAAAACAAGATCTTCATGGTCAGGGCTGCCTGCGAGCCACTTCCATGCCGAACCTACAAAATTTAGAGATCTTTTATTTCTCTTTGGTTTAATATAGGCTAGTATGTCCTTTATCTGTATAAGTTCAAATTGAAGGAGAGGGAAAAGGATATGGGAATTGATGTTTGTTGAGAGGAGGGTTGTGTTGGCTTGGTTTATGAATTCTTCGTATTTATCCAGATCAATTGTATGAATGATTTTAAAATTTCCATTCTGAATTTTTGCTAATCCATTATTTATGGCAACAATTTGGGAGTTTGAGTAGTCTAATATTTGCATCTCGGCGCAAGCTATTGCAAGGAAAAACCTGAAATGTTATGGGAGAAAATTAGTTCCTTATGTTGCTTTTATGGATTATTTTTCCTGATTCAGTAAGTACAGTAGTATTCCTATCCTCCTTTACATTCTCGATCTTATAGCGTACAGTTAATTTAGAGCCTATTCTTTTATTATGTCTTACGAAAATTTCTTCTCCTACCTGGTAAGTCTTAGGGGGATTTCGTGATTTGTTGTGAATCTGTTAATCTTTCAATTGTTTCGCTTTTATCCTTTCAATATTACTCTTTCTTGCCTCTTCGTATAATTCGGGAGAAACTCTCTGATCTCGACCAAAAAACAATTCTATTGGTTTTTTTTTCGTGGTCGAATGGATGGTAGAATTGTATTCATAGACCGACCTTCCAAGCAGCTCGCTGAATTCAGTAATCTGAAATTCGGAACTCACACATCGCATAATTTCGGATAAGGTAGAATGAAACATTTCTACTTGGCCATTAACCTCGCTCTTGTATGGCAGAGTTTGGTAAATTGTTATATTGAGTTCTTCCATCATGTCCCTAAGTGATACTGAATTTAGGGATTTATCATTATCAATGACAACGTGCTCCGGGACACCGAAGTGGAATAGTGTATCTCATAAGGGTTGTCGTATGTCTTCTACTGACCGGGAGTTTATAATTTTTGCGTGAGCTAGTTTCGAGAATTTATCTACTGCAGTGAGGACTAGAAAGTTTTGTGTGGAGAAAATATCTATGTGAATAATATGACCTGGATAGGAAGGTAGGGGTGTTTCGTTTATATAAATCTTATTAGGGTGTCGCTCGTACTTGTTTTCTTTACAGATTGTACAGCGCTTGAGAAAATTTTGGATTCTTGCATTCATTCTTGGAAAGTAATATTTTTGCAAGATTTGGAGCCTGTTCTCGCATGCATTCCTATGAGCTCTTCTATGTGTTTTGAGGATAATTTCCACTTGTTCGGTTTCGGTAGGATCATCTATAACTTCTAATTGAGTGTGACGTATTCTATAGTTTTTAAAGTGGAGTGGGTAGAGTTCTTGAATGATAGCCATAGTTGACTCATCGGTTTTAAGACCATTTATTAAATTAGGATTAAGATATCGTTTAAAAATGCCTATTATCATTTCTTTGGTGTACCTGGATTCTGTAAAGATATGACGGTTATAATTTGGGAAGGGTTGTTTCAGTTGATAACTTGTCGCGTGGCCAATTGTTAATATCAATTGGTTTCTGAACGCATTAATGGGGGTTTCGACTGACGGAATTAGGTTGTGGGATGAACTATCATCACTATGAAGACTTGCTGTCATTGAGTTTATTTCGATTCGTGGTGGTCTAGACAAACTATCCGCTACAACGTTCGCTCTCCCGGGCTTATACTAGAGCTCATAGTTGTATTCCTCGAGCTTCGCTTTCCATCTTTTCATTTTAGTATTTTAATTTTTGTTGCTGAGCGCGAAGGTGAGAGGCTGATGATCAGTGAAAATTTTCACCTTCTTTGACCCATATAGGAAATTTCGAAGGGAGCCGAGTGCCCATATGCTGGCAAGCATTTCCTTCTCGTTGGTGGCATATGATTCCTCGGTCTCATTCAATGATCTGGAAAGGTAAGTAATTGGTCTATCATCCTGCGAGAGAATTGCACCGATAGCATAGTCCGATGCATCGGTGGTGAGATGAAATTCTTTCGAAAAGTCTGGGTAGGCAAGCATAATTTCATTAGAAATTAGGATGTTCTTTATTTTTTCAAAGGATTCTACATCTTGTTGGTCTAAATGGATTATTTTATTTTTTGATTGAGTTTTGGACACTCGTCCATCTTCGCCTCTCAGAAGTGATGTCAGGGGCTTTGCAATTTTCGCACAGTCTTTTACGAACCTACGATAATAGCCCGACATACCAAGAAATGATCGTAGATCTTTCAATGTTTTGGGTGGAGGAAAATTTGCTATTGTACGAACCTTCTCAGGGTTTGTTTTGGTTCCATCTTTTGAGACGACAAAGCCTAAAAATTCGACTTGGGTTTGGAAAAAATTTGATTTTTCCAATTCGACCTTCATATTTGCAGCTTCCAGTGTTTTGAAGACGAGTTCGACATCTCTGTAATGGTCTTCTTCGGATTTGCTGAAGATAATGATGTCATCGATGTAAACGTAACATCGAACACCTATGTGCTCCCGTAAAATGTCGTCGAGTGTTCGTTGAAATATGGATGGCGCATTTTTCAGGCCAAAAGGTAACCGAAGGAATTCAAATTTTCCGTTGTTTACGGAAAAAGCAGTTTTTTCGATATCGCATTCCCTTAAAGGAATTTGATGAAATCCGCTCTTTAGGTCAACTGTTGTAAACCATTTGTTGTTGCCCAAATTCGGCAAAACTTCATTGATTTCAGGAATTGGATATTTTTCTGCTGTAGTTACAGAATTCAATTTCCTGTAGTCAATAACCATTCTGTACTTTTTCTTTCCTTCAGAATCCGGTTTTTTGGAGACTATCCATATCGGTGAATTATACGCGGACCGCGATGGTCTAATAATCCCGTTTTTCAGGAGTTCATTAAGTTGAGACTCGACTTCTCCTTTCAAAGCCATCGGGTATGGGTATGCCCTTGAATAAACTGGTTCGTTAGTTACAGGTCTAATTTCCCCTTTTACTCTAGAAGTATAGGTTAGTTTTACATCGGGGTCGGCAAAAAGATTTGTGCATTTTTTAAAAACTTTAGTAAGTCGAAGGACTTGATCAGAAGATAGATGAGAAATTTTTGCTGTTAATAGAGAATTAACTGCTTGAGAAATTTGTTGCTTGAGAGGTATCTTGATGTCGTTATTAATTACGAAAAAGTCATCCTTCGTATGGATGACAGCGTTCAATTCCTTTAGGCTGTCGTTCCCGAGAATGCCGTCAAAAGTTTTTAGGCCGGGAAGAATGAAGAACTTAATTTTCTGGATATTTTGACCGAAAATTTACAAGTATGCGTGGTGGGTTATTTTAGTGTTACCGCTAATGGAATTCGCGAAAAAGATGGTCTCGTTAGATATGGGATTTCGAATGTAACATGATTGGATATAATTTTTATTTGATCCGGTATCAAGTAAAAATTTAAATGTTTTTCCGCTCTTCGCAGTGAACTCAACGTACGGCAGCGAAGAGCAGTTTAATCTAAAAAATGAACCTCCTCAGGCTGAGCTTGTTCTACTTGTTCATCCTCTTGTAAGTCGGCGTAGTCATCTAAACCATCGTCGTAGCCGTAATCCTCCGGAGTTCGGAGGTCCATAAATTCTTCGTGCGGTTGTAATTCTCTGGATTCCTCGTTGCCGGGGACATCCTTTGAGGTAGTGTGGTAAAGCCTTTGGTATTTACCTGGACAATGAATTTTTTGAGAGTTTGGGCGCTTGATTGCGCTGGGGTTTTGATATCTAGGTCGGTTCTGGTAATTCAATTTTTGCGACCTGACTTACATGTCGACTGACATGGGTTGAGGTCTTGGTTTCGGTTTCGGTGGGAGATTTCTGGGATAATAGGGATATTGGTTGAATGAATAATTGTTTTGATTATGTTGAAATGGATAGGAATTTTTTTGGAAAGGAACAAAGGATCGGTTCATTGGTTGATGTGTTTGGAAGTAAGGTCGGGGTTGAGGGTTATAATAGAGTTCAGGAATAAACCTGTTTCCCAAAGGCGGTGCATTATGTGAGGGGATTTGACGACGTGGTGGTAGTGGAGGAGGAGGTTGGAAGTTCGATCTCTTTAAAATAGTTTGATTATTCATGGCATAGTTTGTCCTAAAATTAACATTGTCTAGTTTGAGGCAGATATGCAGTGCCTGAGGGAGATCGATTGGTTCCCTTATACTGAGAAGCCGCGGAAGATCTCCCTTTAGACCACGTATAAACGTGTCTAATGCCTTATCTCTGTACGCACTAGTCATGGTAGTAAGTGACTCAGCGCTTAACTCCATAGAGGCTAGTTTGTTTAAGATAAGGGAAAGATGTGAGTACACTTGCTGATAGAATCCGGGAATGGTTTGGTTTCCTTGAACCAAAACCATCATTTGGTACTCGAGAGTACCAAGGTCCCTTTTGTCTGCATAGTGCAGCATTAGGCGTCTTGATATTTTAGCCCAATTTAGCGGGGTATTGTAGGACTCTAGGACTATGTCCGCTTGTCCAACTATTTTGTTTCGGACAACACTCAGGATGCCGCAATATTTGGGCGAACCACGGACAGGTTCGAAAATTTTCAGGATTTTGTCTACGCTCTTCTTCCAAGAGCTAAATTCACCTGGTTCCCCAGAGAATTGTCGTAGACTTTTCACTACGTCTGGTATTCTTTCTAACCCTTCTAGGTTCCTAGCTTCACCAACATCAATTGGTTGGTCTACACTGTCGTATTCTCCTGATGGAGTTCCCATTTGGGAGAAGGCATTAGCGACCACTTGGTTTATGTAGTCGGTTAAATCCTGTGTTCCGTTAGTTACTCGTGGAGGTAGGGAAGGTGCTGGATTTAAAGGGGCTTGCTGAATATTTCCCTCTGTCTTACTCATTTTGATTACTAAGGTTAATAATTTGTTTCAACGGATGAAATTTTATAGTGTTGAAATTTCAGGGAAGGGAAAGGTGGTAAATATTGGATTAAAGGGTTGGTGAGTTCTAAGTTACCTTTAAATTTTAGAAAAGGAATTTAAATATCTTAATAACTTGGTATTGTTGAAATTGAATCTTTAAATTTTAGAAAATGAATGTAAATATCTTTATAAACTTGGTGTTGTTGAAATTATTTTCCCTAACTTTAAATTTTAGAAAAGGGATTCAAATATCTTTATAAACTTGGTATTGTTGAAATTATTTTGTTTCTCTTAATTTTACAATAAATGTTTTATAATTATGCTTACAATAAAATTATTCTCATGATGCAGTACTGTGCCGGTCGAGTATTGTTCCTTTTTTTTCCTGTAGGGATTTCTAGTTCCAACGGTGACTTGGGTACTCTTCCTTTGTTTCTGTTTCCTTGTTTATTGCTTTTCAACTTTAATTACATTTTGTTTTCACTCCTTCAGTTTATTTTTTTCAACTTTAATTTTTAATTAAATTTTTTTTTCACTCCTTCAGTTTATTCAGTTTAATGTCAATTTTTCTTTTTTTTTATTTTGATTGCTTTTTTTTTTTATTACAAATTAGACACACTTTCGTAGTCGCACAGTTATTCTTTCTTTACTGTTTATCGCGCACACCTTTTTACAGTCGTGTATTCAATTATTATATTTACTACTATCGCTTAAAATACTTTTAACACAGTACTGTCCCTGTTCGGGCGCCAATTATAAAAAATACACTTCAAATTTATTAAAAAAAATATTTTTATTTATTTACAACGTCTTAACAGTTTGGTAGATAACTTAGAACTAAACTTCTAACATAAAATATTTTACTAGCTTAAAAATGTTAAGAAGCAAGATTGCATTTCCCACCGTTTTGCTCATTGAATTCGCGTATGTATCCGGTGTCCACTGTGAGAACTCATGAACCCGGAAAGTTGCTGATGCAATGGGACGGATCGTGGGAAGTTGCGGGATACTTGATATTATTAATTTTTTGGAATGTTGCTGTTGTTAACTCCTCCCTGCTTAAATCTGGATGCCCTCATCCAGCAATTAAAAGAATGGAGCGTCATAGAGTTTTGGGATGCTGGGACTGCTCATCTGATTAAGGGTAGGGATGGAAATTGGCTTGAAGGTGCTAGGGGTTCCCAAGACTTCGGATGCTACTTCTTGATGGGTCTCCTCATGTTTAATTGTTACTTGTGTTTGCTTCCTTTTCACAATAATTACTGTCACTATGATGCCCATGCTGATCATTACAGTGCCGTGAGAGATGGATTGGTGAACGAGGCTGGTTACTTCGAGCTTCTTGATATGCTCCCTCTTCTTAATGTGAAGCTCATGCATCATTTCTAGAGAAAGCACTTCGTTGATCTCTTTTTCATATGGCTGAGGTTGAATAACGGCAGGTAAGATTTGGACTGAGGATCTTTCTCCTGAGCGAAATATTTGATCCTTGATTCCAATTGTTGCGTTGTGGAATTTGATAAGGAAGCTTCCGTTCAGAGGATGTCCGATTCCATCTATTGTTATGTTGTCTTGAAATTGATTAAGGAAAATCACGCCTGTCTCTATCATCTCGATGCTCGGAATGTGTTGGGAGTTTGTAACGGGGCAGGACGAGTTGCGACTTGTGAGCAAGTTGGGAATGCAATCTAAATTAATTATTTCTTTGATATTTTCTGAATAACAAACAGACAAACTGTTCAATGTTTTACATGGTTTTTCGATATTATAAAATTTGTTTTCACATATTAATATTTGACAATTATTTTCATTTGGTAACTTAATTACTTTATTACTTCTCTTTATTGGTTTCAAAGAAAGTTTTTCGCAAATTCGTGATTCCGTGAGTGGAATGTTAACAATATAAACTAATATTGAATTATTTGTAAAAATTTTAACATTAGCAAATTCTAACGCTTCTTCCACCGTTTTAAAGGGGAATTTTTCTTTATTCAGTGCTCTTATGGCAATATTTATTTCTTCGTTTGACAAAATAATTGAATTTTATATTTGTTCTTTCGCCCAACGAATGGCGTACTTAATATTTGTAAGTTCCTCTTTAATAATTTTAATTTTATATTTGAGTGTAACAAACAATTCATTACCTACATATTTACTTGCTCTTATTTCTTTTAAAATTTTATTAGTGACTCTTGTTATATTGTTTATTCTATTATTATACAATTCATTTATGACAATTTGATTTTCATTATTATCAACTAAGTTATTTATTTTGTTTTCAATTAAAACAAGATCTTCATGGTCAGGGCTGCCTGCGAGCCACTTCCATGCCGAACCTACAAAATTTAGAGATCTTTTATGTCTCTTTGGTTTAATATAGGCTAGTATGTCCTTTATCTGTATAAGTTTAAATTGAAGGAGAGGGAAAAGGATATGGGACTTGATGTTTGTTGAGAGGAGGGTTGTGTTGGCTTGGTTTATGAATTCTTCGTATTTATCCAGATCAATTGTATGAATGATTTTAAAATTTCCAATCTGAATTTTTGCTAAACCATTATTTATGGCAACAATTTGGGTGTTTGAGTAGTCCAATATTTGCATCTCGGCGCAAGCTATTGCAAGGAAAAACCTGAAATGTTATGGGAGAAAATTAGTTCCTTATGTTGCTTTTATGGATTATTTTTCCTGATTCAGTAAGTACAGTGGTATTCCTACCCTCCTTTACATTATCGATCTTATAGCGTACAGTTAATTTAGAGCCTATTCTTTTATTATGTCTTACGAAAATTTCTTCTCCTACCTGGTAAGTCTTAGGGGGCTTTCGTGATTTGTTGTGAATCTGTAAATCTTTCAATTGTTTCGCTTTTATCCTTTCAATATTACTCTTTCTTGCCTCTTCGTATAATTCGGGAGAAACTCTCTGATCTCGACCAAAAAACAATTCTATTGGTTTTTTTTTCGTGGTCGAATGGATGGTAGAATTGTATTCATAGACCGACCTTCCAAGCAGCTCGCTGAATTCAGTAATCTGAAATTCGGAACTCACACATCGCATAATTTCGGATAAGGTAGAATGAAACATTTCTACTTGGCCATTAACCTCGCTCTTGTATGGCAGAGTTTGGTAAATTGTTATATTGAGTTCTTCCATCATGGCCCTAAGGGATACTGAATTTAGGGATTTCTCATTATCAATGACAACGTGCTCCGGGACACCGAAGTGGAATAGTGTATCCCATAAGGGTTGTCGTATGTCTTCTACTGACCGGGAGTTTATAATTTTTGCGTGAGCTAGTTTCGAGAATTTATCTACTGCAGTGACGACTAGAAAGTTTTGTGTGGAGAAAATATCTATGTGAATAATATGACCTGGATAGGAAGCTAGGGGTGTTTCGTTTATATAAATCTTATTAGGGTGTCGCTCGTACTTGTTTTCTTTACAGATTGTACAGCGCTTGAGAAAATTTTGGATTCTTGCATTCATTCTTGGAAAGTAATATTTTTGCAAGATTTGGAGCCTGTTCTCGCATGCATTCCTATGAGCTCTTCTATGTGTTTTGAGGATAATTTCCACTTGTTCGGTTTCGGTAGGAACATCTATAACTTCTAATTGAGTGTGACGTATTCTATAGATTTTAAAGTGGAGTGGGCCGAGTTCTTGAATGATAGCCATAGTTGACTCATCGGTTTTAAGACCATTTATTAAATTAGGATTAAGATATCGTTTAAAAATGCCTATTATCATTTCTTTGGTGTACCTGGATTCTGTAAAGATATGACGGTTATAATTTGGTAAGGGTTGTTTAAGTTGATAACTTGTCGCGTGGCCAATTGTTAATATCAATTAGTTTCTGAACGCATTAATGGGGGTTTCGACTGACGGAATTAGGTTGTGGGATGAACTATCATCACTATGAAGACTTGCTGTCATTGAGTTTATTTCGATTCGTGGTGGTCTAGACAAACTATCCGCTACAACGTTCGCTCTCCCGGGCTTATACTAGAGCTCATAGTTGTATTCCTCGAGCTTCGCTTTCCATCTTTTCATTTTAGTATTTGAATTTTTGTTGCTGAGCGCGAGGGTGAGAGGCTGATGATCAGTGAAAATTTTCACCTTCTTTGACCCATATAGGAAATTTCGAAGGGAGCCGAGTGCCCATATGATGGCAAGCATTTCCTTCTCGTTGGTGGCATATAATTCCTCGGTCTCATTCAATGATCTGGAAAGGTAAGTAATTGGTCTATCATCCTGCGAGAGAATTGCACCGATAGCATAGTCCGATGCATCGGTGGTGAGATGAAATTCTTTCGAAAAGTCTGGGTAGGCAAGCATAATTTCATTAGAAATTAGGATGTTCTTTATTTTTTCAAAGGATTCTAGATCTTGTTGGTCTAAATGGATTATTTTATTTTTTGATTGAGTTTTGGACACTCGTCCATCTTCGCCTCTCAGAAGTGATGTCAGGGGCTTTGCAATTTTCGCACAGTCTTTTACGAACCTACGATAATAGCCCGATATACCAAGAAATGATCGTAGATCTTTCAATGTTTTGGGTGGAGGAAAATTTGCTATTGTATGAACCTTCTCAAGGTTTGTTTTGGTTCCATCTTTTGAGACGACAAAGCCTAAAAATTCGACTTGGGTTTGGAAAAAATTTGATTTTTCCAATTCGACCTTCATATTTGCAGCTTCCAGTGTTTTGAAGACGAGTTCGACATCTCTGTAATGGTCTTCTTCGGATTTGCTGAAGATAATGATGTCATCGATGTAAACGTAACATCGAACACCTATGTGCTCCCGTAAAATGTCGTCGAGTGTTCGTTGAAATATGGATGGCGCATTTTTCAGGCCAAAAGGTAACCGAAGGAATTCAAATTTTCCGTTGTTTACGGAAAAAGCAGTTTTTTCGATATCGCATTCCCTTAAAGGAATTTGATGAAATCCGCTCTTTAGGTCAACTGTTGTAAACCATTTGTTGTTGCCCAAATTCGGCAAAACTTCATTGATTTCAGGAATTGGATATTTTTCTGCTGTAGTTACAGAATTCAATTTCCTGTAGTCAATAACCATTCTGTACTTTTTCTTTCCTTCAGAATCCGGTTTTTTGGAGACTATCCATATCGGTGAATTATACGCGGACCGCGATGGTCTAATAATCCCGTTTTTCAGGAGTTCATTAAGTTGAGACTCGACTTCTCCTTTCAAAGCCATCGGGTATGGGTATGCCCTTGAATAAACTGGTTCGTTAGTTACAGGTCTAATTTCCCCTTTTACTCTAGAAGTATAGGTGAGTTTTACATCGGGGTCGGCAAAAAGATTTGGGCATTTTTTAAAAACTTTAGTAAGTCGAAGGACTTGATCAGAAGATAGATGAGAAATTTTAGCTGTTAATAGAGAATTAACTGCTTGAGAAATTTGTTGCTTGAGAGGTATCTTGATGTCGTTATTAATTACGAAAAAGTCATCCTTCGTATGGATGACAGCGTTCAATTCCTTTAGGCTGTCGTTCCCGAGAATGCCGTCAAAAGTTTTAAGGCCGGGAAGAATAAAGAACTTAATTTTCTGGATATTTGGACCGAAAATTTCCAAGTATGCGTGGTGGGTTATTTTAGTGTTACCGCTAATGGAATTCGCGAAAAACATGGTCTCGTTAGATATAGGATTTCGAATGTAACATGATTGGATATAATTTTTATTATATTATTTATTATATTCGCAGTGAACTCAAAGTACGGCAGCGAAGAGCAGTTTAATCTAAAAAATGAACCTCGTCAGGCTGAGCTTGTTCTACTTGTTCATCCTCTTGTAAGTCGGCGTAGTCATCTAAACCATCGTCGTAGCCGTAATCCTCCGGAGGTGGGAGCTCCATAAATTCTTCGTGAGGTTGTAATTCTCTGGATTCCTCGTTGCCGGGGACATCCTTTGAGGTAGTGTGGAGCCTTTGGTATTTGCCTGGACAATGAATTTGTTGAGAGTTTGGGCGCTTGATTGCGCTGGGGTTTTGATATCTAGGTCGGTTCTGGTAATTCAATTTTTGCGACCTGACTGACATGTCGACTGACATGGGTTGAGGTCTTGGTTTCGGTTTCGGTGGGAGATTTCTGGGAAAATAGGGATTTTGGTTGAATGAATAATTGTTTTGATTATGTTGAAATGGATAGGAATTTTTTTTGGAAAGGAACAAAGGATCGGTTCATTGGTTGATGTGTTTGGAAGTAAGGTCGGGGTTGAGGGTTATAATAGAGTTCAGGAATAAACCTGTTTCCCAAAGGCGGTGCATTATGTGAGGGGATTTGACGACGTGGTGGTAGTGGAGGAGGAGGTTGGAAGTTCGATCTCTTTAAAATAGTTTGATTATTCATGGCATAGTTTGTCCTAAAATTAACATTGTCTACTTTGAGGCAGAGATGCAGTGCCTGAGGGAGATCGATTTGTTCCCTTATACTGAGAAGCCGCGGAAGATCTCCCTTTAGACCACGTATAAACGTGTCTAATGCCTTATCTCTGTACGCACTAGTCATGGTAGTAAGTGACTCAGCGCTTAACTCCATAGAGGCTAGTTTGTTTAAAATAAGGGAAAGATGTGAGTACACTTGCTGATAGAATCCGGGAATGGTTTGGTTTCCTTGAACCAAAACCGTCATTTGGTACTCCAGAGTACCAAGGTCCCTTTTGTCTGCATAGTGCAGCATTAGGCATCTTGATATTTTAGCCCAATTTAGCGGGGTATTGTAGGACTCTAGGACCATGTCCGCTTGTCCAACTATTTTGTTTCGGACAACACTCAGGATGCCGCAATATTTGGGCGAACCACGGACAGGTTCGAAAATTTTCAGGATTTTGTCTACGCTCTTCTTCCAAGAGCTAAATTCACCTGGTTCCCCAGAGAATTGTCGTAGACTTTTCACTACGTCTGGTATTCTTTCTAACCCTTCTAGGTTCCTAGCTTCACCAACATCAATTGGTTGGTCTACACTGTCGGATTCTCCTGATGGAGTTCCCATTTGGGAGAAGGCATTAGCGACCACTTGGTTTATGTAGTCGGTTAAATCCTGTGTTCCGTTAGTTATTCGTGGAGGTAGGGAAGGTGCTGGATTTAAAGGGGCTTGCTGAATATTTCCCTCTGTCTTACTCATTTTGATTACTAAGGTTAATAATTTGTTTCAACGGATGAAATTTTATAGTGTTGAAATTTCAGGGAAGGGAAAGGTGGTAAATATTGGATTAAAGGGTTGGTGAGTTCTAAGTTACCTTTAAATTTTAGAAAAGGAATTTAAATATCTTAATAACTTGGTATTGTTGAAATTATATCTTTAAATTTTAGAAAATGAATGTAAATATCTTCATAAACTTGGTGTTGTTGAAATTATATTCCCTAACTTTAAATTTTAGAAAAGGAATTCAAATATCTTTATAAACTTGGTATTGTTGAAATTATCTTGTTTCTCTTAATTTTACAATAAATGTTTTATAATTATGCTTACAATAAAATTATTCTCATGATGCAGTACTGTGCCGGTCGAGTATTGTTCCTTTTTTTCCTGTAGGGATTTCTAGTTCCAACGGTGACTTGGGTACTCTTCCTTTGTTTCTGTTTCCTTGTTTATTGCTTTTCAACTTTAATTACATTTTTTTTTCACTCCTTCAGTTTATTTTTTTCAACTTTAATTTTTAATTAAACTTTTTTTTTCACTCCTTCAGTTTATTCAGTTTAATGTCAATTTTTCTTTTTTTTATTTTGATTGCTTTTTTTTTATTACAAATTAGACACACTTTCGTAGTCGCACAGTTATTCTTTCTTTACTGTTTATCGCGCACACCTTTTTACAGTCGCGTATTCAATTATTATATTTACTACTATCGCTTAAAATACTTTTAACACAGTACTGTCCCTGTTCGGGCGCCAATTATAAAAAATACACTTCAAATTTATTAAAAAAAATATTTTTATTTATTTACAACCTCTTAACAGTTTGGTAGATAACTTAGAACTAAACTTCTAACATAAAATATTTTACTAGCTTGAAAATGTTAAAAAGCAAGATTGCATTTCCCACCGTTTTGCTCATTGAATTCGCGTATGTATCCGGTGTCCACTGTGAGAACTCATGAACCCGGAAAGTTGCGGATGCAATGGGACGGATCGTGGGAAGTTGCGGGATACTTGATATTATTAATTTTTTGGAATGTTGCTGTTGTTAACTCCTCCCTGCTTAAATCTGGATGCCCTCATCCAGCAATTAAAAGAATGGAGCGTCATAGAGTTTGGGGATGCTGGGACTTCTCATCTGATTAAGGGTAGGGATGGAAATTGGCTTGAAGGTGCTAGGGGTTCCCAAGACTTCGGATGCTACTTCTTGATGGGTCTCCTCATGTTTAATTGTTACTTGTGTTTGCTTCCTTTTCACAATAATTACTGTCACTATGATGCCCATGCTGATCATTACAGTGCCGTGAGAGATGGATTGGTGAACGAGGCTGGTTACTTCGAGCTTCTTGATATGCTCCCTGTTCTTAATGTGAAGCTCATGCATCATTTCTAGAGAAAGCACTTCGTTGATCTCTTTTTCATATGGCTGAGGTTGAATAACGGCAGGTAAGATTTGGACTGAGGATCTTTCTCCTGAGCGAAATATTTGATCCTTAATTCCAATTGTTGCGTTGTGGAATTTGATAAGGAAGCTTCCGTTCAGAGGATGTCCGATTCCATCTATTGTTATGTTGTCTTGAAATTGATTAAGGAAAATCACGCCTGTCTCTATCATCTCGATGCTCGGAATGTGTTGGGAGTTTGTAACGGGGCAGGACGAGTTGCGACTTGTGAGCAAGTTGGGAATGCAATCTAAATTAATTATTTCTTTGATATTTTCTGAATAACAAACAGACAAACTGTTCAATGTTTTACATGGTTTTTCGATATTATAAAATTTGTTTTCACATATTAATATTTGACAATTATTTTCATTTGGTAACTTAATTACTTTATTACTTCTCTTTATTGGTTTCAAAGAAAGTTTTTCGCAAATTCCTGATTCCGTGAGTGGAATGTTAACAATATAAACTAATATTGAATTATTTGTAAAAATTTTAGCATTAGCAAATTCTAACGCTTCTTCCACCGTAATAAAGGGGAATTTTTCTTTATTCAGTGCTCTTATGGATATATTTATTTCTTCGTTTGACAAAATAATTGAATTTAATATTTGTTCTTTCGCCCAATGAATGGCGTACTTAATATTTATAAGTTCCTCTTTAATAATTTTAATTTTATATTTGAGTGTAACAAACAATTCATTACCTACATATTTACTTTCTCTTATTTCTTTTAAAATTTTATTAGTGACTCTTGTTATATTGTTTATTCTATTATTATACAATTCATTTATGACAATTTGATTATCAACAAAGTTATTTATTTTGTTTTCAATTAAAACAAGATCTTCATGGTCAGGGCTGCCTGTGAGCCACTTCCATGCCGAACCTACAAAATTTAGAGATCTTTTATTTCTCTTTGGTTTAATATAGGCTAGTATGTCCTTTATCTGTATAAGTTCAAATTGAAGGAGAGTGAAAAGGATATGGGACTGGATGTTTGTTGAGAGGAGGGTTGTGTTGGCTTGGTTTATGAATTCTTCGTATTTATCCAGATCAATTGTATGAATGATTTTAAAATTTCCATTCTGAATTTTTGCTAATCCATTATTTATGGCAACAATTTGGGAGTTTGAGTAGTCCAATATTTGCACCTCGGCGCAAGCTATTGCAAGGAAAAACCTGAAATGTTATGGGAGAAAATTAGTTCTTATGTTGCTTTTATGGATTATTTTTCCTGATTCAGTAAGTACAGTGGTATTCCTATCCTCCTTTACATTCTCGATCTTATAGCGTACAGTTAATTTAGAGCCTATTCTTTTATTATGTCTTACGAAAATTTCTTCTCCTACCTGGTAAGTCTTAGGGTGATTTGTTGTGAATCTGTAAATCTTTCAATTGTTTCGCTTTTATCCTTTCAATATTACTCTTTCTTGCCTCTTCGTATAATTCGGGAGAAACTCTCTGATCTCGACCAAAAAACAATTCTATTGGTTTTTTTTTTGTGGTCGAATGGATGGTAGAATTGTATTCATAGACCGACCTTCCAAGCAGCTCGCTGAATTCAGTAATCTGAAATTCGGAACTCACACATCGCATAATTTCGGATAAGGTAGAATGAAACCTTTTTACTTGGCCATTAACCTCGCTCTTGTATGGCGGAGTTTGGTAAATTGTTATATTGAGTTCTTCCATCATGGCCCTAAGGGATACTGAATTTAGGGATTTCTCATTATCAATGACAACGTGCTCCGGGACACCGAAGTGGAATAGTGTATCCCATGAGGGTTGTCGTATGTCTTCTACTGACCGGGAGTTTATAATTTTTGCGTGAGCTAGTTTCGAGAATTTATCTACTGCAGTGAGGACTAGAAAGTTTTGTGTGGAGAAAATATCTATGTAAATAATATGACCTGGATAGGAAGGTAGGGGTGTTTCGTTTATATAAATCTTATTAGGGTGTCGCTCGTACTTGTTTTCTTTACAGATTGTACAGCGCTTGAGAAAATTTTGGATTCTTGCATTCATTCTTGGAAAGTAATATTTTTGCAAGATTTGGAGCCTGTTCTCGCATGCATTCCTATGAGCTCTTCTATGTGTTTTGAGGATAATTTCCACTTGTTCGGTTTCGGTAGGAACATCTATAACTTCTAATTGAGTGTGACGTATTCTATAGTTTTTAAAGTGGAGTGGGTAGAGTTCTTGAATGATAGCCATAGTTGACTCATCGGTGTTAAGACCATTTATTAAATTAGGAGTAAGATATCGTTTAAAAATGCCTATTATCATTTCTTTGGTGTACCTGGATTCTGTAAAGATATGACGGTTATAATTTGGGAAGGGTTGTTTAAGTTGATAACTTGTCGCGTGGCCAATTGTTAATATCAATTGGTTTCTGAACGCATTATTGGGGGTTTCGACTGACGGAATTGGGTTGTGGGATGAACTATCATCACTATGAAGACTTGCTGTCATTGAATTTATTTCGATTCGTGGTGGTCTAGACAAACTATCCGCTACAACGTTCGCTCTCCCGGGCTTATACTGGAGCTCATAGTTGCATTCCTCGGGCTTCGCTTTCCATCTTTTCATTTTAGTATTTGAATTTTTGTTGCTGAGCGCGAAGGTGAGAGGCTGATGATCAGTGAAAATTTTCACCTTCTTTGACCCATATAGGAAATTTCGAAGGGAGCCGAGTGCCCATTAGATGGCAAGCATTTCCTTCTCGTTGGTGGCATATGATTCCTCGGTCTCATTCAATGATCTGGAAAGGTAAGTAATTGGTCTATAATCCTGCGAGAGAATTGCACCGATAGCATAGTCCGATGCATCGGTGGTGAGATGAAATTCTTTCGAAAAGTCTGGGTAGGCAAGCATAATTTCATTAGAAATTAAGATGTTCTTTATTTTTTCAAAGGATTCTAGATCTTGTTGGTCTAAATGGATTATTTTATTTTTTGATTGAGTTTTGGACACTCGTCCATCTTCGCCTCTCAGAAGTGATGTCAGGGGCTTTGCAATTTTCGCATAGTCTTTTACGAACCTACGATAATAGCCCGACATACCAAGAAATGATCGTAGATCTTTCAATGTTTTGGGTGGAGGAAAATTTGCTATTGTACGAACCTTCTCAGGGTTTGTTTTGGTTCCATCTTTTGAGACGACAAAGCCTAAAAATTCGACTTGGGTTTCGAAAAAATTTGATTTTTCCAATTCGACCTTCATATTTGCAGCTTCCAGTGTTTTGAAGACGAGTTCGACATCTCTGTAATGGTCTTCTTCGGATTTGCTGAAGATAATGATGTCATCGATGTAAACGTAACATCGAACACCTATGTGCTCCCGTAATATGTCGTCGAGTGTTCGTTGAAATATGGATGGCGCATTTTTCAGGCCAAAAGGTAACCGAAGGAATTCAAATTTTCCGTTGTTTACGGAAAAAGCAGTTTTTTCGATATCGCATTCCCTTAAAGGAATTTGATGAAATCCGCTCTTTAGGTCAACTGTTGTAAACCATTTGTTGTTGCCCAAATTCGGCAAAACTTCATTGATTTCAGGAATTGGATATTTTTCTGCTGTAGTTACAGAATTCAATTTCCTGTAGTCAATAACCATTCTGTACTTTTTCTTTCCTTCAGAATCCGGTTTTTTGGAGACTATCCATACCGGTGAATTATACGCGGACCGCGATGGTCTAATAATCCCGTTTTTCAGGAGTTCATTAAGTTGAATAAACTGGTTCGTTAGTTACAGGTCTAATTTTTCTTTTACTCTAGAAGTATAGGTGAGTTTTACATCGGGGTCGGCAAAAAGATTTGGGCATTTTTTAAAAACTTTAGTAAGTCGAAGGACTTGATCAGAAGATAGATGAGAAATTTTAGCTGTTAATAGAGAATTAACTGCTTGAGAAATTTGTTGCTTGAGAGGTATCTTGATGTCGTTATTAATTACGAAAAAGTCATCCTTCGTATGGATGACAGCGTTCAATTCCTTTAGGCTGTCGTTCCCGAGAATGCCGTCAAAAGTTTTTAGGCCGGGAAGAATAAAGAACTTAATTTTCTGGATATTTGGACCGAAAATTTCCAAGTATGCGTGGTGGGTTATTTTAGTGTTACCGCTAATGGAATTCGCGAAAAACATGGTCTCGTTAGATATGGGATTTCAAATGTAACATGATTGGATATAATTTTTATTTGATCCGGTATCAAGTAAAAATTTAAATGTTTTCCGCTCTTCGCAGTGAACTCAAAGTACGGCAGCGAAGAGCAGTTTAATCTAAAAAATGAACCTCCTCAGGCTGAGCTTGTTCTACTTGTTCATCCTCTTGTAAGTCGGCGTAGTCATCTAAACCATCGTCGTAGCCGTAATCCTCCGGAGGTGGGAGGTCCATAAATTCTTCGTGAGGTTGTAATTCTCTGGATTCCTCGTTGCCGGGGACTTCCTTTGAGGTAGTGTGGTAAGTCTTTGGTATTTACCTGGACAATGAATTTGTTGAGAGTTTGGGCGCTTGATTGCGCTGGGGTTTTGATATCTAGGTCAGTTCTGGTAATTCAATTTTTGCGACCTGACTGACATGGGTTGAGGTCTTGGTTGTGGTTTCGGTGGGAGATTTCTGGGATAATAGGGATTTTGGTTGAATGAATAATTGTTTTGATTATGTTGAAATGGATAGGAATTTTTTTGGAAAGGAACAAAGGATCGGTTCATTGGTTGATGTGTTTGGAAGTAAGGTCGGGGTTGAGGGTTATAATAGAGTTCAGGAATAAACCTGTTTCCCAAAGGCGGTGCATTATGTGAGGGGATTTGACGACGTGGTGGTAGTGGAGGAGGAGGTTGGAAGTTCGATCTCTTTAAAATAGTTTGATTATTCATGGCATAGTTTGTCCTAAAATTAACATTGTCTACTTTGAGGCAGAGATGCAGTGCCTGAGGGAGATCGATTTGTTCCCTTATACTGAGAAGCCGCGGAAGATCTCCCTTTAGACCACGTATAAACGTGTCTAATGCCTTATCTCTGTACGCACTAGTCATGGTAGTAATTGACTCAGCGCTTAACTCCATAGAGGCTAGTTTGTTTAAAATAAGGGAAAGATGTGAGTACACTTGCTGATAGAATCCGGGAATGGTTTGGTTTCCTTGAACCAAAACCATCATTTGGTACTCCAGAGTACCAAGGTCCCTTTTGTCTGCATAGTGCAGCATTAGGCATCATGATATTTTAGCCCAATTTAGCGGGGTATTGTAGGACTCTAGGACTATGTCCGCTTGTCCAACTATTTTGTTTCGGACAACACTCAGGATGCCGAAATATTTGGGCGAACCACGGACAGGTTCGTAAATTTTCAGGATTCTGTCTACGCTCTTCTTCCAAGAGCTAAATTCACCTGGTTCCCCAGAGAATTGTCGTAGACTTTTCACTACGTCTGGTGTTCTTTCTAACCCTTCTAGGTTCCTAGCTTCACCAACATCAATTGGTTGGTCTACACTGTCGGATTCTCCTGATGGAGTTCCCATTTGGGAGAAGGCATTAGCGACCACTTGGTTTATGTAGTCGGTTAAATCCTGTGTTCCGTTAGTTATTCGTGGAGGTAGGGAAGGTGCTGGATTTAAAGGGGCTTGCTGAATATTTCCCTCTGTCTTACTCATTTTGATTACTAAGGGTAATAATTTGTTTCAACGGATGAAATTTTATAGTGTTGACATTTCAGGGAAGGGAAAGGTGGTAAATATTGGATTAAAGGGTTGGTGAGTTCTAAGTTACCTTAAAATTTTAGAAAAGGAATTTAAATATCTTAATAACTTGGTATTGTTGAAATTATATCTTTAAATTTTAGAAAATGAATGTAAATATCTTTATAAACTTGGTGTTGTTGAAATTATTTTCCCTAACTTTAAATTTTAGAAAAGGAATTCAAATATCTTTATAAACTTGGTATTGTTGAAATTATTTTGTTTCTCTTAATTTTACAATAAATGTTTTATAATTATGCTTACAATCAAATTATTCTCATGATGCAGTACTGTGCCGGTCGAGTATTGTTCCTTTTTTTCCTGTAGGGATTTCTAGTTCCAACGGTGACTTGGGTACTCTTCCTTTGTTTCTGTTTCCTTGTTTATTGCTTTTCAACTTTAATTAAATTTTTTTTCACTCCTTCAGTTTATTTTTTTCAACTTTAATTTTTAATAAATTTTTTTTTCACTCCTTCAGTTTATTCAGTTTAATGTCAATTTTTCTTTTTTTATTTTGATTGCTTTTTTTTTATTACAAATTAGACACACTTTCGTAGTCGCACAGTTATTCTTTCTTTACTGTTTATCGCGCACACCTTTTTACAGTCGCGTATTCAATTATTATATTTACTACTATCGCTTAAAATACTTTTAACACAGTACTGTCCATGTTCGGGCGCCAATTATAAAAAATACACTTCAAATTTATTAAAAAAAATATTTTTATTTATTTACAACGTCTTAACAGTTTGGTAGATAACTTAGAACTAAACTTCTAACATAAAATATTTTACTAGCTTGAAAATGTTAAAAAGCAAGATTGCATTTCCCACCGGTTTGCTCATTGAATTCGCGTATGTATCCGGTGTCCACTGTGAGAACTCATGAACCCGGAAAGTTGCTGATGCAATGGGACGGATCGTGGGAAGTTGCGGGATACTTGATATTATTAATTTTTTGGAATGTTGCTGTTGTTAACTTATATAACAACCACACCTTCTACGATAAATGAGTGTAATATGTTGTTAATAAACCGCTGAAATAATGCTAGCGCATTTTTCAATCCCAATTGCATTTGCGGAAAATTCAAACTGTCCGTCTGGAGTAACAAATGCTGTATACGGAATTGAATTTTCAGAGATCTTCAAATCCGTTTTTAAGATCTAAGTTTGTAAAATATGTCTTTCCTTCTAATCTTTCCAAACAATCATCTATATGAGGTAATGGGTAACTATCTCACACCATAATTTTATTGAGGTGTCGGTAGTCAACACACATTCGTTTTTCACTAGATTTTTTAGAAACTAAGATTGGAAATGCATAAGGAGAATTATTAGGTCGTTTTTCAAAAGGTCACTAATCATATCTCTGACAATGCGTCTATCTTCATATGAAAGCCTTCGAGGTGGTGAACTTATTGGTATGTCGGAAGTTAAGTGACTTTTCATTTCATATTTTTGTTCCTTAGAAATTGGAATATGTGAAAGGTCTTGATAATTATTCCCAATTAATGTTTTAATCTCTTTCCGGTGCATTGGGCTTGGACCAATATTAAAATCAAATGATTCAAAAAGTACATCTTCCTCTTTTTGAAAAATATCCCGAACAAAATGATCGATACAATTTGACAAATCAGTTATTTCAACAACGTTAGAGAATTGAAATTTGTTGTAATTAGGCAAAAAGTTTAAATTCTCATTCTCAGTGGAATCGTGCATAATGTCATACTTTATCTGATATTTTTATTTCATTTTTATTTCAAATTTTTTTTCTGGAATTTTATTTAAGGTTAAATCAACTATCATAAATTTAATGTTAAATGCATTCAAAACGTCTCGACCCAATGAGAGGGGATATGGAATAACCGAATCGGGTACAACAAAAATATTAATTTGCTTCCGCAAGAAAATTTCTATTTTAATTTTTACGAAATAATATAACTTAAAATGTCCCAATCCTTTGAAACCAGAATATTGAGCCCATTGATTGGTTAAATAATTTGGAGCAGCAGATTTCTTCATTAAACTAATTGGACTACCCGAATCAAAAAGTAAAAGGAAAGTATTACATTTATGCGGCAGTTGATAAAAATTCTGTTTTATGTTTTTCAAGCAAATTTTGCAACTCGGTTCTGATCATATTTATTCGTCTTTAGTCATACTGATATCTTAATATTCAAGCTTTCCAAAAGAATCCCACTTCTGAAGTTGTTAGGATGGGTTTTACTTTATATTTTAATTTTACTTTGTTAAATACTTTAGTATTTATTATTTTTTTGACATTAAATTAATAATAAAAAATCATTTTCAATATAAATAAATACAGAGAATAAAATTGTTTTAAGAAATTAATATTTTATAATAAAAAAAAACATTCTAACTGTATTATCAATGTAAACGGGACATATTTTTCCTATATGTTCACTCAAAATTTCATCAAGTAGTCGTCAAAAGATCGAAGGTGAATTGTTGACTCTGAACGAAAGACGAAGAAATTCATACTTCCTTTATTTACTGAAGAAGCGTTTTCTTCATTATCGGATGCTTTTAGTCGAATTTGATAAAATCCGCTTTTGAAATCTAGGAGACTGAAGAATGCGCATTGTTCTAGTTGCGCAAGAACCTCATTTATTTCAGGAGTCGTATATTTGTCCGAGATAATAACGCTATGCTTCTTGTTAAGTACACTGAACAATCAACACCGTTGAATTGTATGGGGAATGAGATTGTTTAATAATGTTACCACTCAGCATTTTTTTAATCTGCCTGTCCACTTCCTCTTTAACTGAGTCAAGATATGGGTAATATTTTAAATACGAGTATATTGGAGACTCTGTATTCGTGCGTATTTCGCCTAATACTATCGTAGTATGTGTGAGTTTTTCATTTGGATCAGCAAACAAAGAATTACATTTTTGACCAAGTGTACCAATTACATTCTTCTGTGAAACTGACATGATCCATTTTAATAGTTATAGGATTGACCGACGGTGACTCTAACTGTCTCTAACTCTGCCTAGGATAGACGAAATTCCGTGAAAGGATTTAAGATTTTGCAGAAGGTAAAATTTTAGGTTAATAACATTTTGATTGAAGAGGTTAATAAATGTATATTGAGTAGGTCAGACAAATTTTTGGATACAACTTCAAATTTAGCGATACGATCCATCCTACAATATATCAACTAAATGTTCATTTAACAATAATCGATGACGGATTTTCCTTTCCCTGCAATTAATTTATAATGACCTTCGGTATCTCCTTCTGGGCATCCATTTAAGAGAATATTGTCATACAACAGAAAAATTTCGAGTAAATTTGTTCCGTTTCTGACGTTGTCCTTTTATGTTTGACCACAAGGGCTTATAAGTGTGTTATTAATAGTCCTCAGAGTCGAAACTTGATTTCGGCTTATTTTGGCCTTAGTCTACAATCATTAAAATACATGTCAAAGACATAATGCTTCACAGGATCTCTAACCTTTTGTTACAGTCTAAGCAAAGCTGGGAGAATGAACATATTACTTTATCTCTTTTACTAAAATAGTATCCTGGAAATCTATTTAATTTAATTTAGCTTAATACAAGCAGTTACATGTTAGATGAATACTTAAATTAATAATAATAATAATATGAATAATATAAAAATAATACTAACTTAAAAAAAAATTAAACTAGGTTAATGCGTTAGGGAGAGGTGTTTAATAGGATTTATCTGAGGGATGGAGAATTAAGGGAGAAATCAAGGATATCATGTACTGAATTTGCCGATTCTACAAATAGGGTTGAAATGGGCGTAGTTTGTGCGGTGGGTTGGAAGGCTGAAGAAAGTAACGGATCTTAAGTTTCGTGGATTTGTATTCAAATTAATTAATTTGAGTAATTCAGGACAGTCAATAAGCTGGTGGATAAACAGGATATCAGCGATACCACGACGTTGAGCAAGAGTCTGTAAGTCAATTAATTGTAAACGGTATTCATAATGGGTAATATAAGGGCATCAGAGCATGGTAAATTGAGTAAAGCGAACCGAAGGAATTTTCGTTGTATAGCTTCAATCCTGAGAGAATGAATTTTTTGAAAAGGAGCCCATACCTGACTTGCATACTCGAGGATTGGCCTAACATATGTGGTGTAAACAGATTTTGTAACCATGGGATTGGAGAATTCCTCAGACCATCGTTTAATAATGCCCAAAGAAGAATTTGTTCTGGCAATGGTATGATCACTGTGAGATCGAAAATTTAGCTCTTTATCACATATTATCCCAAGATCGCGAATAGAGGAAACTATAGGAACAGATACATTGCAGAAGTGATACGTTCAGGAAGTCGATTGTAAACGTTTGCGAGAGAAAAACATAGGTTGGTATTTTTGAACATTAATTCCTAGAAAATTTTTATTGCACCAGGTCAAAAAGGTGTTTAGGTCTTGTTGAAGAAGGGAAGAGTTACGAGAAGATGAGATTGCTTTTACTATTCTAATATCATCAGCATAAATTGAGAGATCGGAGAGGGAAATATTACCCACATCATTGATGGCAAGCACAAATAGGAGTGGGCCAAGATGGCTGCCCTGAGGAACCCCTGATGAGGCGAAGATTGGATCAGACACCGCATTTCTAAAGACAACTGTGTATACGCGGCTCTCGAGGTATAATTTGATCCATTTAATAATCAAAGGAGGAAAGTCGAAGGCGTTGAGTTTGATATAAATAGTTTGGTGATTGATCTTGTCAAACGCTTTACTAAAGTCAGTAGTTATAACATCGACGTCCAATCCTTTTTCTAGAGCTAAGAGTGTCGATAAGACAAATTGGGTAAGATAAGTCGTTATGGACCTTCCCTTTAAAAATCCATGCTGTAATGGAAAAACAATTGACTTGCAATGAAAAAATAGGGAGTCATACACTATGTTTTCAAAGAGCTTTTGTATAGTGGAGAGCTTTGCAGTTGGCCTGTAATTCGAAATCTCATTTTTACAGCCCTTTTTAAAGATTGGAAAAATAATCGATTCTTTCCAAATTGAGAGGAAGACTGCTTGTGAGAGAGACAGTTGAAATAGGTTAGAAAGGGTTTCTCAGAGAGCATGAGCACACTTTTTAAGAAAAATTGCTGGGATGCCATCTGGGCCGGGTGAAAAGTCATCTTTCAACAAAATTAATTTGTCATAGACAGTACGGGAACAGACAGAAAGGGAAACGAGAGATGTATGTGGAGAGTTAGACAAAAATCCATGGTATTCAAGGTCAAGAACATTAGAAGTATTGACATAAGATAGGCTAAAGAAGGTCGCAAAGAAATTAGCTATTACTTTGGGATCAAAGGAGAGGCGTCGAGGAAATTAAGGGTTGGAGGAAGACCAGCTGATTTTCTTTTCACGTTTATGAACTGGTAAAAACGCTTATGTTCAAAGTTAAGACAAGTTTGCATTTCAGAAATGTTTGGTAGAGAGAATGACATAGGGATGAAAAACAGCGGGAGGCTTGTTTAAAGTAGAAAAGATTTATGGGCGTTTGGGATTTCAAGTAAGTTTTCCATGACTTTTTTCTCACATTACGGATATTGCGCAACTCTTTTGTATTCCAGGGAGGAGATGAAATAAAGTTTTTTCGAGCTAAATAAGGATCACATTTAACAAGGCCGGCGAAGATTGAGGTGTAAAAGAAGGAAAGAGATATATTGATGGGAGTAGGGGAGTTAATAAAGTTGTTGAAATGAATACTGTTAAGAAGGAGATTAAGTTGAGAGAAGTCGGCTTTGCGGAAGTTGAAGTAAAAAGAGTTTTCAGGATCAACAGACGGAACGCAATCTTCTAGACAAAAGATGAGAGATAGAGGAGGATGATAGTGATCTAGGGCAGAGAGAAGATGCAGGCTTTCGGAGATGGTAGAGTTATAAGGGTCGGAGGAAAAGGCAAGGTCTAGTTGTCTGCCTAAGTTTTTAGAGATACAACTTACCTGGAATAGACCTAATTCGAGGAAACAGTCAGTGAAAATACATTCTCTATCGGAAGAAGGATTAGATGGAATAAAATAGGACTCATATTCTGATGAAGTCCATTTCAAGTCCGGTAAGTTAAAGTCCTGATGATAATAAATTCATCATTGGAAGTAGCATTTTGGACCAGTGAACAATCCACAAATTGTTGATAAACGGAGCAAGGTTGGGATGGACGAATATAACAACAAAGAAGACATAAAAACCGTTTTGAAATTGTTAACTTAATGCAAACGAATTCGAAGAGATTATATTTAGATATTGCGAAAAGAGATGCGTTTAGGCGATTGTGGACAGCGAAAAGAACACCTCGACCAGCTGGACCAAGATCGTTCATATGTCCGTCCCCGCGAAAGACAGCATAATCAATAGTAAGTAGTTCGCTATCCAAAAAATCAGAACACAGGTTTGTTTCGGATAGTGCAAAGATGTCGTAAGGTAGATTTTCAGAACTAAAGTATGCCGTAGAGGTTTTGGTACGGAGACCTCTGACTTTCTGGTAATAAAGGGTTAGGGTAATTAACGATGCGGATTGTGAAACCAGATTACGGTTAAAGGCTAGGTTAATGATTGTTACGATTGAAAGGTAGACGTTTAGAACTTAAATGACAAGCGTATGTAGCTAAATCATTGTAAACTGTGGAGGGAGAGATATTTAAGGATTCATGGAAGCAGATATAAATTTTATTGAGAGCAACGCAACGGGAACGGTTGGAAGGCCTTCTTTTTGTATTGACAACAAGACGTTCATTTTGGTCTTACCGTTAATGCAAATCGTGTCTGACTTGTTGTGAAGATATCACAGGTAGAGGCGGATATTTTCATAAAGTCTATTGTCGCGTAATTTACACATATATCTATTATCTCCGAAGTCATTACTAGTTGTCAAAGGGACTGCAAATTTGGTTTTATATTTAGCAGCAGGTGGAAACAATGGATCAAATATTGGAGGGGGGAGTCGTGTTTTGCATTAGCTTGGAGGCAATTAGAGATTCTTAAAGGAGAACGAGGTGTGACAGATTTAGGTGATTGATTAATGGTATGAGAATGGATAAAGTTACAAAATGGCATATTGGTAGAGATATCTCTATGAAAAATTGTAGTTGAGTCCACGATTTTAGAATTATTTGCATCCATATTAAATGATATACGCTTCCGACGTGGGAGCAAAGAGTTCTTCGGAGTTTTGGGAGGAGATGAATTGTGGTGAGAGATGTAAGTAGAGCGGAGGTTATTCTTGGATCTAGTTACAAATTTATTTGTTTTTTTATTTTTTTATCAAGCCATTTTGAAATGTTAATATTATCTTGTAAATCTATGGGTTTATAAGATGATTAGCACAAAAGCCAGCGATATTTGGACGGAATGAAAACCTTAAAGCTTGATGTATTAATCTTACAGCATTCACCAATTGTTATCTTTAGTTTTCGTACAAAAATATTCTGGATCCAAGAAGAATCAGCATTAACAGGAGTATTTTGTATCACATATGGGTCCATTTCGTTGAGGTTTTTTTAATTTCTTTATCCTAGTATTCCATTCACTTACAGTCCATGTGTTGCCAAGTCGTATAATTGTAGCTTCAGGTGGAGCTGAACGTTCGATGTTATTAGTGGTAGAGGTATTTGCGACGACAACGGTATTAGGTAAGGTTTATCATTCATTGTTTATAGGCGGAGGGAGTGACTGTGGTACTGGAGAGTTGTGGGAGTGCTCATTTATTTCGGCAAATAGTGAAGTATTGTAGTTGGCTTCGATAGGTTGAATGTTTGTGGAAATGGCATCGATTTTACTCGAAGTTATTTTTAATTCTTCAATAATATCACTAAATGATGTTCGTGTTATTCTTAGTTCGGTGGTGATATCATTGACCTTTGAAAACAAGTCATGAAGAATTGTGCTGAGTTGAAAGGATGCAGATGATTCAGATTTAGATGTTGATTGTAGAAAAACTTCGAGGTCAGACCGGATGCTTTTAATATCATCGAAAATGTGTTCAATGGGAAATGAACTTAAAACTGAATCAAGCGTAGAGCGTATTTCACGATTAATATTATCAAATCGGCAATGAGTATGGTCCGGAACTCGCGAATTAAGGTTCAGCACTATAGCCGACAATTGTTTCTACAGAATAGATTGGTTGGCCAAAAGACGGTTAGCAAGGGTCTCAATTGAGTTTCAAGATTTTCAATACTTTTAGAAAAATCGTCAAAGTGGGGAAATTGGGCGAGAACATTTTTATGGAACCGATTATTTTCCATAATGATCGAATTGGTTGAGTCAATTACACATTTGACAGCCAGGAGAACATGAGAAAGCGATATATTCCTACATTCCTGGCAGAGAAATACGAAGAAGTTCAGATATTCCTTGAGATATCCACATGATTTTGATAAGTCCGAGGCAAAGAGGATGAAAAAATTTACCACATAGGCCACGACACGGAACGCATTGAGTGTATTTACAATCGAGAAAGCAATTTGTTGAATCACACGGGGTATTTTTTTAACAGATTAAGATTAATTTAATTATTATTTATTTCTTGTTTAAGTTTATCGAAAGAGTGAAAAAAAATGTTTGTTTTTAGCGTCCAGGAAGAAAAATGGTTGTATTTTTTTGCTAATCCGATGCACAAACCGATTCAAAAGCGAAATTGTAGATTATCGGTAATGCAGACTGGGTTGAATTATTATGAATGTTGATGTGCTGAAAAGCACAGATAGCCAATTAAGATGTTGAATTATGTAAATAAAACAAATCAAAGGAAAATTGTGATGTAATACCAAATATGGAATGCTTGGCAGAACTATACTAAAATGACTCACCCATAAGGCCAGACTGAAAGCAAAAAAAGAAGTATTAAGACATTTAAAGATGAAAGTTGGTATTTGCTATTCGGCCTTTTAACGGCATTCAGCTTAGTTGTTCGTTGGCAGCTCCTAGCAGGCGTAGCAATAGTACTCCTGTTGAGATGTTATGATTGCAGGGTAAATATATTAGGATATATTTTTAAACTATGTAGGATTGTTTTTGCTTCATAGACAGAATCATATACTAAAAAAGTTTCACTCACCCGGCGAGAATGAAACGGAGAACAAATTAACGGTGACAAAATATGACACCAAGAGAGATTATGGTTGATAATATGTTCTATAATCTTACTCACAGAGCGAGAGATAGTAAATAATGTATGTACAAACCACTGACTTAAAACTTAATTTGAGTATTTTTTTTTTTGTAATATTTTAAAACTTTTGACCAAGTTGGTTTTTATGTGGAATTTGGAGAATTTTTAAAAAGTTATTCTCATCGGCTTTATTGGTCTTTATGATGATTAAATGAAAGCAATTTTCATTTTATTTTCCCAAGGTTTCGACGGTGGTTGCCGTCTTCTTCAGGGGTGTGTTTGTTTACAAAATACAAAATTAAACAGAGATATAATTTTTGAACATATATATACAAGTAAACGAACAAAATATGACTTACATAACGTAAAATTTTAAGATTGCACTAAGCTAAAAAACAATTTGCTTGCGGTTCATATTTTTTTTGTTGTTAATTATATGCAGTGTCTCTAGTGTGTAACGTTTAGATGTATGTTTTTCTGTTGCAAGGATTTCCACTTCCTCGAAGTTTGGCGTGTGACCGGTATCAACGCTGTGAGAAGCCAGTGCCTTCTTCTCAGAACTTTTTAGGCGAATATCTGACTTGTGGTTCGCCATTCTTTGCCGAAGGAGTTGTTTGGTGGTGCCGATGTATGAAAGATTGCAAGATTCATCCGATTTGGCAATTTATTTTGTAAACTACGTCTGAATGGCGATATTTGTCGGTTTTCATCTTCAGATTGTTGAATAGAGTTACAACAGTCTGGTTTTACTTATATGCCAAGTTGGCCTCCGGGTTGTTTTTGCGACCATTTCTTTTAAATTTTGGGAAAGTTTGGGCACATAAACGACACTTTTATAAACACATCTCCTCTCTTTCAACTTATTTCCGGTCACTCAACGCAGACTTTTTTTTATTAAGTTCAATGCAGTTTTCATACGAATGTGCTTGGCTTGATTAGATCGGAAATTGACAAGTCTCCCAGATGACATATCTTTCTGGTACCAGTCGAAAGAAAGTCGGTCATTTTCGCGATAAACCTTAACGTCTAAGAACGTTATCGATCTGTTTTTTCCCTCTCTTTTTTTGTGTGTCAAAATTATTTTATTTAATTTATATTATAATAAAAACAAAAACGATTTTTTTGATCACAATTAATTAGGTGTTTTGAAAAAATAATATCACTTCAATTTTATAATTTATGGAATTTTATATTTACAGTATTTTCGGTCTCAAAAAACTAATATTATTACACAACGTACGTCTCTCCGAGTGGGCAATTCGTTAACGTCAATACATCCAGCATATTATTTTACAACGGGTTTGATTGCAGAAATCCAATAAAGTTTTAAATCCATTAAAATATTTAGTAAATTTACTTGAATTTTAATGGTTACATTTGTTTCAAAGAGGAAACAATTTCAAGAGATTTAACTTAATTAAAAAAAATCTAAAAAACAATTATTCAGGCCATAAACTTACTTATTTAGCTGACGGCATCTAATTCCAAATTTTTAATAAATTACTACCGTTTGATTCATTCTCTGTGAGTAAGTGAGATGAGTCACTTTTCATTGAAAATCGATTCAGTTTGTAAAAGTAAGGGATTGAGTGAGTGAAATGAAATGTCAGATTACTCGCCATAGAATTCAGCAGTGACTTGGTTGGTGTGTTTGTGAATTTACAGTTTTGGTAAAGGACGTGTTCTTTTCTCAAAAGAAATTGCTTACACCTATTCACGTAGAGGAAATAATAATTACTAACACAACGAACCAGGAAAAAAGAACCCTTTATTTTTGTTGCTTTAGAAAAAAATAATGATCAGTCGTTTTATAAAATCATTAACAAATGTAAGTACTTATGCATTTGTACTAAATGTTTTAATTTTGTTCTTTTGTGACCTTTAGTCCAAATTATGCGTTTCGCCCTGGTACTACAGTTGGGCTCATCAGTTAGATGCTGTAGTACCCTTCTAAGACGCAAAATATTAGTCGATGGCTACCGACACAAATAAAACGTACAGCTTTCAAACACTGTGAATTATATTTTTCTAGGGGAATTCCTTCGAATTCAGACACCTAGAAAATAATGCCCGTGGTCTGGCTTGTTTAATTTTAAGAAGAATTGTGAAAACAATACAAACGCATGTGCATACGTAGGTATTGCTTTTGTTCTTTTTTTGTGGACTCTACTTTTAGTTTTAGTTTTGTTCTTTTGTGACCTTTAGTCCAAATTATGCCTTTCGCCCAGGTACTACATTTGGGCTCATCAGTTAAATGCTGTAGTACCCTTCTAAGATGAAAAAAAAATAGTCGATGGCTACCGACACAAATAAAATGTACAGCTTTCAATCACTGTGAATTATATTTTTCTAGGGGAATTCGGTCGAATTCAGACACCTACAAAATAATGCCCGTGATCTGGCTTGTTTAATTTAAGAAGAAATGTATGAACAATACAAACGCATGTGCATACGTAGGTATTGCTTTTGTTCTTTTTTGTGGGATCTACTTTTAATTTTAATTTTGTTCTTTTGTGACCTTTAGTTGGGGGTGGCCGTGGCGCGATAGTTGTGTGTTCGCCTGTCAACCTCATGGTCACAGGTTCGATCCCTGCCGTAGTCTATGTCTTCTTATTTTCCATTAAAACCAATTCTAAAAATAATTGTCATACAATGAGTTGCTGGTTTACTCATTACATGCTGTTTAGGCATAACACTAACAACATGTGATTGAGAAAAACTAGTATACCGATAAAATATGACAAAAGGATAAAAAAATGAATGCGAATTATAAGGGACATCGATAAATAAGACACGGAAATTTCTCCGCATTAGTTCAGCCGCCATCCCTGGAGATAAAATCTGACACAACAACCACCTACAGTCTCCGAATATCACGCCACACATCTTTCCTATCATTCTTTCTCTTCCTTAACCTCACCCTCACGCCCGCGCTGTGTTGAAACATTTAAAGGGTATTCATAATCCCTTGAGCGCGTGTAGATTATAAAAAAAAAAAAAAAAAAAAAAAATTATGCGTTTCGCCCTGGTACTACAGTTGGGCTCATCAGTTCGATGCTGTAGTACCCTTCTAAGACGCAAAATATTAGTCGATGGCTACCGACACAAATAAAGTGTACAGCTTTCAAACACTGGGAATTATTTTTTTCTATGTGTCTTAGATCCCCGGAGTCATCGAAGAAGTATTCCCCCAGGTTAATCTACATGCTTGGGAGAGAGCAGAACATGAGTAGATAATGCAATCACGGGATCCCGGTACATTTTTTAATCGTGAAAATCCCGGTATTGAAGGTCCCCAATCCTGGGATCTCCAGGTTAGTGGCTTTATAGTATTCGCATACCATTTTTTCCTCATTTCATTTTTGGTAGGTACTTTCTTACAGCAACCATAGACAAATTATTATAAAGCCTCTCTTTTCGTGATCTCATTATATATATTTTATTCACTATGATTTCGTGCACGTGAACCTCTATCATTAAAACTGATATGTATGTACTGGTAGGTATTGACAAAAAAAAATATCGGACACGCAATTTCATATCAACTTGGCTTAATTTTGCCCTTCAGCATCCACATTTCATCAATTCGCAAATTTAAAAAAAATGCACGACTCTGCACCATACGTACTTGCTCTTATGTTCGATCACATTTTAAGCACAAAATTTTTAGTATATAGAAACAGCTCAATATGATTTAGACCCGTTTGCTGATACACAACTTAAGCATTTAAGTTCTGTTTAAGCACTAATGTACCAGTTTACGCATAGGAAAAGTAGCCCATAAGCGTTATAAGTTCAACGTAAATATTTATGATGCATATTAGCAAACGGGCCTTAGTCCCTCTTACATATTTTGTTATTTACAAAATTTCATAATTTTTTTCCAAAAATTTATTTTAATATGACAATTTTATGTTTATAATAATTTAAATTAAAAAACGGATTTGCAAAAAATCCAAACAAATATTTTATTATTATTTGGTATTCAGTATAATTTAGAATTCAAAGGACTTCCTATATACAAATTTTAATCGAAATCCGTTGAGTGTTATGAGAAATCCCAAAATAAAAATCGGTTGTATAACGTTAATGACAAAATATGTAGAAAAAAAAAGACAGACGGAATTGCCCTTTTTTGGAATTTTTTCTCGTATTCGATTTTTTTTCCAAATACAAAACTTGATATAATATTACCTATATAGCAGGTAGTTGCGTCAGGTAGTTACGTCCTCATACTTTCCTCAGTGAAACCAATAAAGAACAATATTTATGTAAGACTGAAAATAACAAATGTGTACTACGAATTTTATTAGACACAGGTGCTGACACCAGCATCTTAAATCCCGGTGTTTGCCATCCAAAATGGAAAGTGCTAATCGAAAATCCGATTAAGGTAACAACGACTAGCAGACCCATTCTTGGAAACAAAACATTGAGAATGCCTCTCTTTGAAGAATTCAAATTAAACAAAACTGCAGAATTTTTGATATACAAATTCCATAATCAATTTGACGGCCTAATCGGTAATAACATTCTATCACCACTAGAAGCCAAAATTAATTTATTACAGGTAACTCCGAAATCCCGATTTGTTTTAATGAACTAGAAGAAAAAGTTAGATCATACGAAGAAAACACCCCAATCTTGGCATTTACCACACGGAGACGAGTAAGTATCCAGTGTGTGAACAAATACGACTTAATCATCTAAACGATGAAGAAAAAAATGGGATTAAGAAGTTGGTATCAAAATATAAATACATATTTTACCAATAGGGTAGTGAACTATCATTCACCCATGCGATAAAGCATGAAATTAAAACCACTAATGACATACATATCCATGTCAAAAATTACAGGTATCCAGAAATACATAAGCAAGAAGCGCACAAACAGGTAAAGGAAATGTTGGAAAAAGTAATCATCCGCCCCAACAAATCTCCCTATTCGGCACCAATTTGGGTTGTCCCCAAAACACTGGATGCATATGGAAAACAAAAATGGAGGGTTGTTATTGATTATCGTAAATTAAACGGTGGATTGTAACGAAGCGTTACATGCTACCTACTTTTCCTCGTTTCAATAAATAATTCCACTCTGCCGACACCCACTAAGATATATTCAGCATAAATTGCCTTTAATAGCAATACAATTCACACTCGTCAGCAGAAAAAAAAAAAAATAATTGTTATTTTCATTCGTCACCCTCACAGTTCACATTCAGTGTTGACTGCAAACATTACATGAGGACCTTTGATGAAAGACGAAAGGCACCCTTTCGACCACACTTGAAGTCGTGCGTTATTGGTAAATTTGATTCATTCATTCAGTTTAGCTTTGACCACCGACGAGGTAGGTCGATTAGGTCAATTCTAGCTTTGTTGCTCGGAACTTCCCCCCACCAGTGGTAAAGGGTTTCGTTGCAAGTTAGGTAATTGCCACCAGGGGCTTCGGTACCTGCTGATCTACCAGAGCTTTTGCCTGCTGTGCGCCACCAGGGGCATTATACCTGCTGATCTGCCACCAGGGGCATTATACCTGCTGATTGCCACCAGGGGCCTTATACCTGCTGATCGCCACCAGGGGCCTTATACCTGCTGATCCGCCACCAGGGGCATTATAGCTGATCGCCACCAGGGGCCTTATACCTGCTGATCCGCCACCAGGGGCATTATACCTGCTGATCGCCACCAGGGGCATTATACCTGCTGATCGCCACCAGGGGCATTATACCTGCTGATCGCCACCAGGGGCCTTATACCTGCTGATCCGCCACCAGGTGCATTATACCTGCTGATCGCCACCAGGGGCATTTACCTGCTGATCGCCACCAGGGGCATTATACCTGCTGATCCGCCACCAGGGGCATTATACCTGCTGATCGCCACCAGGGGCCTTATACCTGCTGATCCGCCACCAGGGACATTATACCTGCTGATCGCCACCAGGGGCATTATACCTGCTGATGGCCACCAGGGGCATTAATACCTGCAGATCCGCCACCAGGGGCTTTATACCTGCTGATTGCCACCAGGGGCGTTATACCTGCTGATCCGCCACTAGGGGCATTATACCTGCTGATCGCCACCAGGGGCCTTATACCTGCTGATCCGCCACAAGGGGCATTATACCTGCTGATCGCCACCAGGGGCATTATACCTGCTGATCGCCACCAGGGGCAATATACCTGATGATCCGCCACCAGGGGCTTTATACCTGCTGATTGCCACCAGGGGCGTTATACCTGCTGATCCGCCACCAGGGGCATTATACCTGCTGATCGCCACCAGGGGCATTATACCTGCTGATCCGCCACCAGGGGCTCTATACCTGCTGATCGCCACCAGGGGCCTTTTACCTGCTGATCCGCCACCAGGGGCATTATACCTGCTGATCCGCCACCAGGGGCATTATACCTGCTGATCGCCACCAGGGGCTTTATACCTGCTGATCGCCACCGTGGGCATTGTACCTGCCGATCCGTCACCAGGGGGCTAAGAGCCCATACCGATACCAGAAGCAATTGACCAGGAACTAACCAGAAACCAGAATACCCAGAGGTAGCACCAGATCCAGAAACAACCCCCAAGGACTACTTAACCAAAACTTAAATACACTTTATTTGAAGGAGTATCAATACTGCCACTTTAAACCAGAATACCCGCATAACCATAATTTACCCAAACCAAATATTGTAAGTTTTGAATTAATGAGTTGTTTTTGATAAAGATTTTGATATTAAGGTTTTAAGACCTTCCTTTTAAGCTTCGTGTTTTCTTCATTTACGACCCTGGCTATCCGACGAGTAAAACTTCGGCTGAGAAACAAAAAGCACATCACAAATTGGCGCCCGAGCAGAGACTATAAGGTCCATACCCGCAAAAACAAAATCTTAAACACTCACACAACAAAAGGAGAATATTAGAGTTCACCATGTCCGATACCGAAGAGGGATTCGACGTTTTCGCTAGCTTAGGAGCCATCTACCTCCTAAGGAAACAATAGTTGGTAGATCGGATGGGCCAGCTAAGTATCGAAACTGAAGGTCCTATATCCGTTCTAAGAGCCCGTTTCAGCGCTTAGATTAAGGAAGCGAGGCAGCGGAAATCCACCCAGAATTTATGCGAGGAAATTGAAAATTTCACTAATGCGAGAGAATACCCTGAGGATTTGGCCCCACCCAGTAATACCAGCAGTACCGAAGAAAAGAAAATTCCGAAGTCACCGAATTTTACGGAGATATTTTGCCACGTTCCCCCTCGTCCAGCCACTGCCAGCACCAGTAGGGGTATTGGTCGGCCTCCAGAAGCACGTCAGGGGCCCAGTTCCGAAGTTAGTACCGCCGCCGACCGTCCGCAACCCGACTCTCGAATCTTGGCCAGGTTGCCCATCAGTCATGAAGCTGAGGTCATGAACACCGTGCGAAAATGCGGATTGAGGTTCGATTCTAAAGGCAACGCGTTGGAATTTATGGAACGGGTGGAGGAATTAATTGAATATTACGATATCCAGCCTGAATATATGCTAAAAGCTCTCCCAGAGGTTCTCAGAGGTGCAGCCTTAGAATGGTACCGGATAAATAAGACCGAACTTAGAACATGGCGGTCGTTTCAAGATGCCTTTTTAGGACACTTCCTGCCTGCCCGCTTCGTACATAAGTTAGAGGATGAAATTATGCGACGCAAGCAAGGGCCAAGAGAGAAGGCTAAGGACTCTCGGATTCAGGCCACGCAGTACCTCATACATCGGCACCCACATTTAACTCTTTCACAATGTGTCGACCGAATTTACGATAGCCTCCGTCCGGAATATCACTTATATATTAAGGGACGAGACTTCGAGACCTTGGACGAGCTAATGAAGTTAGCCGAGGAATATGAATACAGACCGCAACTCGCGCTCGTTGTCATCCCGACCTTCAGTTGGAGTAAACAGAAGCTCGACATCGAATCGACCAACATTCAACCGTTGGTCGCCACCACCCAGAGTAACCCTTGACCGAAGTAACTTGAACCGCACCACAGGTCAGTACGACCGAGCAACTCACTGCTGGAATTGCAAGCAGCGGGGGCATAAAAAGAGTAGTTGCCGTCGGCCTTTCCGACTGTTTTGTTCTTACTGTGGGGAGGATGGTCGTCGGACAGATGATTGTGACTGTCATCCACACAGGGCGTCCATATTAGATGCCCGACCTGATTTGCCGAGCCAGACGACCCTAGAGCAGACCAACGAAAGTGTTCCTTACACTGAGGGAATGGATCAACCCAATTCACCAGACCCAGCGCCGGTTTCAACCAGGACATGCGATGACCAAGTCGCAGGGGTACAAGCGCCCGGCCCAGAGCATGTGGCTGAAGTACAAATTTTAGGGCAGCATTCGCCACGAGAAGCTTGGCAAGACCCAAGGTGTTTCATCCATGTCAGGATTTGCGGCCAAACAATAAAAGCCTTGCTGGATACCGGGGCCACTAAATCATTTATAAACCCTAAAACCCGCCGAGTTCTGCGAAGGAATAAATTACCAATGCGGTACCGGAAACATTTGACACACTTGGCCAACGGAAACCATGTCGAGAGTCGAGAGCATTATTTCCTAACCATGTATATCGGTGGGCAATTAGTTCATGGGGAAGTGACATATATGGAACGGCTTACCGAAGATATGGTGTTAGGTGTCGACGTACTGTTAAACGCTGATTTCAAAATGACTTTACGTGGCAAGGAAGAAGACCGGTTCATGGAGAGTTTTTATCGACTACCGACCGCTGAACGAAGTTTCGGTTATGGACGCATATCCGCTCCCACAGATTTTTGCAATTTTGGACAAACTCAGGATAGCTAGATTTATTTCGACAATCGATCTTAAGCAGGGTTATTGGCAGATACCACTGCATCATGCATCTCGGCCAGCCACTGCCTTTACTGTGCCCGGACGCGGCCTTTTCCAATGGAAGGTGATGCCTTGTGGCCTTAGCTCCGCCGCCGCCATTTTTCAGCGCATGTTGGATAGTATTATTGGAGCCGACATGGAAAATTATGCTTTCGCTTACTTAGATGACATAATTATCGTAAGTGAATCATTCGAAGATCACCTCGAACATCTTAAAGAAGTGTTTAGGAAACTGCAAGCCGCTAACCTCCGGATAAATAGGGAAAAATGTGAATTATGTAAAAGGGAACTCATGTACCTTGGGCATGTGGTAAGCGACCGAGGGATCAGCACGGACCCAGAGAAAATAGCCGCCGTTCGCGATTTGAAACCTCCCCGTAACGTTAAGGAACTACGACGTATCATAGGAATCACTTCATGGTACCGGAGGTTTATAAAAGATTTCTCGTTGGTAGCTACGCCATTAACAAAATTATTCAAGAAAGGACAAGAATGGGTATGGGGGGGGCGGAGCAAGAAGCAACTTTTCAGGAACTCAAGAAAAGGCTAACTGAAGCACCAATTCTAATGTGCCCAGATTTTGATCTCCTGTTTGTGCTACAGACAAATGCAAGCCAACACGGTCTCGGAGTCGTGTTATGTCAAAATTCCGACAATCAGGAAAAGGTAATCGCTTACGCTAGCCGAACCTTGACCGACTTGGAAAAGAAGTACTCGGTTACTGAGAAGGAGTGTTTGGCGATTCTTTTTGGTATTAGGAAGATGAGGCCATATCTTGAAGGTTACCATTTCACAGTAATAACAGACCACCACTCTTTGAAATGGCTACATTCTTTAGATAACCCTTCTGGACGTTTAGCCCGCTGGGCTATCGAGCTTCAGCAATATGAATTTGATATAAAATACCGTAAGGGAGCTATGAATGTTGTAGCAGACACGCTATCGAGAGACCCTTTACCATTGACCCAAGGTGATCTGGCGGTGATAGCCAGTATCGCTGAGGATTGGACGCATAAACGCACCAGACAAGTAAAACAGAATCCAGAAAGATATCCAGACCACCGTATAACCGAGAACCGCCTGTTTAGAAGATTTCCAGCGCACCCATTGTCAAGCCAGAACGAGGATTGGAGATTGTGGATTACTACCGATGAGAAAGCCAAAATCCTGCACGAGAACCATGATGCCACCACCGCAGGGCATTTAGGTATATCTATGACAATAGCTAGGATCATGAGATTGTACTACTGGCCCGGGATGTACTGCGAAATATTTAAGTACGTAAGCAAATGCCAAGTTTATCGGGAGTTCAAAGCATCGCAACAGAAGCCAAGTGGCCTGATGCACCCACATATAGCAAATATGCCCTGGGACACAGTATGCATAGACTTTGTGGGCCCGTTGCCAAGATCCCTGAAAGGGCATACTACGATATTAGTCTTTGTAGATAAATTTACTAAGTGGGTAGTAGCTGTCCCTCTGAGAGCAGCGACCGCTCAAGCAGTGGTCAAAACAATAAGAGAAAGAATAATAGCGCAATTTGGAGTCCCCCGCTTCCTCGTGTCCGACAATGGAAGTCAATTCACCAGCGCTGTTCTTACAAACTTTCTTCTTGAGATGGGCATACAACAAAGATTCACCGCACCTTACACACCACAAGAAAATCCAACAGAAAGAGTCAACAGAGTACTCAAAACTATGATAGCGCAGTACGTAAATGACAACCGCACTTGGGATGAGCACCTGCCCGAACTCTCCTTCGCCATCAACACCAGTAAGCATGATTCCACCGGTTTCACCCCCGCCTTTCTCAACTATGGCAGAGAGATACAAACACCACAAGCCGTTCATCTGCCCAACCACCACTGCGAAGAGGAAATCAGCGTAAGAGAAGAAAGGCTAAAAGCATTATATCAGCTAGTAAGGACCGAAAGGTGTGTTTTAAGAAAGAACCTAACCTAGAAGACACCACCATCGCTCAACCACACAAGAAGATGCACGAAGCTGGAAGCGAAGGAGACAAGTCAACCGCCAGAAAAGTCGATCAAAAGCGGAGACGAGGAAAAACTCAGAGCCCCATGCCGATCGCTATCTCCCAGTCGCCACCAATTTCTAAGGAAGTTCACAACATGCCGTCCACCTCGGCAGCCGCTCTCGCCTCGCTAGCATCAAATAAGCCACCATTCAGGAGCACAACGCCCAGCGTCAGTAGCAATCGGAGATTACCTAAGGACAAAAAGGCCCCGATTATTCCACTACAAGGTAACTTCAATAAAGATCACGAAGTCCCTGCCGCCGCCGTGCCAACCAGATCAATGACAACGAATCAAACAATGGATAATACGCCGCCGGTGACCATGGAATTAAATTTCCCGATGATGCTACAAACTAGCGGAGCTCAGGCTAGGAAAGCAGTGTGCAACCAGCCACCGAACACCAGACTATACGAGCCTTTCCTGGGGGTGAAAATAAAACGCCATGCGGAGTATAACCCCAAATATAGACGGCAGAGGTTCTCGCTACAGTTACGGCATGGAAAGGTCAATGTGCGCATTATAAAGGCCGGAGTGGCCATTCTTGAACATCCGAGGAGTGGAATGAAGAAGAGGATAGTGTTAACGCCCTGAATTACAGTTACCAATTCAGTCAGTTTTGTGAAAAAGTGTATTTAATTTTGTTTTTTTGAAAGTGTTTTTGTTTTTTTTTACGAATACTGACTAGTTTAAGTTCTTTGTTTCTGTTTTTTTTTTCCTAAAAGTAATGATTTCCAGTCCTTTTTTTTGAATTTCTTTTTTCCCAGCAAGAAGCTGTTTGCTTTTAAAACCATATAGGGCACAACTAAGTAAGTTTAAGTTAACTTTTTTTTAACAGGAAGCTGTTTTCGTTAGAAGTCATATAGGTTACTTTGAATTTGATGAATTTATTTTTTTTCCTTTCTTTTATGAACTATATATTTCATTTTAATAAATAGTTGTGATGTTTACACAGTCGTATATATATAACTCGTTGGTTTGTTTTACCTTTTGAATCATGGACGAAAATTAGTCGCAGTACTTTCGTTCTTACCTTTTTTCCAGACGGGAAGGTTCTCGTCTCCAAAGGGGAGATGGTATGTAACGAAGCGTTACATGCTACCTAATTTTCCTCGTTTCAATAAATAATTCCACTCTGCCGACACCCACTAAGATATATTCAGCATAAATGCCTTTAATAGCAATACAATTCACACTCGGTAGAGTATGTGACGTCAGCAGAAAACAATCAATAATTGTTATTTTCATTCGTCACCCTCACAGTTCACATTCAGTGTTGACTGAAAACATTACATGAGGACCTTTGATGAAAGACGAAAGGCACCCCTTCCACCACACTTGAAGTCGTGCGTTATTGGTAAATTTGATTCATTCAGTCAGTTTAGCTTTGACCACCGACGAGGTAGGTCGATTAGGTCAATTCTAGCTTTGTTGCTCGGAACTTCCCCCCACCAGTGGTAAGGGGTTTCGTTGCAAGTTAGGTAATTGCCACCAGGGGCTTCGGTACCTGCTGATCTACCAGAGCGTTTGCCTGCTGTGCGCCACCAGGGGCATTATACGTGCTGATCCGCCACCAGGGGCATTATACCTGCTGATCGCCACCAGGGGCCTTATACCTGCTGATCGCCACCAGGGGCCTTATACCTGCTGATCGGCCACCAGGGGCATTATACCTGCTGATCGCTACCAGGGGCATTATACCTGCTGATCGCCACCAGGGGCCTTATACCTGCTGATCCGCCACCAGGGGCATTATACCTGCTGATCGCCACCAGGGGCATTATACCTGCTGATCGCCACCAGGGGCATTAATACCTGCTGATCCGCCACCAGGGGCTTTATACCAGCTGATTGCCACCAGGGGCGTTATACCTGCTGATCCGCCACCAGGGGCATTATACCTGCTGATCGCCACCAGGGGCCTTATACCTGCTGATCCGACACCAGGGGCATTATACCTGCTGATCGCCACCAGAGGCATTATACCTGCTGATCGCCACCAGGCGCATTATACCTGCTGATCGCCACCAGGGGCATTATACCTGCTGATCGCCACCAGGGGCATTAATACCTGCTGATCCGCCACCAGGGGCTTTATACTAGCTGATTGCCACCAGGGGCGTTATACCTGCTGATCCGCCACCAGGGGAATTATACCTGCTGATCGCCACCAGGGGCCTTATACCTGCTGATCCGACACCAGGGGCATTATACCTACTGATCGCCACCAGAGGCTTTATACCTGCTGATTGCCACCAGGGGCGTTATACCTGCTGATCCGCCACTAGGGGCATTATACCTGCTGATCGCCACCAGGGGCATTAAACCTGCTGATCCACCACCAGGGGCATTATACCTGCTGATCGGCACCAGGGGCCTTATACCTGCTGATCCGCCACCAGGGGCATTATACCTGCTGATCGCCACCAGGGGCTTTATACCTGCTGATCGCCACCGTGGGCATTGTACCTGCCGATCCGTCACCAGGGGGCTAAGAGCCCATACCGATACCAGAAGCAATTGACCAGGAACTAACCAGAAACCAGAATACCCAGAGGTAGCACCAGATCCAGAAACAACCCCCAAGGACTACTTAACTTGACGTAATAGTTTTCTCAACCAGCCTACAAGAACATATTGATTCCCTCACAATTTTTTTTTAAACATTAAAATCCGCAGACTTAAAAATTCATTTAGATAAGAGCGAACGCAAAGGATTAAACCAAATCCCAATAAAATCTCTACAATCAAATTATATCAGCTGTCAAACATAGCTAAACAAATAAGAGTATTTTTAAGAATAACCGGCTATTACCGGAAATTCGTCAAAGATTATTCAAAAGTCGCTAAACCAATGACCTCATTTTTGAAAAAAAAAATACTAGAATCGATGCTGATACATCGAAAGTCTTGAAGAACTAAAAACTTTATTAACTTCAGAACCAATACTAAAATATCCCAACTTTGAAAAAAAATTCATGCTAACAACTGATGAATCAAGCTTTAGGTGCAGTCTTATCGCAAGATTCATACCGTATTTGTTATGCCAGTCGCATACAATGAACATGAGATTAACTGTTCGGTAATTGAAAAATAGCTCCTTCCGATTGTCTAGGTAGTCAAATATTTCAGTCCGTATCTTTATGGCACAAAATTCACAATACGCACTGATCATAAACCATTGTTTTGGCCAAGTTCCCTTAAGGAACCCAATTCTAAACTCCAGCGATGGAAACTAAAATTAGAGGAATTCAATTTCGACGTTGAATACGTCAAGGGTAAAGACAACCAAGTAGCAGATGGTTTGTCTCGTATAGAAATTAATTTTCACGAAAACGAAATCACTAACAATACTGATAAAGTTTCTATAACTCCAACAATTCATAGCGTTGGCGAAGATAGCAGTGAGTATATCCCTATCATTGATTCCCCAGTGAATTTATATGAAACCCAAATAATTTTACATCATTCAGAAAGCATGAATAACCATAAACTTTTATAAAGTATTTAATAAAAAAAGAATGGTCGTTGACTTTAATAATTTTAATGAAAAACTAATGCTTGATATCATGAATTCATTCTTCCCACCGAAAGGTATTGTCGGAATATATTCCACCAATGACCACCTTTTTCCCAATTTCAAGATACTTATATCAAATATTTTAGTAAAAATAAGCTGTTACGATTATTTAAATGTCTAAATGTTTAGGCGATTAAGAAAACGAAGAAAAAGTGTTGGAAGTAGTTAACAAAACACGTAAATTATTGTAATTGATTTTTTTTTTTTTTTTTAACCACTGTGGTATAAACGAAACATATGAGGAGATTAAAAATATCCATTTTGCCCCAAAATTAAAAAAAACAAATAACAAAATTTATCAACATATGCGAGATATCCAAATGTTCAAAATATGATCAGCAACCTCTTAAGATACCATATTCAGTAACAGAAACTCCCCAAAATCCAAATGAAATAATACATATAGATATTTGGTATGCGAACATTAATCTTATGTTCGTAACAATGATAGATAAATTTTTTAAGCACGTCTATGGAATAAGACACAGAACTTGGACATCTCTTATAAACCCTCTCAAAAATAGATTTGCTAGTTTCGGCACCGCAAAAAAATTTGTTACCGATGGTGAAACAGGATTCTCGTCAATAGTTATCAAAGAATATTGTAAAGAATGTAATGTAGAATTACACATATCCACACCATATAAGAAAACAGGGAATTCAGACATTGAAAGGTTCCATTCTACATTAAATGAACATATAAGAACCGTTACAGCAGACAAAGATAACAATGATACACTTAGAAATAAGGTCCTAAAAGCTGTTCAAATATATAACAACACGATTCACTCTTCGACAAAACAAAGACCAATAAACTTCCTTAACGGAATAATTAACAAAGAAGATTTCCCTAAAATCACTGAGCTAGTTCAGAAAAATAAAGAAAAATATACACAAAAACGTAATGAAGGCAGACAGTATCCTTGATTTCACTGAAGATAGGTATACATTTTTGAAAAATAGAAATACTAATAAATTAAAACCGATTCATAATAAAGAATATCCTGAAATCATTAACAGAGATTATTTAAAAAAATAATAATGGTAGCAAATATTATAAAGATCAGGTTAAACGAAATTATAAATATGAGAATTAAATTTATCAAAGGTCTTAGTCTACATAATAATTATTTTTACATTGACACACGCACAAAAAGTTGATACAATGTCTCTAAACAACGGATAAGGATTTATTCTAATTAAAGACCAAGAAATAAGCGTAGTCGAAAATTATTTTAAAATATTACACATTGTTGATATCAATTTATGGACGGAAAGTTTAAACATAATCCAACAAAATATTAACATATTAAACCATAAGAACGAATACCCTACCATTTTAAACAATTTTAATCTACTCACCCAAGAATTGAATATTTTAACAAACAGAACGAAATCAACACACGTAATGTCATAAACTGATTTAACGATCAGGTGAAAATAAACACAAAATTTAGTGAAACGATTAACAATATAACGAAACTTATAAATTCGCAACAGCTTGAAATAAGAGACAAGATAACAGAAGTAAGCACCTCAATTAATAAAGAATTCATAGAAGTATCCAAAATGCAACACGCATATCAAATACACTTCGACATTCAACTACTCAAAGAGCAGGTCAGAAAGATTAAAGAAAGTATACTTCTTAGCAGACTAGAACTTTTAGGTAAGGCTATTCTATCTCCAGAAGAAATAAAAAAATATAATATTTCATTAGAAAAGCTTCCAAACATAAAAAGTTGAGTTATTTTTCACGCGAACCAAATAATTTGTATTCTTTTAATTCCAAACTATTCTAAATCAAAATTCTATCGGACATTTGTTGAACCGAACAGAAACAATCTAGAGCTTTCCACCGAATACAAATCCTTTATTACAAATAATGATATAAACTTTGATGACAATGCAAGTAATAATGTTAAAAGAAGTGATTTAAAAGAAATCAAAAAGTTTCAAAAGTAAACGTAAATAAACCACATATAAACTATTTTTTTTTCATGATATTTATTTTTTATTATAAAGAAAGTTGACATTATGTATGAAGCACTACATCATTTAAATGACCACCATGCGAATTGTTGCAAGCATCGATTCTTTTGAGTTAATTTTCGACCACTTTTATACACATATTGGGCGGTATCTCAGCCATAACTTGACGACTGTTGGTTTTCAAGTGCTCAAGATTTAAAGGTTTATCTGCATAAACACGGTCTTTCGCGTAGCCCCACAAAAAAAAAGTCCAGCGGTGTCAAATCGCATGATCTCGCGGCCAGGAAATGTCTCTTGCAATAAAGCCATATTGGCTCGAGTTGTAGAGCAATGTGGCACCGTCTTGTTGAAACCACATATTCTCCAAGTAGTCGTATTCTTCAATAGCGGGCAAAAAAAGGCTGTTTTCATATGACCATAACGCTCCGAATTGACGGTGACAGTCGTTCCATCGTCGTTTTCGAAGAAGTAAGGTCAAATCACACCTCCGGACCAAAGAGCGCCCCAAGCAGTGACTTTTTTTGGATGTAAATTCCTCTCTTCAATTACTTGAGGATTCTAAGAACCCCAAGTACCACAATTTTGTTTATTAACATACCCACCGAGTGAGAAATGTGCTTCGTCGCTGAAGAAAATTTTGTTCCAAAAACCGCTGTCCACCGCCTGTTGTTCAAGCACCCATTCGACGTATCTACGACGTTGTGAATGGTCAGCAGGCTTCAGTTGTTGTGTGAGCTGAACTTTATATGGACGTAGGTGTAGATCCAAATGCAAAATACGCCATAATGTGCCGTAAGACAGGCCTAATTCCTTAGAACGACGAGGAATCGATACATTCGTGTCCTCGGCAACACTTTCACTTACAGCAGCGATATTTTTAGTGTTACGAGCGAAACGATGATTCACAGGCCTTACAATATCTATAACCATCCAGTCTCTTCAAATTTCTTCACAATTTTGCCAAATGCTTGCGTAGTTGGACGATTATATAAAGCCTAATCTCCTCTTAAAGCCCGATATGTGGCTGTGGCAGAATCACCATTTTTGTAGTAGGTTTTAACAACTTTAATGCGTCGTGCGATAGTTAAGCGATCCATTGACGTAAATATCAGACCTTCAACTGAAAAAAAAATTGGTTTCACAACTTAGTTTGACAGATGTCGAATCCAGCCCTATACTTTTGAAACTGCAAAATGGATAAGTCTATATATCAAACATTTTAAAACAAAATCCATTATGTAATTTCAAACCTAATAAAAATATTGAAATCAAACAAAGAACATTGTAATAACAAAAATCTTCTGGGAATGGATATAGAACATAACTGTAACAAGTTCATCAAGGATCAGTTCCGATCTTACCATCATCCCTTCTCCCCCCCCCCTAAAAAATATCAAAATAAAATCGAAAAAAAAACAAAACCAAACCCTATTACAGAAACAAAAAGAAAAATAGCCCAAAGAAAATATAAAATTAAAATATTAACATAAACAGTGTCAGTGCTAGTGCCAGTGTTCTCCGTGCTAACAAAATTAAATATAAATATAAAAATCCTAAATACAAATTAAACACAAAAAATAAAACACCATATGATGCACTCACCATCAACATCTACACGACAAATCGAGCGGTAAATTTCCTTTCCTTCCCCTTCATAATCACTCGCAGTTGCTTTGACTTGATCATTACATGCAGTGTGTAGTCATCCCGTACAAGGTAGGCAATGATTGAGTCAAAGTAATATCAGACATTGTTGTTATTGGCTTTGGGAATACAGGGGCGGATCAATTCAATTGCTGCTAAGGCATAACACTAGCAGTAATTGTATTGTGAAGTCCTATTTGGTACTCAAAACTAATATTAGCATAGTTAACTGTCTGATTTCGTTTTATTTATGTTTATTTTTTCGTAATGGGTAGTGAATTCAAGGTAGAGTATTGTAACATACGTGGGCTTAGGAAGAATTTCTATGCTGTGTATGTTCATACTGCGAACAGCAGGCCAGTTGTTTTTGCACTGAGCGAAACCCAAGTAGGTAATGATTCTGATCCCTCAGAATTTAGCCTATAAGTATATAGTTTAGTGCCACTCTTTTTTTTACATCATAGTATCGCCGTATATGTGCGAAAAGATGTTGCTTATCAGCTTCAACCACAATATGGCCATTGTTTGAATACAAATTTTAAGTTCATGTGGTTAAAATTCACATAAGCACATCATTCACACATGCTTTATTTATCGTAGCCCAAGTTTGGACAGTTATTCGAATTTTAACGAATTCGATCTAAAGAATTGTTTTCCAATATCCGCACAGTGAAAGCGTTGTTACGGGCAATTTTGGCACACAATTCCAAGTGACTACTCTATTCTGGCCAGTCAACACCCGAAGAAAGTTATGTTGAGCTCTTTGCTGTTTGTTTTGGGTCAGCTTGGTATTTTCACCTATAATTTCCCATTTCTTTTTAATAGTGTTGATTGCAAGCTCAACAGAAACAGCGTCATAAGACACCAAAATATCGTTTGTGTCAAGTACAAAATATTTTGCTTTGGATTTAAACTCCAACGAATTTTTTTGCAGAGTGAGGATTCACAAGCCAAACATGCCTCTCCGGCCGATAACGTCATCGATGAAAGCTCTTTGTTACTAACTTTCAAAGTACCTGGGTAAATTATTACAGTGTGTCACGAAAAAATCTCCTTACTCTGTAAAAAATTCGTTGGAGTTTAAATCCAAAGCAAAAGATTTTGTACTTGCGCAAAAGATATTTTGGTTTCTTATGACGCTGTTTCTCTTTTTACTAATGTTCCTGTTCAACTTACAATCAACATTATTAAAAATAAATGGGAAATTATAGCTGGAAATACCAAGCGGAGCCAAAACAAATTTATGGAATTATTAAATGTTTGCCTCAAAGATAACAACTACCTGCAATTTAAGGACAATTTGTACAAACAAGTACACAGAATGCCAATGGGAAATCCTCTTTCACCGACGATTGCGTACTTGGTTTTAGATTTCTTACTCGAGCAATGTTTTAAGCTAAGCTACAAACCTAAGTTTATAGCAAAATACGTTGATGATATCTTTGCGATTGTGGATAGAGAAGAAATCGAAAATGTCTTACGATGCTTTAACCAGTTCAATGACAAAATACAATTCATCGTAGAGAGGAAAAAACAGATCGATAGCGTTCTTGGACGTTAAGGTTTACCGCGAAAATGGTCAACTTTCTTTCGACTGGTACCAGAAAGATATGGCATCTGGGAGACTTGTCAATTTCCGATCTAATCAAGCCAAGCACATTCGTATATCCACTGCGTCGAACTTAATAAACAAAGTCTTTGCGTTGAGTGACCGAAAATTCCACTCCGCTAAAGAAGAAAAAGTTACGCAAATACTCTTAGATAACAACTTTCCGATAGAAAGTAAAAAACACCAAGTTCGTTTTGAAAATAAGTTGGAAGAGAGGAGATGTATTTATAAGAGTGTCGTTCCTGTGCCCAAACTTTCCGAAAATTTCAAAGAAATGGTCGCGAAAAACAACCCGGAAGTCAACTTGGCATCTAGGTCAAACCAGACTGTTGTATACCTATTCACCGACCTGAAGACGAAAACCGACAAAGATCGCCGTTCAGACGTAGTTTATAAAATAAATTGCCATGGGAAAACGGATGAATCCTGCAATCTTTGCTACATCGGCACCACCAAACAACTCCTTCCGCAAAGAATGGTGAACCACAAGTCAGATATTCGCCTAAAAAGTTCTGAGAAGACGGCACTGGCTTCTCACAGCATTGATACCGGTCGAGCACCAAACATCGAGGGAGTGGAGATCGTTGCAACAGAAAAACATACATCTTAACATTACACACTAGAGACACTGCATATAATTAACAACAAAAATACTATGAACCTCAAACAAGACACACAAAATATATCAGCCGTTTACTGTTCCCTAGGTACTGACAGTAAATATCATAAAACGTTGACTAATAGGCTTTCCACACCAAACCCAAAATCGGGTTTTCAGCTAAAAGTTTACGAAAGCTAGAAAACCGTTCACACTGAACACTTACAAGTTTTCGTTTGACATTTCAATTATTGGGATGCCACAGACAACAAAAAATACGTTGTGAATTGAAATTGAAATTACCCCAGACAGCTGTTTTTTTTTTCGTTTTTCCTGGCAGCAACCCGTCAGCTAATTATATGACGATTAATTGAGCACTAAATGTTTCACAAGGTGTAATTGTTTAGTTCATCTTATAAACCAAACATGTTTTCGACAGGTTTTATTTAAAACTTGTAGTTTATCAAAACGAGCGGTTTATCAAAAATGTATGGGAAAACTTGTGTGTTTCGCCTTACGTTTTAGCCAAAACCGATAATTTCTCGAAAACCGTGTTTTGTGTTTGGTGTGAAAAGGCTATAATCTTCAAATGGTGCTCAAAATCTGTTTTTAATCTGTTTTTTTTATATGTCTTAAATAAATTATTGTTCAGTAATTAAAAAAAGTAATAATCTTAAAATTTAACGTTATGTAAGTATATTGTTCTTTTACTTTTATCAATATGTACAAACATTATATCTCTGTTTAATTTTGTAAATAAAGACACCCCTGAAGAAGACGGCAACCGCCGTCGAAACGTTGGGAAAATAAAATGAAAATTGCTTTCATTCAATCATCATTATGAAATCGTATTTGTGAAATGAGTAACACCAGCTACAGAGCTCGCAGCATCAGCATTTATTGTCTGTTCGAGTGTTATGTCAACAGGAGATCTTGCTAGACTCTTTGTCGTCCGTTAAATTCCAAAAGCACCCCGTTTAAACTCGTTTATCAACCCAGAATTACGAATTTTAAGTTCTACCAAGTTACTGTGGTATTTCAATATCCATTTTGCATAATTGGTTTGATTAAATACAAACAATAGATTAGACAACTCAAATGTAGAATCCACATACAAATCAATCAAAATCACTCGTTCTGATACTTCTCGAAAATCTAAAAAAATACGTTTATAAGCTCAACGTATTGCATGAAAAATTGTGGAGTTTTTCCATGACCTCCTTTAAGAGTAACATTACTACTCGTATATTGCCTATATTTATTTATGTCATCGTCTAAAAATGGACTTATAACAAAGACTTCATTTGGTGCTTATGCGTTATCGGGTATGTGATTTAAATTTTCTACAATATCTTTTCAAGTTGCAAGTGTAATCATGTAGGTGGGTCCTTAGTGTGAACACCAACCAAAATTTTCATACTAGCCCAAACTCAAAACACCTAATTTCTAAGCCTACCCCAAAGTGTTTCGTTTCCTACCGGTCCGACTAGAATATTGCTGCCGCCGGTATATTACATTTTAACACATTCGTTTTCCGTGCACCACAGGGCTGCCATAAATCATAATTTATCATGATTTTCATGTTTTTTAGACCCAAATCATGTTTTCTTGTTTTTGAGTCCAAAATCATGTTTTTTTTCTGACACAAATTTTATCTCCCATACATAAACACAAACACGAAACTCAAAGCAAAGAGCAGGATGAGCACTTCATTTGTAAGTTTTTTTTTTTTTTTTTTTTTTAATTCATTTTTATTTCATTTTAACTTATAACTATCTTAAAGCTAGACAAAAATGTTTAAAACTAGCCTAATTATCAATAACTTACAACTAATTTACTGGCCCTTTACGGGCGCTCTAAACTGAACAATAATTCTTAGAACTAATGTCTTTCGACCTAAAAACTATTTTAATTAAATCTATTTTTTTTTTATTTTATTTTATTTTTCAAGGAAAATTTTACAGAAAAAACTTGGTATCTTAATCGTATTTTTTTTTAACTTATAAGCTAAACCTAAATATAGATTCAAAAAAATTAAAACTAAATAAAAACTAACTTATACTAACTAAAAATAACTTAAAATACTTAAAATACCTAATGATACTTAAAACTACTTAAAAACTAGAACAGCCACAGCAACATTTTTTTCGTTTTTAAATTTTTTTTTGTTTGTTTTTATATGCATGCAGACACACAACAACATGCAACCCACCCATACATGTACATACGCACATACATATACGTACGCATATACATGTACAGACACGCAGATACATGCACGTATGCCCCGCATACATACATATTTTTAATTTTTTTTGGTGCCACCCCGACTGTTCCCTATACCTAATGCCCTAAATCAATGTAAGTCGGCCAAGATATACTATCTTCATCGACTTTAAATATTATGATGCTGTTCAGAGAGCCACCAGAACTGGTTCTCCTGTTTCACCCTATCCCTCCGGTCCCGATCGGACACAGTCCTACTGAACCGAAGGCGCTCTTCTCCACCTTGAGCGATGACGTCTCGACCATACAGGAGTCGCCTTTCTACAGTTTTCCGGCTGACGTGGTAGATGAGCGGAACCGCCATTCCATCCTGTATCAGCCCTCGACTGTCTAAAAAGAGGAATGCCTCGGGAGGGATGTAGCCACTTAACCGCGCACTCTCAAAATATTCATTATTGGGGTAGTAAGCCCCAAAAATTAAGCTGTTGGTTGAGGACATCGCTCTTGCAGTGTGACCCCGAATCAGCTTGAACAAAAAATTATCTATTCTGTTTATGTTGGCTCCGTTGTATAGAACCTGGTTGGAATAATATCTTGTGTACTCCGACTCTGGTGTTCTGTGTAATCCAAGGCAACGTCTAAGACATTGCCTCTCAAACACCCGAATCTTTTCCATTTGAGATGGGGCAACGTTGAACCACACCGGGCATCCGTAGGCAATCATCGGCCTGATGAGGGCCATGTAGCAAATCACTTTCACCCTGCTGTCAAGACGGCTGTTATAAAACAGTCGTTTTGTCAAGGCAAAGGCTCCCCTAGCCCTGGCCAACGCAGCACCTATATGTCTGTCGAAATACAGGTACTGATCCAACCAGATGCCACGGTACTTTACTACACTCTTACTCGCTAGTGGATGTTCATGTGGCCCTACGATCACCAGCTTGCGCCAGTTCTTTCTCGTATCCCTTGAGGTGCTAGACAACGGAGTCCTAAACAAAATAGTTTCTGATTTCTGGAAGTTGATGTTCACCTTCCAGTCATCACAATATCGCTGAATCTTGTCGAAGTCACTCTGCAAGAGTTTTTTGATGACCTCAACTGCATGAGCTGTTCTGTACGCAATTAGATCGTCGGCGTACGCAATTGCCTGAGTTAAACTACCTATCAGATCGCTGGTGTAAATGCTGAATAGAATCGGCGAGTTAACCGCTCCCTGCTGAAGACCATTTTTAATTTTAAAAATTGCGGTAGAAGTTACATTGCCACTCTTGACAACAAACTTTCTACCATTTAGCATGTCATAAAGCATATACAATAGAGGTTTACTTATACCTAGTCTGGTTAGCTTTAGATAGAGACCTTCTAACCATACGGTGTCGAAGGCCTTCTCCAAATCAACCAGACAGGCACCCGTACACTGCTTTTTAGTTTTGTTCCATTGGATATCAGAAACTAGTTTAGACGCGGCCTGAATTGTGTCATGTCCCGCCTTAAAACCGAACTGATTATCCGGGATGATATTTTTGTCCTCCGCCCATTTGAACAGGGCTCTATTAATAACCTTTTCAAATACTTTGCTGATACTTGGAAGAAGACTTATCGACCGGAGATTCGCCGGATTGGAGTTGTCCTTTCCCTTTTTTGGGAGTGGGTGCACCACAGCTGTCTTCCACCGCACTGGATAATATGCATTATTCAGCGCGTTGTTAAACAGTGTGGTATAAATGTCAACTGCTTCTTGAGGCAAATGTCGTAGTACAACGTTGGATATACCATCGACTCCTGCAGACTTCGTTTTCTTTAATGAATCGAAGATGAGCTGGAGCTCATTCTTCGAAATTAACAGGGGACTGGGCCCATTTCGTTCGGCGATTATGGCGTTTGCTAGAGTCCCTGACCCCGGTCGAAACCAAACGCACAAAGTTCGGTGGGATAGAGTCCCTGGTCCCGGTCGACACCAAAGGCACAAAGTTCAGTGGGATAGAGTCCCTGGCGCCGGTCGAAACCAAAGGCACAAAGTTCAGTGGGATAGAGTCCCTGGCCCCGGTCGAAACCAAAGGCACAATGTTCGTGGGATAGAGTCCCTGGCCTCGGTCGAAACCAAAGGCACAAAATTCGGTGGGATAGAGTCCCTGGCCCCAGTCGAAACCAAAGGCAAAAAGTTCGGTGGGATAGGTTCCCTGGCCCGGTCGAAACCAAAGGCACAAAGTTCGGTGGGATAGAGTCCTCGGCCCCGGTCGAAACCAAAGGCACAAAGTTCAGTGGGATAGAGTCCATGGCCCCGGTCGAAACCAAAGACACAAAGTTCGGTTGGATAGAGTCCCTAGCCCCGGTCGAAACCAAAGACACAAGGTTCGGTGGGGTAGAGTCCTTCGTCCCGGTTGACACCAAAGGCACAAAGTTCGGTGGGATAGAGTCCCTGGCCCCGGTCGAAACCAAAGGCACAAAGTTCGTGGGATAGAGTCCCTGGCCCCGCTCGAAACCAAAGGCACAAAGTTCGATAGGATAGAGTCCCTGGCCCCGGTCGAAACAAAAAGCACAATGTTCGTGGGATAGAGTCCCTGGCCTCGGTCGAAACCAAAGGCACAAAATTCGGTGGGATAGAGTCCCTGGCCCAGTCGAAACCAAAGGGACAAAGTTCGGTGGGATAGATTCCATGGTCCCGGTCGAAACCAAAGGCACAAAGTTCGGTGGGATAGAGTCCTTGGCCCCGGTCGAAACCAAAGGCACAAAGTTCGGTGGGATAGAGTCCCTGGCCCCGGTCGAAACCAAAGGCCAAAGTTCGGTGGGATAGAGTCCCTGGTCCCGGTCGACACCAAAGGCACAAAGTTCGGTGGGATAGAGGCCTTGGCCCCGGTCGAAACCAAAGGCACAAAGTTCGTGGGATAGAGTCCCTGGCCCCGGTCGAAACCAAAGGCACAAAGTTCGGTGGGATAGAGTCCCTGGCCCCGGTCGAAACCAAAGGCACAAAGTTCAGTGGGATAGAGTCCCTGCTCCCGGTCGACACCAAAGGCACACATTTCGGTGGGATAGAGTCCCTGGCCCTGGTCGAAACCAAAGGCACAAAGTTCGTGGGATAGAGTCCCTGGCCCCGGTCGAAACCAAAGGCACAAAGTTCGGTGGGATAGAGTCCCTGGCCCCGGTCGAAACCAAAGACACAAAGTTCGGTGGGATAGAGGCCCTGGCCCCGGTCGAAGCCAAAGGCACAAAGTTCGTGGGATAGAGTCCCTGGCCCGGTCGAAACCAAAGGCAGAAAATTCAGTAGCATAGAGACCCTGGCCCCGTTCGAAACCAAAGGCACAATGTTCGGTGGGATAGATTCCCTGGCCCCGGTCAAAACCAAAGGCACAAAGTTCGGTGGAATAGAGTTCCTGCTGCCGGTCGAAACCAAAGGCACAAAGTCCGTGGGATAGAGTCCCTGGCCCCTGTCAAACCAAAGGCAAAAAGTTTAGTGGGATAGAGTCCCCAGCCCAGTTCGACACCAAAGGCACAAGGTTCGGTGGGACAGAGTCCCTGGCCCAGGTCGAAACCAAAGGCACAAAGTTCTGCGTGATAGAATCCCTGGCACCGGTCAAAACCAAAGGCACAAAGTTCGTGGGATAGAGTCACTGGCGCCTGTCAAACCAAAGGCATAAAGTTTAAGGGGATAGAGTCCCTGGCCCCGGTCGAAACCAAAGGCTCAAAGTTCGGTGGGATAAAGTCCTGGCCCCGGTCGAAACCAAAGGCACAAAGTTCGGTGGGATAGAATCCCTGGCCCCGGTCGAAACCAAAGGCACAAATTTCGGTGGGATAGAGCCCCTGGCCCTGGTCGAAACCAAAGCCACAATGTTCACGGCACAAGGCCAAACAATTACGAAACTCCTAACTAGTGCACTACGCACTCAGCAGTTTGCTTCTAGGCACTCCCCTTGTGTACACTAGATTGGTACAATACCACTCAAGGCAGAAGTCCCTATTTCCGCTCCGAATTTACCTTCTCCTAATATATTCCCTGTAAGCAGCAAGTGTGAATCGTAAGAACAGAAAAATTCAGCCCATGTAAGTTATATGGCGTGACGTTTGATTGGGCTTTGTTTTTTTTCCATCCAAAAATCGTATGATCACGTGTCTGCTTGTACATCTGTTATGAGTTTGAATTTAATGTATTCAAACTGTAGTAGCAGTTGCCTGGTTGATGAGTGTATGTGGTGTGTATGGTATATTTTGAAGCTGCTGTGGTTAGGTTGAATTTGTAATTTCGTTACGCTACTCGTTTTGTTTTATTTTCTTATAGTGTCTTCGAATATGAATAGGTATGTGAAATGCACCAAAAAATAATGAAGAGAACACATATTATTTTTGATTAAAACACTTTATCTACGCACTCTTTCTCCCGCCTCGGGCCTGGCAATATTTTTGGCAGCTTAGCTATCGCCTGGAGTAACGCAATGATGACGAGTAAAAGAGATAGAGGAATGAAACTGTTTTTTATTTATTTTTCAATTATTAAAAGCGTCAATCATTCTCTCCCTGTGTTAATTAATAATATTTGTTTTACTCATTTGAATTCTTTCTTTTGTTTTTCATTTAACGGGTTTCTAACTACTACTAGGCAGGTCCACCATCACCACCAGACATCAACCACCGCCATAGTAATTCTTCAATAAGTCGAAGATTTCGAAAAAAAAAATTGTTGAAAATGTAAAGTCTGAAATCCATCGGATATCAAGGGATGTATCCTTTTGCATCTATTATAATGTTTGTCATCTAGAAATCCATTTACTGATCCTTCGGCTAAAACTTCAGCATGAAGGTGAACTAAAATATCAACTGCACCAACCAGATCCATCTATAAATTTTCCCAAATCTTTGATATAAACCATTTGTACATAAAATGCTCCAAAGTTAATGAAAACATTGTTAAAAGTTAGATTTTCATTTATTTCAATCTGTATAGCCATTTTTGCAATTACTAAATTGTAGGTTAATACGATTTCTTTTTGGCCAGTTTCATTGGCAATCTTTTAGGCTTATTTTAATGTTGCAGTACAGCGGTATACGATGTTGATAACATACTAATTTGAGGCAAATATTCTATAATATGTGTTTCACTTTTATCTATTGTAGTTTTACTGTTGAAACCTATCCACATTATTGTTTGTGGAATTTGGGAGAGCGATATAGACCAAATTAAATTTTTAATAATTGCATTTTCTTTTGTCAATCGAGCTGAATCGGTTGTAGCATTAATGATATCTTCTAAACGAAGCAAAGTTGTGGTAGAAGTAACTCTTTTCATATACGGTTAAATATCACGTGGTATTTCCTCAAATCGTCTTCTTTTTCTAGACGAGCAACCATTGCGTTCGTTATGGTTGCTTGGAACTTCTACAGAACTACTAGCGACATGCGGTATATTAGGTTAAGCTGTTAACTGATATATTATACCAACTGTATCATGAAGAGTATCTTTTCCATTAAAAATCTCGACATACCGGTCAAAATTATCAAATTCTACATGGGTACTTAAACTTTTATCAGTTTCTATTCCAGTAGGTATCAGTCTATTTTCCCCAAAGGGTGTATAAGTCATTTCTGTTTCAATATCGCCCACAATGGTGTATCCCACGAATGTCCATATTTATTGAGTATTGTTTAAACATTTTTACTACTTGTTGCCGATTTCATAGAAAGACCTACCTTTCGTTATTACATACTCGTAAATTATATCCTCACTTATTGATTTAATTTTAATGGCATCATCTTCTGATTTCTTTCTTCTTACATCACGTCCTTGAATCAGGCGACGAACAAACTTATAATACAACTTTTCACGAGTAGTACATTCCCTTCTTGCAGTGGCGAGGCGTGAATAATTTGATAAGGTAATTCGAGGAAAAACAAGTCGCCAAAAAATTAAATTTTGAAAGTTTGCTTGAAATTATTTCGTTAATTGCATAACTTAGTATCAAACCATAAGGTTGTGCAATTCAAACCAAATTTGTTATACCTTAAGTCATTTAAGTTAAATGTAACAATGAGCTTAACGCATAATAAAAGCGTTTTCGAAAGAAAACTTTTTTAGCGGATGCAAATACAATATCTTAAATAAATTTATTGTTAAGTTAAAAATTTGCGGGAATGTTTCACGCAATATTTCGTTTTTTCAATGGTTATGAAGTGCTAAAACGTCAAGTTGGGGAAGAGAATCAGTTGTATACAAAACTTTAAGTTCATTCTTTAAAGCTGTAAAATCAGCAAATCCAGGGAAAAAGTTATTAAAGAAGATATTTTTTCATCTGGATTGGAAATTGCGAAATTATCATATCTTGATTTATTAAGTAAATCTAAAAAATAAATTCGTGAAAGTTTAACATCTTGTATTTATTTCGGATGTAAAATTGTCATCTATTACCACAAAAAGACGTTTATAACGTGGAATCAATTTCGAGCAATCCTCAGTTTCGTGGTGGTTCCGCGCAATCGCTTTTGCTTTCAAAGATGCATTCAAATTTATTAAGAAAGTCAGAGCTAAGCCAAGACTCAAAACGTTGGATTTCTCTTATTGCAAATCCAACATCCGTTTTCTTATTTTGAATTAAATTGAAAAGAATGTCAGTCTTAGCCAAAATTTCGGAGAGTATTAAGAAAAAACAAAAATCTTTTGCCTCTAATTTTATTAACAAGCTCTCGGAAATAGAAAGCGAGGCAGTGTCCCATTCGTTAGGGCTTTCTTATATTCTAACAAAAGTTACTATTATATGTACATCTAATCTTAAATTTAAAATGACGTTTATTATCCGCGAATGATAATGCCAAAGAGGTCCCGATACCCAGGCGTCGGTTGGGATTTATTAAAAAAAAAACCACAATAGTATTAATACTGACAAAAAAAATTTTCAATTCCGATATATTTTCAAGTGATCGCGATAAGACTTAATTTAAAACGTGAGCATAGCATGGAATAAAGTTAGCCATTGGACAAGCATCAAGGACTTTCTTTTTAACACCACCCACTTCCCCAGATATAACTGCAGCACCAACTTATGATTGAACAATTAGTTTGTCCTTGCAGGAGAATGTATCAAGTATATTAAAAAATATGCTTTGTCAGCTCATCTGCGTTGCGAGACTCACTAACGTCAAAAAAACCAAGAAACCTTTCTTCAATTCCACCCTCCGAAAGGTACCGAAGAACAGCACTCTAAGCACTTGGAGAGTTGGAAAAAAGAAGGCTAGGAAAACAAAACATTTTATTTAATTTACAACTCCCTGTCAATCAAGTATACGTTTATTACAATGAAACGTTAAAATGGGAAACGAAACCATCTTTTCGTTTTTAAGCTATTTTCATGGAAGGGGTAGAGCGTCCTAACTCTACAATTTTTTTTTCTGAATAAATCTAAGCTGATTAAAATTATTTGACTCCTCTAAAAGAAAATCTGTTAAGCATCATTCTACAACTATTAAAGCCATATTCACAAAAACTTACTATATACCCACAAACTTTTGACACTTTTAATTTGAATGTTTCAAATCTAAATGTTACATATTTTCAAACTTCCCAAAAAACACAACATTTAGGTATTGCACTGTGTTCCCATTGTAAACTATTTTTTTTTGAAATAAGTTTAAGCCTCATTGGGATTTGCTGAATTCATTTGGGCCAGCTGTGCCACATTATTGAATTGCAATTATTTTCTGCCAAAAATAAATTAAATCTAATATCAATGTTAGTGAATAGTGGAGTGGCAACCTTAAACATTAAGATACAGGATTCAGACCAAGGGGAGGTACATATATATTCATAAAATAAGTAAAAAGGAAGCGGTTTGTTTTTTTGTGCTATACCAATTTTTTTCTTTGAATGAATTATTTTTTTACAAGCAGAATGCAAAAACCTACCTCAACCATTGTACATAAAATCTATTCTATATACAATGCCTCAACGTCAACCAACCCGCCCTAAATATGTTGGTTCATAAGAGCAGCGATTGAGAGATACACACAAATTTGCAAAAAAGTGGAGGGAAATCGAGTTATTATTCTTTCTATGAAACATATGTACATCAAACAACATTGACACTACGCAACACATGATTCATCAGTTCACTGAGTTTCAGACTGAAAAGATTGAGGGCTACGTACAAATTCACTAAAAAAAGTCGATGAACTTCGTGTTACTTTTTTCCATAAGAAAGCGTGTATTGAACAGAGAAGTGTGAAACGCAGTGAACAGTATATGAAAGGGGAGGAAAGAAAACAAATTTGTTCTATCCAGTGAGAAACTTTATAACCCCAGACATTGCGTGTTATTTTGTTGCTGGTATAGTTTTATGTTTGTTTAGGCGTGAGTTGCAAAGCAGCGTGTGTATAGAGAAGCACTGAAGGCAAAGTTGTTAAAGTAATGTTGGCAGCGTGTGCAGGTTTAGGGTTTAACTAGATTCATGTTGTCAGAAGCTTAAGTTGTTATGAATATTACTGTGGGGCCGTTACACTGCGACCTTGAGATCTATTGTGCCCCAAATTGTTAAGGATGAGATTTTCAAATGGTAAGACGCAAAGAATCGAGTTATATGGACGCTTCGCGCCTGCCCTCTTGTTATATCATCAGATTTCAATTTGTCAGGGAGCTTGTTTTTTTATGGACTTAACTGTATTACTAATGTCTTAGGCTAATTCCTCAAATGTACCTTACTTTACTTTACTTTATATGGCGCTTACAATCCAGGATGGATCACGGCCTCAACCAGCAAACACCTCTCCAGCTAGCCCGGTCCCTAGCTAGCTGCCACCAGTTACGCACACCAAGTTGGTTTAGGTCGTTCACCACTTGATCGCGCCACCTAAGATAATGCCTTCCTCTGTCGCGTTGTCCACCGGGGTTGGATACGAAGACTCGCCGGGATGGTGCGTCGATGTGCATGCGCTCCACGTGACCTAGCCATCTCAGTCGCTGTATTTTTAGCTCTTTGACCAGGTTGATATAGCTGTAGAGCCCGTAAAGTTCGTCGTTAAATCTTCTCCACTCACTACCGATGCACACTGGGCCAAACATAACTCGAAGAATTCCTCAAATGTACATATATATAAATTGTTATTTTTAACTTATTAACATCGATTCCGTTGTTATAAGCAATTTTTTTTATTATATGCATCAGAAAACCCAATTGTCCTAAGACTACTGTTGACACTTTCTATTTTACTTAGTCAATGATGTGGCTTAAAATTATCAAAATCAAAATTCGCTAAATAACTATCACTGACTTCTAGGAGTAATGCTATATATCTTAAAAATAATTTTTTTAAATAAAACATATTTTTATTTTGAATAATTTGATCATAAATAAAGACTGATAACGCTTCAAATGAATTTTTATGAACAGACCTGAGATTGTACCAATTACTTTCTTTATGCAAATTTTTGTTCTTCAGCTTATTATAATGTTTAATGTTTTTATTTCTACATATTGGGTGGTATGCAAAATTTTTTACAATTTTTCAATCTATTGAGAATATTGATATCTTCAAACTTTTCAGCTATTTTCTTTGTAGTTTTAATCATTTCCGCATTGTTACAATTGATACACTTTCATTTCGAAGTCCTTGCTTTTTAATGGCTTGATTACACAAAATACATTCCTTAAATCTACTAACCTGAATGAAATCGAAAACATGCATCACTTGCTAGCAATTTGCCCACTTTCGCAGGAAATCCGAAGATTGTATTTTAGTGAGAGTTCTCTCTCGTTTGATGAATGTCTAAGTGTTCTGAATGGAGAGGGTGGCTGGAATTTGCTTATACAGTTTTTCTCTCATGCAGTTTCATATAGAAATATTTATGCTAATCTATTTTAGAATATATTTGATATAATTTTGTTTTAGCTAAACTAAAAGCTTAATTTTCAATTGATATTGCAAGTCTTTAAATTTGCTCTAACTACCACGCTATGTTTTTCTTTTGTTTTAGCTAAACTAAAAGCCCTTTAACAAATTGTTGGTTTTCACCTAACAAAAATCTTTTTGTTTGTAATTTGTATATATTATTCATTCAAATATTACTATTTCAACTTTTTAACAGCACATTAAAGCTTAAAATCAACATTATTTATATAAAAAAATATTATGTTATTATTATGATTAAGACAAAGCCAACAAAAAAAACTAATTCTGGCAATTTTGTATAAATTTCTGTGTTTTTTTTCTTCATAACTAATTTGCTCTTATTTTGGTTTATCATTATCTTTAATTTTCTGATTTTTGATATTTTTTCTCACATTATTATATTTTATAGACATATATCTAACCGGCAGACGGCTAATAGCCATGCTTGTAAATCTCTTTATTATAAATCTAAGTTTGTATACTTTTATTGAAAAAAGAATTTAGATAAATAACAATAATAATAATAATAATAATAATAAATCTACTTTGCCCCGGTGGTGATGCAATGGGTGGATGGCAAATCGCTATTGATTGAATTTCACTTTCATCTAATATAGAGGTACTCGGTCGAGGCTAAATCAAACAAGCAATTAATAAAATGCGTACTTTGGAATGGAAATAATTTTATTTACTTCATCGTCATAGATGTTTGAACTTTGAGAAGCTGTGGGATCATAGATCCCTGTTGATGTGCGTCTAAATACATAGGTGATATACGTATTTAAGCCTAAATAAAGACAAAAGAAATAAAAAAAAAAAAAGAATTTAAGTTTTTTATGAAATACTTCATGGAAAATTTGTTCTTCTCTGGGTAAACTTTCTTGCATATTGTTCATTGGCGGACCCCGCGCGGTGTCATGGCGGTCATGACCCTCCCCCAGAATCCCAAAGTAATGGTAAACAATCTTCTCTTATAACCAAAAAAGGCTATATTTTTCTTTTGTTTTAGCTAAACTAAAAGACCTTTAACAAAATGTTGGTTTTCACCTAACAAAAATCTTTTTGTTTGTAATCTACTATATAAAAATAAGTCGGGCTTACCTTCCTGACGCTATAGCTTCAGAACGCACTAACCGACTTCCACGGTTTTGCATTCGTTGGAAAGGTCTCGGGCTCCGTGACGTTTATAGCAAAGAAAATTCAGGAAAAATTTCAACAGCAAAGCGGAAAAATCATTTTTCAGATACAGCGCCATCTCTGATACATAGCATGTACTACAAACCAATATTTTAAGTAGATGGCGCCGACCAATATTTTAAGTAGATGGCGCCGGTGCGTGATACATTGTTTGACAGCTACTCATTGTTCTCTGCTCAGTTAATTTCATGTGACAAACCGGTATTGTGTTCACTGTGAAATTGTGAAAAAAAGTAAAAAAAATAAGTTATTCGTTTCCTAGCATTTCAATTGGAAACCATCAAATCAATCACATGTATTGTGCAAATTTTTATTAATTTTCAACAGTAGGCATTTGTCTTTAAGGTGGTAAGTTGAACTGTGTAAATTATGTGGATCGTGCATTTGAGGTTAAATTCACCACTCTGTCCATAGTCCAAAATGCCTAGAGGACGACGTGTGAACATCGGCCGCCGCACAAGACACGCAAGCCAGCAACAAGTGTATTTACAGAACTTAAGCGAAGAAAGACAAAATATAATACGAGAAAATGCCCGATTGAGACAACGCTTGAGCACACGAAGATCATTGGCATCATACAATCGCTTGGCATTCCAATATGATCCCACTGCGAACTACAGGGATGATAAAAATTTAGATATTGGACCAATGACGACTATATGCCGATATTGCAATGCCTTAAAGTTCAAAAGAGAAACGGCTGGATTGTGCTGCGCATGTGGAAAAGTTAAACTGGATCCATTACTTACACCACCACAGCCACTGAAACCATTGTTCGATGGAAGTGATCCCGATTCCAGCCAATTTCTTCAACACATCCTTGAATACAATAACTGCTTTCGCATGACTTCCTTTGGAGCTAATATCATTCGAGAAGGCGGCTTCATGCCTTGTTGCTGCAATTATTGTTGGCGATCCAACTAAATCGCGAGACATTGTCGTTCAGCGAAGAAGCAATATCATGCATCGTGTAAACGAGACACATCGTTTGTACGATGCGTTACAATATCCAATCATTTATTGGCAAGGGCAAGACGGATACGACATCACGTTGAAGATGGTCGATCCAATTACAGGTACAATATTCACACACTAATTATTGCTATTATTGCTATTATTGGTTACCATTAACAATTCATTTAATTTTGCATTTTCAGGCGTATCAACGAATAAAAATCTAAGCGCAATGAATTACTATGCGACATTGCGTGTTATTTTGTTGCTGGTATAGTTTTATGTTTGTTTAGGCGTGAGTTGCAAAGCAGCGTATGTATAGAGAAGCACTGAATGCAGAGTTATTAAAGTAATGTTGGCAGCGTGTGCAGGTTTAGGGTTTAACTAGATTCATGTTGTCAGAAGCTTAAGTTGTTATGAATATTACTGTGGGGCCGTTACACTGCGACCTTGAGATCTTTTGTGCCCCAAATTGTTAAGGATGAGATTTTCAAATGGTAAGACGCAAAGAATCGAGTTATATGGACGCTTCGCGCCTGCCCTCTTGTTATATCATCAGATTTCAATTTGTCAGGGACCTTGTTTTTTTATGGACTTAACTGTATTATTATTATTATTATCTTCAAACTTTTCAGCTATTTTCTTTGTAGTTTTAATCATTTCCGCATTGTTACAATTGATACACTTTGATTTCGAAGTCCTTGCTTTTTAATGGCTTGATTACACAAAATACATTTGTTAAATCTACTAACCTGAATGAAATCGAAAACATACATCACTTGCTAGCAATTTGCTCACTCTCGCAGGAAATCCGAAGATTGTATTTTAGTAAGAGTTCTCTCTCGTTTGATGAATGTCTAAGTGTTCTGAATGGAGAGGGTGGCTGGAAGTTGCTTATACAGTTTTTCTCTCATGCAGTTTCATATAGAAATATTTATGCTAATCTATTTTAGAATAAATTTGATATAATTTTGTTTTAGCTAAACTAAAAGCTTAATTTTCAATTGATATTGCAAGTCTTTAAATTTGCTCTAACTACTACGCTATGTTTTTCTTTTGTTTTAGCTAAACTAAAAGCCCTTTAACAAAATGTTGGTTTTCACCTAACAAAAATCTTTTTGTTGTAATTTGTATATATAATTCATTCAAATATTACTATTTCAACTTTTTAACAGCACATTAAAGCTTAAAATCAACATTACTTATATAAAAAAAATATTATGTTATTATTATGATTAAGACAAAGCCAACAAAAAAAAACTAATTCTGGCAATTTTGTATAAATTTCTGTGTTTTTTTTCTTCATAACTAATTTGCTTTTATTTTGGTTTATCATTATCTTTAATTTTCTGACTTTTGATTTTTTTGTCTCACATTATTATATTTTATAGACATATATCTAACCGGCAGACGGCTAATAGCCATGCTTGTAAATCTCTTTATTATAACTCTAAGTTTGTATACTTTTATTGAAAAAAGAATTTAGATAAATAACAATAATAATAATAATAATAAATCCACTTTGCCCCGGTGGTGATGCAATGGGTGGATGGCAAATCGGTATTGATTGAATTTCACTTTCATCTAATATAGAGGTACTCCGTCGAGGCTAAATCAAACAAGCAATTAATAAAATGCGTACTTTGGAATGGAAATAATTTTATTTACTTCATCGTCATAGATGTTTGAACTTTGAGAAGCTGTGGGATCATAGATCCCTGTTGATGTGCGTCTAAATACATAGGTGATATACATATTTAAGCCTAAATAAAGACAAAAGAAATTAAAAAAAAAAAAGAATTTAAGTTTTTTAATTTTTTTATGAAATACTTCATGGAAAATTTGTTCTTCTCTGGGTAAACTTTCTTGCATATTGTTCATTGGAGGACCCCGCGCGGTGTCATGGGGGTCATGATCCCCCCCCCCCCCCAGCACCCCAAAGTAATGGTAAACAATCTTCTCTTATAACCAAAAAAGGCTATATTTTTCTTTTGTTTTAGCTAAACTAAAAGCCCTTTAACAAAATGTAGGTTTTCACCTAACAAAAATCTTTTTGTTTGTAATTTACTATATAAAAATATGTCGGGTTTTCCTTCCTGACACTATAACTTCAGAACGCACGAACCGACTTCCACGGTTTTGCATTCGTTGGAAAGGGCTCGGGCTCCGTGAAGAAAATTCAGGAAAAATTTCAACAGAAAAGCGGAAAAATCATTTTTCAGATACAGCGCCATCTCTGATACATAGCATGTACTACAAACCAATATTTTAAGTAGATGGCGCCGACCAATATTTTAAGTAGATGGCGCCGGTGCATGATACATTGTTTGACAGCTACTCATTGTTCTCTGCTCAGTTAATTTCATGTGACAAACCGGTATTGTGTTCACTGTGAAATTGTGAAAAAAAGTAAAAAAAAATAAGTTATTCGTTTCCTAACATTTCAATTGGAAATCATCAAATCAATCACATGTATTGTGCAAATTTTTATTAAATTTCAACAGTAGGCATTTGTCTTTAAGGTGGTAAGTTGAACTGTGTAAATTATGTGGATCGTGCATTTGAGGTTAAATTCACCACTCTGTCCATAGTCCAAAATGCCTAGAGGACGACGTGTGAACATCGGCCGCCGCACAAGACACGCAAGCCAGCAACAAGTGTATTCACAGAACTTAAGCGAAGAAAGACAAAATATAATAAGAGAAAATGCCCGATTGAGACAACGCGTGAGCACACGAAGATCATTGGCATCATACAATCGCTTGGCATTCCAATATGATCCCACTGCAAACTACAGGGATGATGAAAATTTAGATATTGGACCAATGACGACTATAGCCGATATTGCACTGCCTTAAAGTTCAAAAGAGAAACGGCTACATTGTGCTGCGCATGTGGAAAAGTTAAACTGGATCCATTACTTACACCACCACAGCCACTGAAACCATTGTTCGATGGAAGTGATCCCGATTCCAGCCATTTTCTTCAACACATCCTTGAATACAATAACTGCTTTCGCATGACTTCCTTTGGAGCTAATATCATTCGAGAAGGCGGCTTCATGCAGTCTTGCAAGGTGAAAGATACAACACACATAACCAATCACTCACACCAACACAATGAATTGCAACACATAACAACTACATATACACCACACACTACACCATCACATGATCAGAAGTTACACCGTATTCTTCAACAAATGATTGTTTGCAATTACAGATACAAGGACAAATATATCATTTGCATGGTTCAATGGTGCCAACACCAGATGAACCGCATCAATTTCTGCAAATATATTTCATTTCGTCGATGGTGGATCAGCTGAATGTGCGGTGCAATATACAGGGATCACAACAGTTAAAGAGACGAATTATTGAACAGTTGCAAGCATTTTTTCACGCTAATAATGCTGTGGTTAATATGTTCAAAACAACATTGGAACGAATGCCATCGGATACGCACAAATTTGTCATAAGAGCGGATTGTACCCCAACAGGTGCACATGTGCGAAGATTCAATACACCCACAGTTACTGATGTTGCTGCAATTATTGTTGGCGATCCAACTAAATCGCGAGACATTGTCGTTCAGCGAAGAAGCAATATCATGCATCGTGTAAACGAGACACATCGCTTGTACGATGCGTTACAATATCCAATCATTTATTGGCAAGGGCAAGACGGATACGACATCACGTTGAAGATGGTCGATCCAATTACAGGTACAATATTCACACACTAATTATTGCTATTATTGGTTACCATTAACAATTCATTTAATTTAGCATTTTCAGGCGTATCAACGAATAAAAATCTAAGCGCAATGAATTACTATGCGTATCGTATGATGATTCGTGCACAAGAGGAGAATGTCATTCTGAAGTGCCGTCGTCTATTCCAGCATTTCGCTGTCGACATGGATGTCAAAGTCGAGACCGAACGTTTAGCGTTCATCCGATTCAATCAGGCAAAGTTACGATCTGAGGACTATATACACTTGCGTGATGCTATTCATTCAGATGGTGATGTTCAGAATATTGGACGTCTGACGATTCTCCCATCATCTTATATCGGAAGACCACGCCACATGCACGAATACGCTCAAGACGCTATGACGTACGTGCGAAATTATGAAACTCCGGATTTATTTATTACGTTCACATGCAATCCGAAGTGGACGGAAATTGAACATGAGTTGGAACCGGGCCAAAAACCGCAAGATCGCCATGACATAATCGCCAGAGTATTTCAGCAAAAACTCAAGGTTATGATGGATGTGCTTACTAAGTATCGAGTTTTTGGTGACACACGTTGTTATATGTACTCGGTGGAATGGCAGAAGCGTGGACTACCGCATGCTCATATCCTAATTTGGTTGCTGAACAAATTACATTTAAATGAAGTGGATGACATCATATCAGCTGAAATTCCTGATCCAGTCACTGATCCCCATCTACACGACATTGTGACGACACAAATGGTGCATGGACCGTGCGGTGCATGAAATCCATTATCGCCTTGCATGGCTGATGGAAACTGCACAAAACGATATCCGCGACAGTTAGTTGCTGAAACAGTTACAGGGAACGATGGATATCCAGTTTATCGTCGGCGTTCAAAAGAAGATAATGGTCGAACTATCAAAGTTAAAGTTCAAAATCAAGAGATTGAGATCGGAAATTCATTGTACCATATTGCCCGCTGCTATCACGAATTTTCGAAACACATGCGAACGTTGAGAGTTGTCATTCGGCCAAATCAATCAAATATTTGTGCAAGTATGTCACAAAAGGCAGCGACATGGCTGTGTTTGGTATTGCGTCGGAAAATGCGAATGACAAAATCAGCAACTTCCAAATGGGCAGATACGTCAGTACTAATGAAGCACTGTGGCGATTATTGTCATTTCAAATTCATGAAAGATATCCCACAGTTGTACATTTAGCAGTGCATTTGGAAGATGGCCAAAGAGTTCACTTCACTGAGGCTAATGCGGCACAACGAGCTGAGAGACCACCATCGACAACATTGACTAGCTTCTTTGCAATGTGTGAAGCAGATCCATTCTCAGCGACGCTGATGTACGTTGAAATGCCAAAGTATTATACTTGGCATCAATCAACAAAGAAATTCAAACGTCGCAAACAAGGAACCCCAGTTCCAGATTGGCCACAGGTGTTTTCCACTGATGCACTAGGTCGCATGTATACTGTTCATCCTAGAAACGATGAATGTTTTTATTTGCGACTGCTGTTGGTAAATGTACGTGGACCAAAATCATTTGCGCATTTGAAAACTGTGAATGGCCAACAATGCCAAACATATCGAGAAACATGTCAACTATTGGGTTTGCTGGAGAACGATTCTCATTGGGATTTAACACTTGCGGATTCAGTTGTTTCATCAAATGCGTACCAAATACGAACGCTGTTCGCAATTATCATCACCACATGTTTTCCTTCACAACCAATTCAGTTATGGAACAAATACAAAGACGACTTATGTGAAGATATCTTGCATCGCTTGCGCATTCAAACGAATAATCCTGACATCCAAATAACCGATGAAATTTACAATGAAGGATTGATTCTGATTGATGATCAATGCTTGACTATTGCAAACAAGCTACTGATTGACGTAGGAATGATTGCGCCAAATCGATCGATGCACGATGCATTCAACCAAGAATTAAATCGAGAGCTGCAATACAATGTTGATACATTGCAGAAATTCTTTCGAAATAATGTGCCGTTGCTGAATGAACAGCAAAATCAAGTATACGAAACATTAATGCAAACGGTGGACAATAATACTGGTGGTCTATTCTTCCTGGACGCACCTGGAGAAACATGGAAAACATTTGTCATTTAATTGATTTTAGCCACTATTCGATCAAGATGTGACATAGCTTTGGCGTTAGCATCATCTGGAATTGCGGCGACTCTTCTAGATGGCGGTCGTACTGCACATTCTGCGCTTAAGTTGCCACTCAATTTAAACACAATTGATACTCCAACATGCAATATTTCCCGATCCAGTGCAATGGGAAAATTTTTGATGCAATGCAAGCTCATTGTTTAGGATGAGTGCACAATGGCACATAAGAAATCACTTGCACTTAACTCCACACTGAAGGATCTTCGGCGAAATAACAACATCTTAGGCGGCTTGATGATATTGTTGGCAGGCGATTTCAGGCAGACGTTGCCAGTAATTCCCCGTGGAACTCCTGCAGATGAATTGAATGCTTGCCTGAAGGCATCACCTTTATGGAATTACGTAAAAACATTATCGCTAACCACCAGTATGAGAGTTCAACTTCAAAATGATCAAAGTGCTGCAAAATTTTCCAAACAATTGTTAGCTGTTGGAAATGGAAAAGTCCCAGTTGATGTGACATCTGGATTAATTACTCTTACCAACGACTTTTGCCGATTTATAGACCATCAATTAGCTCTTATTGAAAATGTTTTCCCAAACATTAGTGAGAATTATCAGAATTATGCTTGGAGCAATTCTTGCCGCAAAGAATAATGATGTACATGCACTGAATTTCACCATTCAATCAAAAATTGCTGGCGATTTGGTGACATACAAATCCGTTGATTCCATAACAAATCCCGATGATGTAGTAAATTATCCAACGGAGTTTTTGAACTCTCTGGAGTTACTAGGATTTCCACCACATAAATTGCAACTCAAAGTTGGTACAGTTATTATGATATTGCGTATTTGAATCCACCGCGACTTTGCAACGGTACTCGACTTTCGGTAAAAAGACTTATGCCGAATTTGTTGAGGCAACCATTATTAACGCAGGTGAAAATGTATGTATTCCTCGAATACCAATGATTCCGACTGATCTTCCGTTTGACTTCAAACGATTGCAATTTCCAGTTCGCCTTGCGTTCGCAATGACAATTAACAAGTCGCAAGGCCAATCGCTTAGTGTTTGCGGGATAAATTTAGAAAATCATTGTTTTTCACATGGGCAGTTATACGTTGCGTGTTAACGAGTTGGGAAACCATCCGCTTTGTTTGTGTTAACGTCAGACAAAAAAACAAAAAATGTGGTTTACCAAAGAGCACTTCAATGAAACGGATAACTTGCGGACACGTATAACGCTTCGGTTCAGTATTTACTTTGGATTCACTTTCATTTACTTAGAGAAGTTCAACTAAATAACACTTCATTTTTGTAATCGAAATTAATTCATTACTGTTGTGAAATGAAATAAAATGTTTCCTTTTCAAATATAAAACAAAAAAAAATTTTCTTCATCTTTTAATCACCAAACGAAATGTTACATAAAACGAAGCCATCTGGTGGCGAAACGGAGTTCGCCGGGTTTGCTAGTTTGTATATATAATTCATTCAAATATTACTATTTCAACTTTTTAACAGCACATTAAAGCTTAAAATCAACATTATTAATATAAAAAATATTATGTTATTATTATGATTAAGACAAAGCCAACAAAAAAAAACTAATTCTGGCAATTTTGTATAAATTTCTGTGTTTTTTTTTTCATAACTAATTTGCTTTTATTTTTATAAGAAGTTTTTTTTTAATAATACAAATTCTATATACTACTGAAATACATCAGCCAAGTAGAAGACTTAGCACTATAATATTTGGACTTGTTGAATTATTGATTCAAAATAGCTTTTAACGGCCTTTAGTCCAACAAAAATTGGCGTTTCGTCCCGGCGATCTCACATGGACTCATCAGTTGACTAGTGAGGACCTTTGTCAATACGCAATTTTTGCCAAGTTCAGTTCATCTTACATAGATTTCGTGAAGAACATCTAGTGTGAACTATATCCACAAGACTAGAATTCCTAATCATTAAATTGGAAATTTTTGTTTTTTGCCCATGGCCTGGCATTATTTATATAAGAAGTTTTTTTTTAATAATACAAATTCTATATACTACTGAAATACATCAGCCAAGTAGAAGACTTAGCACTATAATATTTGGACTTGTTGAATTATTGATTCAAAATAGCTTTTAACGGCCTTTAGTCCTACAAAAATTGGCGTTTCGTCCCGGCGATTTAGTCCTTGTTGGACTAAAGGCCGTTAAAGGCACCATCGACAACATTGACTAGCTTCTTTGCAATGTGTGAAGCAGATCCATTCGCAGCGACGCTGATGTACGTTGAAATGCCCAAGTATTATACTTGGCATCAATCAACAAAGAAATTCCAACGTCGCAAACAAGGAACCCCAGTTCCAGATTGGCCACAGGTGTTTTCCACTGATGCACTAGGTCGCATGTATACTGTTCATCCTAGAAACGATGAATGTTTTTATTTGCGACTGCTGTTGGTAAATGTACGTGGACCAAAATCATTTGCGCATTTGAAAACTGTGAATGGCCAACAATGCCAAACATATCGAGAAACATGTCAACTATTGGGTTTGCTGGAGAACGATTCTCATTGGGATTTAACACTTGCGGATTCAGTTGTTTCATCAAATACGTACCAAATACGAACGCTGTTCGCAATTATCATCACCACATGTTTTCCTTCACAACCAATTCAGTTATGGAACAAATACAAAGACGACTTATGTGAAGATATCTTGCATCGCTTGCGCATTCAAACGAATAATCCTGACATCCAAATAACCGATGAAATTTACAATGAAGGATTGATTCTGATTGATGATCAATGCTTGAATATTGCAAACAAGCTACTGATTGACGTAGGAATGATTGCGCCAAATCGATCGATGCACGATGCATTCAACCAAGAATTAAATCGAGAGCTGCAATACAATGTTGATACATTGCAGAAATTCTTTCGAAATAATGTGCCGTTGCTGAATGAACAGCAAAATCAAGTATACGAAACATTAATGCAAGCGGTGGACAATAATACTGGTGGTCTATTCTTCCTGGACGCACCTGGAGAAACAGGGAAAACATTTGTCATTTAATTGATTTTAGCCACTATTCGATCAAGATGTGACATAGCTTTGGCGTTAGCATCATCTGGAATTGCGGCGACTCTTCTAGATGGCGGTCGTACTGCACATTCTGCGCTTAAGTTGCCACTCAATTTAAACACAATTGATACTCCAACATGCAATATTTCCCGATCCAGTGCAATGGGAAAATTTTTGATGCAATGCAAGCTCATTGGTTAGGATGAGTGCACAATGGCACATAAGAAATCACTTGCACTTAACTTCACACTGAAGGATCTTCGGCGAAATAACAACATCTTAGGCGGCTTGATGATATTGTTGGCAGGCGATTTCAGGCAGACGTTGCCAGTAATTCCCCGTGGAACTCCTGCAGATGAATTGAATGCTTGCCTGAAGGCATCACCTTTATGGAATTACGTAAAAACATTATCGCTAACCACCAGTATGAGAGTTCAACTTCAAAATGATCAAAGTGCTGCAAAATTTTCCAAACAATTGTTAGCTGTTGGAAATGGAAAAGTCCCAGTTGATGTGACATCTGGATTAATTACTCTTACCAACGACTTTTGCCGATTTATAGACCATCAATTAGCTCTTATTGAAAATGTTTTCCCAAACATTAGTGAGAATTATCAGAATTATGCTTGGAGCAATTCTTGCCGCAAAGAATAATGATGTACATGCACTGAATTTCACCATTCAATCAAAAATTGCTGGCGATTTGGTGACATACAAATCCGTTGATTCCATAACAAATCCCGATGATGTAGTAAATTATCCAACGGAGTTTTTGAACTCTCTGGAGTTACTAGGATTTCCACCACATAAATTGCAACTCAAAGTTGGTACAGTTATTATGATATTGCGTATTTGAATCCACCGCGACTTTGCAACGGTACTCGACTTTCGGTAAAAAGACTTATGCCGAATTTGTTGAGGCAACCATTATTAACGCAGGTGAAAATGTATGTATTCCTCGAATACCAATGATTCCGACTGATCTTCCGTTTGACTTCAAACGATTGCAATTTCCAGTTCGTCTTGCGTTCGCAATGACAATTAACAAGTCGCAAGGCCAATCGCTTAGTGTTTGCGGGATAAATTTAGAAAATCATTGTTTTTCACATGGGCAGTTATACGTTGCGTGTTAACGAGTTGGGAAACCATCCGCTTTGCTTGTGTTAACGTCAGACAAAAAAACAAAAAATGTGGTTTACCAAAGAGCACTTCAATGAAACGGATAACTTGCGGACACGTATAACGCTTCGGTTCAGTATTTACTTTGGATTCACTTTCATTTACTTAGAGAAGTTCAACTAAATAACACTTCATTTTTGTAATCGAAATTAATTTATTACTGTTGTGAAATGAAATAAAATTTTTCCTTTTCAAATATAAAACAAAAAAAAATTTTCTTCATCTTTTAATCACCAAACGAAATGTTACATAAAACGAAGCCATCTGGTGGCGAAACGGAGTTCGCCGGGTTTGCTAGTTTGTATATATAATTCATTCAAATATTACTATTTCAACTTTTTAACAGCACATTAAAGCTTAAAATCAACATTATTAATATAAAAAATATTATGTTATTATTATGATTAAGACAAAGCCAACAAAAAAAACTAATTCTGGCAATTTTGTATAAATTTCTGTGTTTTTTTTTTCATAACTAATTTGCTTTTATTTTTATAAGAAGTTTTTTTTTAATAATACAAATTCTATATACTACTGAAATACATCAGCCAAGTAGAAGACTTAGCACTATAATATTTGGACTTGTTGAATTATTGATTCAAAATAGCTTTTAACGGCCTTTAGTCCAACAAAAATTGGCGTTTCGTCCCGGCGATCTCACATGGACTCATCAGTTGACTAGTGAGGACCTTTGTCAATACGCAATTTTTGCCAAGTTCAGTTCATCTTACATAGATTTCGTGAAGAACATCTAGTGTGAACTATATCCACAAGACTAGAATTCCTAATCATTAAATTGGAAATTTTTGTTTTTTGCCCATGGCCTGGCATTATTTATATAAGAAGTTTTTTTTTAATAATACAAATTCTATATACTACTGAAATACATCAGCCAAGTAGAAGACTTAGCACTATAATATTTGGACTTGTTGAATTATTGATTCAAAATAGCTTTTAACGGCCTTTAGTCCTACAAAAATTGGCGTTTCGTCCCGGAGATTTAGTCCTTGTTGGACTAAAGGCCGTTAAAGGCTATTTTGAATCAATAATTCAACAAGTCCAAATATTATAGTGCTAAGTCTTCTACTTGGCTGATGTATTTCAGTAGTATATAGAATTGGTATTATTAAAAAAAAACTTCTTATATAAATAATGCCAGGCCATGGGCACAAAACAAAAATTTCCAATTTAATGATTAGGAATTCTAGTCTTGTTGGATATAGTTCACACTAGATGTTCTTCACGAAATCTATGTAATATGAACTGAACTTGGCAAAAATTGCGTATTGACAAAGGTCCTCACTAGTCAACTGATGAGTCCATGTGAGATCGCCGGGACGAAACGCCAATTTTTGTTGGACAAAAGGCCGTTAAAAGCTATTTTGAATCAATAACCGTGTTTTATTGGGAAATTTATCCGCCGTAAGTTTATCCGTTGTAGCATTTTACAAACAATTCGCTACGGTCGATAAAAAGCCAAAGTAGAAACTACGGTGGATGGCTGTTTGACGTTCAGTCGAGTCTCGATTCTGATTTTGTTAGTTTTGTTGGTACGATTGATAATTGAATTGAATCTCGATGGATGTGTTCATGGAGTGTTATAATTATTAATTTCATTCGTAAGACAAATCGATCTTTTTGATTCTTTTGTTTAATAGTTGGCCAGTTTATATTTCTCAAATCTTAGATAACTCCATTTTTTAATAAATTATAAGCTGTTCTTCTGAAAAGTTTCTGACTTTTACTATTAAAAACTGTATTCTTTGCTCAATTATTTTCTGAAGTACGTCTAAAATTGCACCTATATCTGCAATTTTGCATACCCCTAATGTCAATTAATCAATTTTAACAAAAGCAATTTGAGAAGACAAACCGTATTGGGTGGAACTGCACTATAGAGGAATGCTACACAGTCCGCCGCAAAATATTTATTCGTATGAAATTCTATGAGCTATAAGGCTAGGCGCGCAAATATGCAACTTTCAGTTTTGCAACAGATTGGTTGCTAAAGTGAATACCATGAGAGTGCTCGCAAATGCAGTAACAATTCAGTCCACGATTCGAGCAACTTAAAAGTTTGCGTTTTGGCACAAATCGAACGATCGCCCCAAATAAGTTCACCAGTTTGTATCACACCGAACTATAATGTAACTGCGCTCACATTAAATCAAAATATTGTTTTTGTGATGGTTTATCTCGTTGATTAATTTTAAGTTGCTAATGTGCGCGATCACTAGTGATTAAACTATTTCGTTTCGGAAAAATTGCATGTGAGCGCCTAGCTTAAACGCACTAAGCGGCAACTGAACTTCACAAAATGTGCTTTTTCTTCACTGTTTAATGGACGCTGGCCATGGACGGTATTCGCTTCACTACATGCAAATGGACTGGGCGTACATTTTTGTGATCCCATTGTTTTTTTTTCTGGACATGTGCATGGAAATGGCAAACCAAATGTTAACTACTTGTTCCTTACTCCGCGTATGTTAAGTACAGCCTGATGAGTGAATATTGAATTGAAAGCAAAACATAATCAGAAAATAAATTTATAAATTGACTTGAAAAATAAAATTCTAGCTATCGATCTACTCAGAATAAATAAAAGCATGAAATATAAAGGGGAAGTGCAATGGGAGTGAACAATTTAAACTACGCTGTAGTGTGCGTTCAAAACCAAGAAACATTTACAGGAAACAAGCAAATCTCCGTCAATTTTGTTTCCTCGTGTGAAAGGCATAGAAGATTTTTAAAGCAATACAAAAATTGCCCTGTGTAAAAAGGGACATAGTCTATAAACAAACCCATTCACTTATCACTTCCTTTATATTGGTGCAAAATGAATGTTCGAATTTAAAATTGCAAATGCAGTAAAAATGAAAACAAGAAATAGGTTTGTAACATAAATTAAACATTGGTACTTTTTTCTACTTTATATCTTATATGAATAAAAGCTAATTATTGTTCATTATTTTGATATTTTCTTAATTTTACTTTGCAAAAGACTCTTTCATTACTTGTGACTGCTGTACAGGGGTACCATTTTTACAAAAATAAAAAAGCTACGGTCCATGCTACGATCGATGCGTTTTTTTTGGGAATTACTTACGATACAATGGATAGATTCCCAATAAAACACACCTAATATCTCAACAAGTCCAAATATTATAGTGCTAAGTCTTCTACTAGGCTGATGTATTTCAGTAGTATATAGAATTTGTATTATAAAAAAAAAACTTCTTATATACATAAATAATGCCAGGCCATGGGCAAAAAACAAAGTAGGAGGTATTTCTAAGAAAGGGGGATTCGTTTGTATTTCGTAGGTAGAGCGTAGCCGATTTCCCTTATTCTGGATGTATGTATATTAATGTTTCTTATTTGAAAAAAGTGAATAACTTTCTTGAACCAGGAAGCTACTGCTTACCGATCGACGGTGCAACATCTGTGCTAAATGCTCGTGACAGAAATAAAAAAGACATTGCTTTTGAATTCAGACTTTTGAAGTATTTTTAATGTTTTTCTGTTATTGCTCCTGATTTTTATATCTAGATCACCTGATGAAAATAGGCTTGTCTCACGTAAGAAAAATCTATACGAAAAAAAAAAATAAAATTGTTGTTGTTTTTGATTCAATTTATTCTTAAGCTATTAAATATTTTAGCGAAGTTGTAATTTTATTTCCAGAAATTATTTTGAAGAATTTATATAATTATAAAATCAGTGTTTTTCTTAATTCTGCTAGAAATATTGTGCCAATGAGGTATCCAAGGGCCGAATTCCGCAAGCATGTACGAATTTTCGTTAACATAAATTATTCAAGCTCAAAAATTGCCTATCTGCTTACACTTTATGTGTAAAAAAAAAGTGAATCGTACCATTGTATGTGAACATGACTTTCTGTGTACACAGATAAAACTCACGCTTGCGGAATTGAACCCCAGGCTGTAAATCTGACATTGTATGCTCACTGAGATTTTATTTAATGTGAGTTAGCTAATGGGCCATATCGAGAATATCAAAGGGAATTTCGCGTCCCATGGAAGATATTATTCCCTCGAAATTTTTCCTGTGATCGTGAATCTTCCACGGAATAAATTTTCCCCGAACAAAAAATCTTATGAAATGACAGTAAAATTCCTCGTCAAAGTTTATTCCAATACCAACACATTCCGAGGAAACCTTCTGAGCATCCTTCACGTTCCCAAGGTTCGAATTTGAGAAAAATTTCCAGGGACATTTTTACTCACAATAACCCCCAATAAAATAGTACCGTGTTTTATGGTCATCTCTTTTTAGGTATTCATTATAGACATACAAATACACCTTCACACGGAAATTATATACTGACTGAAAAAATATAATTTTAGATCCTGAAAATAGAACGTGTTGCTTTCGTATTCAGCGTTGACAGTCTGCCTGGCGTGAAGTATTTTCAAAGTGCCGTTTATATTCCCCCAAATAGATTCTGTCGTGAGAGACTTGAAAGATCGTCTTTCTTTAAATGTAATGGAAATATTTCAGCTATAAGCATTTGTGCGCGAAATGCCAAAAACCATAAAATCAACTTTAAAATAATCAACTTGTTTCTATGGTTAATTAAGAAATTAAGACGGCCGTAGTGTACCATTGTCTCTACCATCAGAAATGTCAGACACTTCTTAAGGACATTATTTATACCCAAACAATTTTCCATGTTTAGGCGCGTTAAAATTTGGTTGCGGGCAAATATGAGAAATGATCGGCTCTTCGTTATTGAATTAATAAACGTTCATCGCATTATCGCATTCGATGTTAATGAAATTATAACAAGATCTGCTGAGAATAAAAAACAAAGAATACTAGACTTAATAATATACATTTCTTAAGGATACCTACATTCAAGTCTAAGGGAAGTGTGTAACACATTCTTTACAGAATTGTTTGTGCATTAAATTCTTTGTCAATTTATTTTGGGTAAAGGTTCAATAAATGTTTTTTTTACCAACTATTTCCAAGACTATTGTTGTGTTCGATGAACACCGAAACAAGCGATAGGATAGTTTTTAATATTTAATATTTACAAATAAATATATATGATTGACATTTCTGTCACATTACAAGAAAGTTCTTTTTTAAATTGCTCCCGTGAAGAAAGCTAAAATTGCCAAATAACTAACTTAAATCAACCTTTAAAGTGTATTAAATATAGTTCTGTTTTCAGACATTAAAACCATCTTTATCAATTCATGTGAGTCTTAGACAAATAAGAAAAATTATAAGCCCTGTATATAAGTCCAAATATCACTGCCCGATCATACCTACGAACAATAAAAGGCCTATATCTCAAACTTCTCCTGAAGATCTTAGTTCAGAAAAAAGACCACAACACTTTGATAAAATGCCTGAAGAATTAGTTGGCTCTATGACCAAGTCTGACCTTACAAAATTGTCATCTTCTTGAAACAAAAATGAAAAATACAGCTTCGAAGAGTAACGTAGAAGCAATTACAAAACCAAACCAAAAAATGATGGAACTTAACATCCAAATGTCCAACAAAATAATCGCTTTGGAAAAAAGAAACGAAAGTCTAGAGAACCAAATGGATGAAATACAAAAAAAAACACGGAAAACAATCTCATGCTCAGAAGGAGAAAGAACCCGAATAAACAACAACAACAATAAACTTGTATGGCGAATAAAAGCGCTAGTCGTTTCAATGCAATTGATAAACAGAAAAAACCTGCATTAGGTTGGATCTGATCATGTGGGCTCAGTGGCGTGATGCGAAGTGCGTTGGCTACCAGCGGTTGGTCATGGTTCAATACACGATGAAGGCACAAGAAGTTTTTCAATTAAAATGAAAATGTACACCAGCAACACTAGAGCAAAGGAATCTGATGATCGACATTGGCAAGTCGTGAAATAGCTATAATTCCAGCCAAAAATAACTGAGAAACAAATTGGAGGTAGCACACTCAAGTTGTTGTTGGGCATTCAAAGTCATTAAATGATACGAAAAAGTGCTTTAAAAGCAAGTATGTAATCATAAAAACTGTATATAATACAAATTAAAATGACCCGTGCCAAAATCTTTCACATAAAAAATCTCCCTCCTTATATGAACAACAAAAATGTTGGCTTATAAACGAGTAAGGAGAAAATAAGAAAGAACCTGAATAAACAACAACAAACTTGTGTGGGTAATAAAAACGCTAGTTGTTTCAATGCAATTGCTAAACTGAAAAAACCTGTATTAGGTTGGATCTGATCATGTGGGCTCAGTGGCGTGATGCGAAGTGCGTTGGCTACCAGCGGTTGGTCATGGTTCAATACACGATGAAGGCACAAGAAGTTTTTCAATTAAAATGAAAATGTACACCAGCAACACTAGAGCAAAGGAATCTGATGATCGACATTGGCAAGTCGTGAAATAGCTATAATTCCAGCCAAAAATAACTGAGAAACAAATTGGAGGTAGCACATTCAAGTTGTTGTTGGACATTCAAAGTCATTAAATGATACGAAAAAGTGCTTTAAAAGCAAGTATGTGATCATACAAAAACTGAATATAATACAAATACAAATGACCAGTGTCAAAATCTTTCACATAAAAAATCTCCCTCCTTATATGAGTAACAAAAATGTTGGCTTATAAACGAGTAAGGAGAAAATAAGAAAAAAACCCGAACAAACAACAACAAACTTGTGTGGCTAAAAAAAGGGCTAGTCGTTTCAATGCAATTGATAAACAGAAAAAAAACTGTATTACGTTGGATCTGATCATGTGGGCTCAGTGGCGTGATGCGAAGTGCGTTGGCTAATAAGCGGCTGGTCATGGTTCAATACACGATGTAGGCACAAGAAGTTTTTCAATTAAAATGAAAAAGTAGACCAGCACCACTAGAGCAAAGGAATCTGATGATCGACCTTGGCAAGTCGTGAAATAGCTCCAGCCAAAAATAATTGAGAAAGAACTTGGTGGTAGCACACTTGAGTTGTTATTCGGCACTCAAAGTCATTAAATGATACGAACAAGTGTTTTTAAAGTATGTAATCATACAAAAACTGAATATAATACAAATACAAATGACCAGTGTCAAAATCTCTCACATAAAAAATCTCCCTCCTTATATGAACAACAAAAATGTTGGCTTACAAATGAGTAAAGAGAAAATAAGAAAGAACCCGAATAAACAACAACAAATTTGTGTGGCTAATAAAAGCGCTGGTCATTTCAATGCAATTGATAAACAGAAAAAACCTGCATTAGGTTTTATCTGATCATGTGGGCTCAGTGGCGCGATGCGAAGTGCGTTGGCTACTAAGCGGTTGGTCATGGTTCAACACACGATGTAGGCACAAGAAGTTTGTCAATTAAAATGAAAAAGTACACCAGCACCACTAGAGCTAAGGAAACTGATGATCGACATTGGCAAGTCGTGCAATAGTTATAATTCCAGCCAAAAATAATTGAGAAACAAATTGGAAGTAGCACACTCAAGTTGTCGTTGGACATTCAAAGTCATTAAATGATACGAAAAAGTGCTTTAAAAGCAAGTATGTAATCCTACAAAAAACTGTATATAACAAATTAAAATGACCAGTGCCAAAATCTTTCACATAAAAAATCTCCCTCCTTATATGAACAATAAAAATGTTGGCTTCTAAACGAGTAATGAGAAAATAAGAAAGAACCTGAATATAACAACAACAAACTTGTGTGGCTAATAAAAGCGCCAGTCGTTTCAATGCAATTGATAAACAGAAAAAAACCTGCATTAGGTTGGATCTGATCATGTGGGCTCAGTGGCGTGATGCGAAGTGTGTTGGCTACTAAGCGACTGGTCATGGTTCAATAAGCACAAGAAGTTTTTCAATTAAAATGAAAAAGTAGACCAGCACCACTAGAGCAAAGGAATCTGATGATCGACCTGGGCAAGTCGAGAAATAGCTATAATTCCAACCAAAAATAATTGAGAAAAAACTTGGTGGTAGCACACTCAAGTTGCTGTTGGGCATTCAAAGTCATTAAATGATACGAAAAAGTGCTTTAAAAGCAAGTATGTAATCATACAAAAACTGAATATAATACAAAGAAAAATGACCAGTGTCAAAATCTTTCACATAAAAAATCTCCCTCCTTATACGAACAACAAAAATGTTGGCTTATAAACGGGTAAGGAGAAAATAAGAAAGAACCCGAATATAACAACAACAAACATGTGTGGCTAATAAAAGCGCTAGTCGATTCAATGCAATTGATAAACAGAAAAAAACCTGTATTAGGTTGGATCTGATCATGTGGGCTCAGTGGCGTGATGTGAAGTGCGTTGGCTACTAAGCGGCTGGTCATGGTTCAATACACGATGTAGGCACAAGAAGTTTTTCAATTAAAATGAAAAAGTAGACCAGCACCACTAGAGCAAAGGAATCTGATGATCGGCCTTGGAAGGTCGTGAAATAGCTCCAGCCAAAAATAATTGAGAAAAAACTTGGTGGTAGCACACTTGAGTTGTTATTGGGCACTCAAAGTATTAAATGATACGCAAAAGTGCTTTAAAAGTATGTAATCATACAAAAACTGAATATAATACAAATAAAAATGACCAGTGTCAAAATCTTTCACATAAAAAATCTCCCTCCTAATATGAACAACAAAAATGTTGGCTTATAAACAAGTAAGGAGAAAATAAGAAAGCACCCGCATAAACAACAACAAACTTGGGTGGCTAATAAAAGCGCTGGTCGTTTCAATGCAATTGATAAACAGAAAAAACCTGCATTAGGTTGGATCTGATCATGTGGGCTCAGTGGCGTGATGCGAAGTGTGTTGCTACTAAGCGGATGGTCATGGTTCAATACACGATGTAGGCACAAGAAGTTTTTCAATTAAAATGAAAAAGTAGACCAGCACCACTAGAGCAAAGAAATCTGATGATCGACCTTGGCAAGTCGGGAAATAGCTATAATTCCAGCCAAAAATAATTGATAAAAAACTTGGTGGTAGCACACTCAAGTTGTTGTTGGGCATTCAAAGTCATTAAATGATACGAAAGAGTGCTTTAAAAGCAAGTATGTAATCATACAAAAACTGAATATAATACAAATAAAAATGACCAGTGTCAAAATCTTTCACATAAAAAATCTCCCTCCTTATACGAACAACACAAATGTTGGCTTATAAACGGGTAAGGAGAAAATAAGAAAGAACCCGAATATAACAACAACAAACTTGTGTGGCTAATAAAAGCGCTAGTCGTTTCAATGCAATTGATAAACAGAAAAAAACCTGTATTAGGTTGGATCTGATCATGTGGGCTCAGTGGCGTGATGGGAAGTGCGTTGGCTACTAAGCGGCTGGTCATGGTTCAATAGGCACAAGAAGTTTTTCAATTAAAATGAAAAAGTAGACCAGCACCACTAGAGCAAAGGAATCTGATGATCGACCTTGGCAAGTCGAGAAATAGCTATAATTCCAGCCAAAAATAATTGATAAAAAACTTGGTGGTAGCACACTAAAGTTGTTGTTGGGCATTCAAAGTCATAAAATGATACGAAAGAGTGCTTTAAAAGCAAGTTAGTAATCATACAAAAATTGAATATAATACAAATAAAAATTACCAGTGTCAAAATCTTTCACATAAAAAATCTCCCTCCTAATATGAACAACAAAAATGTTGGCTTATAAACGAGTAAGAAGAAAATAAGAAAGCACCCGCATAAACAACAACAAACTTGTGTGGCTAATAAAAGCGCTAGTCGTTTCAATTCAATTGATAAACAGAAAAAACCTGTGGTACGTTGGATCTAATCATGTGGGCTCAGTGGCGTGATGCGAAGTGCGTTGGTTACTAAGCGCTGGTCATGGTTCAATACACGATGTAGGCAGAAGAAGTTTTTCAATTAAAATGAAAAAGTAGGCCAGCACCACTAGAGCAAAGGAATCTGATGATCGACCTTGGCAAAACGCTATAACTCCAGCCAAAAATAATTGAGAAAAAATTTGGTGGTAGCACACTCAAGTTGTTGTTGGGCATTTAAAGTCATTAAATGATACGAAAGAGTGCTTTAAAAGCAAGTATGTAAACATACAAAAACTGAATATAATACAAATAAAAATGACCAGTGTCAAAATCTTTCACATAAAAAATCTGCCTCCTTATAGGAACAACAAAAATGTTGGGTTATAAACAAGTAAGGAGAAAATAAGAAAGAATCCGAATATAACAACAACAAACTTGTGTGGCTAATAAAAGCGCTAGTCGTTTCAATGCAATTGATAAACGGAAAAAAACCTGTATTAGGTTGGATCTGATCATGTGGGTTCAGTGGCTGGTCATGGTTCAATAGGCACAAGAAGTTTTTCAATTAAAATGAAAAAGTAGACCAGCACCACTAGAGCAAAGGAATCTGATGATCGACCTTGGCAAGTCGAGAAATAGCTATAATTCCAGCCAAAAATAATTGAGAAAAAACTTGGTGGTAGCTCACTCAAGTCGCTGTTGGGCATTCAAAGTCATTAAATGATACGAAAGAGTGCTTTAAAGGCAAGTATGTAATCATACAAAAACTGAGTATAATGCAAATAAAAATGACCAGTGTCAAAATCTTTCACATAAAAAATCTCCCTCCTTATATGAACAACAAAAATGTTGGCTTATAAACGAGTAAGGAGAAAATAAGAAAGAACCCGAATAAACAACAACAAACTTGTGTGGCTAATAAAAGCGCTGGTCGTTTCAATGCAATTGATAAACAGAAAAAACCTGCATTAGGTTGGATCTGATCATGTGGGCTCAGTGGCGTGATGCGAAGTGTGTTGCTACTAAGCGGATGGTCATGGTTCAATACACGATGTAGGCAAAGACGTTTTTCAATTAAAATGAAAAAGTAGACCAGCACCACTAGAGCAAAGAAATCTGATGATCGACCTTGGCAAGTCGGGAAATAGCTATAATTCCAGCCAAAAATAATTGATAAAAAACTTGGTGGTAGCACACTCAAGTTGTTGTTGGGCATTCAAAGTCATTAAATGATACGAAAGAGTGCTTTAAAAGCAAGTATGTAATCATACAAAAACTGAATATAATACAAATAAAAATGACCAGTGTCAAAATCTTTCACATAAAAAATCTCCTTCCTTATACGAACAACAAAAATGTTGGCTTATAAACGGGTAAGGAGAAAATAAGAAAGAACCCGAATATAACAACAACAAACTTGTGTGGCTAATAAAAGCGCTAGTCGTTTCAATGCAATTGATAAACAGAAAAAAACCTGTATTAGGTTGGATCTGATCAGGTGGGCTCAGTGGCGTGATGGGAAGTGCGTTGGCTACTAAGCGGTTGGTCATGGTTCAATACACGATGTAGGCACAAGAAGTTTGTCAATTAAAATGAAAAAGTACACCAGCACCACTAGAGCAAAGGAATCTGATGATCGACATTGGCAAGTCGTGCAATAGTTATAATTCCAGCCAAAAATAATTGAGAAACAAATTGGAAGTAGCACACTCAAGTTGTTGTTGGGCATTCAAAGTCATTAAATGATACGAAAGAGTGCTTTAAAAGCAAGTATGTAATCATACAAAAACTGAATATAATACAAATAAAAATAACCAGTGTCAAAATCTTTCACATAAAAAATCTCCCTCCTTATACGAACAACAAAAATGTTGGCTTATAAACGGAAAGGAGAAAATAAGAAAGAACCCGAAAATAACAACAACAAACTTGTGTGGCTAATAAAAGCGCTAGTCGTTTCAATGCAATTGATAAACAGAAAAAAACCTGTATTAGGTTGGATCTGATCATGTGGGCTCAGTGGCGTGATGCGAAGTGCGTTGGCTACTAAGCGGCTGGTCATGGTTCAATAGGCACAAAAAGTTTTTCAATTAAAATGAAAAAGTAGACCAGCACCACTAGAGCAAAGGAATCTGATGATCGACCTTGGCAAGTCGAGAAATAGCTATAATTCCAGCCAAAAATAATTGATAAAAAACTTGGTGGTAGCACACTAAAGTTGTTGTTGAGCATTCAAAGTCATAAAATGATACGAAAGAGTGCTTAAAAAGCAAGTATGTAATCATACAAAAATTGAATATAATACAAATAAAAATGACCAGTGTCAAAATCTTTCACATAAAAAATCTCCCTCCTAATATGAACAACAAAAATGTTGGCTTATAAACGAGTAAGGAGAAAATAAGAAAGCACCCGCATAAACAACAACAAACTTGTGTGGCTAATAAAAGCGCTAGTCGTTTCAATTCAATTGATAAACAGAAAAAACCTGTGGTACGTTGGATCTAATCATGTGGGCTCAGTGGCGTGATGCGAAGTGCGTTGGCTACTAAGCGCTGGTCATGGTTCAATACACGATGTAGGCAGAAGAAGTTTTTCAATTAAAATGAAAAAGTAGGCTAGCACCACTAGAGCAAAGGAATCTGATGATCGACCTTGGCAAAACGCTATAACTCCAGCCAAAAATAATTGAGAAAAAATTTGGTGGTAGCACACTAAAGTTGTTGTTGGGCATTCAAAGTCATAAAATGATACGAAAGAGTGCTTTAAAAGCAAGTATGTAATCATACAAAAATTGAATATAATACAAATAAAAATGACCAGTGTCAAAATCTTTCACATAGAAAATCTCCCTCCTTATATGAACAACAAAAATGTTGGGTTATAAACGAGTAAGGAGAAAATAAGAAAGAATCCGAATATAACAACAACAAACTTGTGTGGCTAATAAAAGCGCTTGTCGTTTCAATGCAATTGATAAACGGAAAAAAACCTGTATTAGGTTGGATCTGATCATGTGGGCTCAGTGGCGTGATGGGAAGTGCGTTGGCTACTAAGCGGCTGGTCATGGTTCAATACACGATGTAGGCACAAGAAGTTTTTCAATTAAAATGAAAAAGTAGACCAGCACCACTAGAGCAAAGAAATCTGATGATCGACCTTGGCAAGTCGGGAAATAGCTATAATTCCAGCCAAAAATAATTGATAAAAAACTTGGTGGTAGCACACTCAAGTTGTTGTTGGGCATTCAAAGTCATTAAATGATACGAAAGAGTGCTTTAAAAGCAAGTATGTAATCATACAAAAACTGAATATAATACAAATAAAAATGACCAGTGTCAAAATCTTTCACATAAAAAATCTCCCTCCTTATACGAACAACAAAAATGTTTTCTTATAAACGGGTAAGGAGAAAATAAGAAAGAACCCGAATAAAACAACAACAAACTTGTGTGGCTAATAAAAGCGCTAGTCGTTTCAATGCAATTGATAAACAGAAAAAAACCTGTATTAGGTTGGATCTGATCAGGTGGGCTCAGTGGCGTGATGGGAAGTGCGTTGGCTACTAAGCGGTTGGTCATGGTTCAATACACGATGTAGGCACAAGAAGTTTGTCAATTAAAATGAAAAAGTACACCAGCACCACTAGAGCAAAGGAATCTGATCGACATTGGCAAGTCGTGCAATAGTTATAATTCCAGCCAAAAATAATTGAGAAACAAATTGGAAGTAGCACACTCAAGTTTTTGTTGGGCATTTAAAGTCATTAAATGATACGAAAGAGTGCTTTAAAAGCAAGTATGTAATCATACAAAAACTGAATATAATACAAATAAAAATGACCAGTGTCAAAATCTTTCACATAAAAAATCTCCCTCCTTATACGAACAACAAAAATGTTGGCTTATAAACGGGTAAGGAGAAAATAAGAAAGAACCCGAATATAACAACAACAAACTTGTGTGGCTAATAAAAGCGCTAGTCGTTTCAATGCAATTGATAAACAGAAAAAAACCTGTATTAGGTTGGATCTGATCATGTGGGCTCAGTGGCGTGATGCGAAGTGCTTTGGCTACTAAGCGGCTGGTCATGGTTCAATAGGCACAAGAAGTTTTTCAATTAAAATGAAAAAGTAGACCAGCACCACTAGAGCAAAGGAATCTGATGATCGACCTTGGCAAGTCGAGAAATAGCTATAATTCCAGCCAAAAATAATTGATAAAAAACTTGGTGGTAGCACAGTAAAGTTGTTGTTGGGCATTCAAAGTCATAAAATGATACGAAAGAGTGCTTTAAAAGCAAGTATGTAATCATACAAAAATTGAATATAATACAAATAAAAATGACCAGTGTCAAAATCTTTCCCATATAAAATCTCCCTCCTAATATGAACAGCAAAAATGTTGGCTTATAAACGAGTAAGGAGAAAATAAGAAAGCACACGCATAAACAACAACAAGCTTGTGTGGCTAATAAAAGCGCTAGTCGTTTCAATTCAATTGATAAACAGAAAAAACCTGTGGTACGTTGGATCTTATCATGTGGGCTCAGTGGCGTGATGCGAAGTGCGTTGGCTACTAAGCGCTGGTCATGGTTTAATACACGATGTAGGCAGAAGAAGTTTTTCAATTAAAATGAAAAAGTAGGCTAGCACCACTAGAGCAAAGGAATCTGATGATCGACCTTGGCAAAACGCTATAACTCCAGCCAAAAATAATTGAGAAAAAATTTGGTGGTAGCACACTCAAGTTGTTGTTGGGCATTTAAAGTCATTAAATGATACGAAAGAGTGCTTTAAAAGCAAGTATGTTATCATACAAAAACTGAATATAATACAAATAAAAATGACCAGTGTCAAAATCTTTCACATAAAAAATCTCCCTCCTTATATGAACAACAAAAATGTTGGGTTATAAACGAGTAAGGAGAACATAAGAAAGAATCCGAATATAACAACAACAAACTTGTGTGGCTAATAAAAGCGCTGGTCGTTTCAATGCAATTGATAAACAGAAAAAACCTGCATTAGGTTGGATCTGATCATGTGGGCTCAGTGGCGTGATGCGAAGTGTGTTGCTACTAAGCGGATGGTCATGGTTCAATACACGATGTAGGCACAAGAAGTTTTTCAATTAAAATGAAAAAGTAGACCAGCACCACTAGAGCAAAGAAATCTGATGATCGACCTTGGCAAGTCGGGAAATAGCTATAATTCCAGCCAAAAATAATTGATAAAAAACTTGGTGGTAGCACACTCAAGTTGTTGTTGGGCATTCAAAGTCATTAAATGATACGAAAGAGTGCTTTAAAAGCAAGTATGTAATCATACAAAAACTGAATATAATACAAATAAAAATGACCAGTGTCAAAATCTTTCACATACAAAATCTCCCTCCTTATACGAACAACAAAAATGTTGGCTTATAAACGGGTAAGGAGAAAATAAGAAAGAACCCGAATATAACAACAACAAACTTGTGTGGCTAATAAAAGCGCTAGTCGTATCAATAAACCTGTATTAGGTTGGATCTGATCATGTGGGCTCAGTGGCGTGATGGGAAGTGCGTTGGCTACTAAGCGGTTGGTCATGGTTCAATATACGATGTAGGCACAAGAAGTTTGTCAATTAAAATGAAAAAGTACACCAGCACCACTAGAGCAAAGGAATCTGATGATCGACATTGGCAAGTCGTGCAATAGTTATAATTCCAGCCAAATATAATTGAGAAACAAATTGGAAGTAGCACACTCAAGTTGTCGTTGGGCATTCAAAGTCATTAAATGATACGAAAAAGTGCTTTAAAAGCAAGTATGTAATCATACAAAAACTGAATATAATACAAAGAAAAATGACCAGTGTCAAAATCTTTCACATAAAAAATCTCCCTCCTTATACGAACAACAAAAATGTTGGCTTATAAACGGGTAAGGAGAAAATAAGAAAGAACCCGAATATAACAACAACAAACATGTGTGGCTAATAAAAGCGCTAGTCGTTTCAATGCAATTGATAAACAGAAAAAAACCTGTATTAGGTTGGATCTGATCATGTGGGCTCAGTGGCGTGATGTGAAGTGCGTTGGCTACTAAGCGGCTGGTCATGGTTCAATACACGATGTAGGCACAAGAAGTTTTTCAATTAAAATGAAAAAGTAGACCAGCACCACTAGAGCAAAGGAATCTGATGATCGGCCTTGGAAAGTCGTGAAATAGCTCCAGCCAAAAATAATTGAGAAAAAACTTGGTGGTAGCACACTTGAGTTGTTATTGGGCACTCAAAGTATTAAATGATACGCAAAAGTGCTTTAAAAGTATGTAATCATACAAAAACTGAATATAATACAAATACAAATGACCAGTGTCAAAATCTTTCACATAAAAAATCTCCCTCCTTATATGAACAACAAAAATGTTGGCTTATAAACGAGTAAGAAGAAAATAAGAAAGAACCCGAATAAACAACAACAAACTTGTGTGGCTAGTAAAAGCGCTGGTCGTTTCAATGCAATTGATAAACAGAAAAAACCTGCATTAGGTTGGATCTGATCATGTGGGCTCAGTGGCGTGTTGCGAAGTGTGTTGCTACTAAGCGGATGGTCATGGTTCAATACACGATGTAGGCACAAGAAGTTTTTCAATTAAAATGAAAAAGTAGACCAGCACCACTAGAGCAAAGAAATCTGATGATCGACCTTGGCAAGTCGGGAAATAGCTATAATTCCAGCCAAAAATAATTGAGAAAAAACTTGGTGGTAGCACACTAAAGTTGTTGTTGGGCATTCAAAGTCATAAAATGATACGAAAGAGTGCTTTAAAAGCAAGTATGTAATCATACAAAAACTGAATATAATACAAATAAAAATGACCAGTGTCAAAATCTTTCACATAAAAAATCTCCCTCCAATATGAACAACAAAAATGTTGGCTTATAAACAAGTAAGGAGAAAATAAGAAAGCACCCGCATAAACAACAACAAACTTGGGTGGCTAATAAAAGCGCTAGTCGTTTCAATTCAATTGATAAACAGAAAAAAACCTGTGGTACGTTGGATCTAATCATGTGGGCTCAGTGGCGTGATGCGAAGTGCGTTGGCTACTAAGCGCTGGTCATGGTTTAATACACGATGTAGGCAGAAGAAGTTTTTCAATTAAAATGAAAAAGTAGGCTAGCACCACTAGAGCAAAGGAATCTGATGATCGACCTTGGCAAAACGCTATAACTCCAGCCAAAAATAATTGAGAAAAAATTTGGTGGTAGCACACTCAAGTTGTTGTTGGGCATTTAAAGTCATTAAATGATACGAAAGAGTGCTTTAAAAGCAAGTATGTTATCATACAAAAACTGAATATAATACAAATAAAAATGACCAGTGTCAAAATCTTTCACATAAAAAATCTCCCTCCTTATATGAACAACAAAAATGTTGGGTTATAAACGAGTAAGGAGAAAATAAGAAAGAATCCGAATATAACAACAACAAACTTGTGTGGCTAATAAAAGCGCTGGTCGTTTCAATGCAATTGATAAACAGAAAAAACCTGCATTAGGTTGGATCTGATCATGTGGGCTCAGTGGCGTGATGCGAAGTGTGTTGCTACTAAGCGGATGGTCATGGTTCAATACACGATGTAGGCACAAGAAGTTTTTCAATTAAAATGAAAAAGTAGACCAGCACCACTAGAGCAAAGAAATCTGATGATCGACCTTGGCAAGTCGGGAAATAGCTATAATTCCAGCCAAAAATAATTGATAAAAAACTTGGTGGTAGCACACTCAAGTTGTTGTTGGGCATTCAAAGTCATTAAATGATACGAAAGAGTGCTTTAAAAGCAAGTATGTAATCATACAAAAACTGAATATAATACAAATAAAAATGACCAGTGTCAAAATCTTTCACATAAAAAATCTCCCTCCTTATACGAACAACAAAAATGTTGGCTTATAAACGGGTAAGGAGAAAATAAGAAAGAACCCGAATATAACAACAACAAACTTGTGTGGCTAATAAAAGCGCTAGTCGTATCAATAAACCTGTATTAGGTTGGATCTGATCATGTGGGCTCAGTGGCGTGATGGGAAGTGCGTTGGCTACTAAGCGGTTGGTCATGGTTCAATACACGATGTAGGCACAAGAAGTTTGTCAATTAAAATGAAAAAGTACACCAGCACCACTAGAGCAAAGGAATCTGATGATCGACATTGGCAAGTCGTGCAATAGTTATAATTCCAGCCAAAAATAATTGAGAAACAAATTGGAAGTAGCACACTCAAGTTGTCGTTGGGCATTCAAAGTCATTAAATGATACGAAAAAGTGCTTTAAAAGCAAGTATGTAATCCTACAAAAAATTGTATATAACAAATTAAAATGACCAGTGTCAAAATCTTTCACATAAAAAATCTCCCTCCTTATATGAACAGTAAAAATGTTGGCTTCTAAACGAGTAATGAGAAAATAAGAAAGAACCTGAATATAACAACAACAAACTTGTGTGGCTAATAAAAGCGCCAGTCGTTTCAATGCAATTGATAAACAGAAAAAAACCTGCATTAGGTTGGATCTGATCATGTGGGCTCAGTGGCGTGATGCGAAGTGTGTTGGCTACTAAGCGACTGGTCATGGTTCAATAGGCACAAGAAGTTTTTCAATTAAAATGAAAAAGTAGTCCAGCACCACTAGAGCAAAGGAATCTGATGATCGACCTGGGCAAGTCGAGAAATATCTATAATTCCAACCAAAAATAATTGAGAAAAAACTTGGTGGTAGCACACTCAAGTTGCTGTTGGGCATTCAAAGTCATTAAATGATACGAAAAAGTGCTTTAAAAGCAAGTATGTAATCATACAAAAACTGAATATAATACAAAGAAAAATGACCAGTGTCAAAATCTTTCACATAAAAAATCTCCCTCCTTATACGAACAACAAAAATGTTGGCTTATAAACGGGTAAGGAGAAAATAAGAAAGAACCCGAATATAACAATAACAAACTTGTGTGGCTAATAAAAGCGCTAGTCGTATCAATAAACCTGTATTAGGTTGGATCTGATCATGTGGGCTCAGTGGCGTGATGGGAAGTGCGTTGGCTACTAAGCGGTTGGTCATGGTTCAATACACGATGTAGGCACAAGAAGTTTGTCAATTAAAATGAAAAAGTACACCAGCACCACTAGAGCAAAGGAATCTGATGATCGACATTGGCAAGTCGTGCAATAGTTATAATTCCAGCCAAAAATAATTGAGAAACAAATTGGAAGTAGCACACTCAAGTTGTCGTTGGGCATTCAAAGTCATTAAATGATACGAAAAAGTGCTTTAAAAGCAAGTATGTAATCCTACAAAAAATTGTATATAACAAATTAAAATGACCAGTGTCAAAATCTTTCACATAAAAAATCTCCCTCCTTATATGAACAGTAAAAATGTTGGCTTCTAAACGAGTAATGAGAAAATAAGAAAGAACCTGAATATAACAACAACAAACTTGTGTGGCTAATAAAAGCGCCAGTCGTTTCAATGCAATTGATAAACAGAAAAAAACCTGCATTAGGTTGGATCTGATCATGTGGGCTCAGTGGCGTGATGCGAAGTGTGTTGGCTACTAAGCGACTGGTCATGGTTCAATAGGCACAAGAAGTTTTTCAATTAAAATGAAAAAGTAGTCCAGCACCACTAGAGCAAAGGAATCTGATGATCGACCTGGGCAAGTCGAGAAATATCTATAATTCCAACCAAAAATAATTGAGAAAAAACTTGGTGGTAGCACACTCAAGTTGCTGTTGGGCATTCAAAGTCATTAAATGATACGAAAAAGTGCTTTAAAAGCAAGTATGTAATCATACAAAAACTGAATATAATACAAAGAAAAATGACCAGTGTCAAAATCTTTCACATAAAAAATCTCCCTCCTTATACGAACAACAAAAATGTTGGCTTATAAACGGGTAAGGAGAAAATAAGAAAGAACCCGAATATAACAACAACAAACATGTGTGGCTAATAAAAGCGCTAGTCGTTTCAATGCAATTGATAAACAGAAAAAAACCTGTATTAGGTTGGATCTGATCATGTGGGCTCAGTGGCGTGATGTGAAGTGCGTTGGCTACTAAGCGGCTGGTCATGGTTCAATACACGATGTAGGCACAAGAAGTTTTTCAATTAAAATGAAAAAGTAGACCAGCACCACTAGAGCAAAGGAATCTGATGATCGGCCTTGGAAAGTCGTGAAATAGCTCCAGCCAAAAATAATTGAGAAAAAACTTGGTGGTAGCACACTTGAGTTGTTATTGGGCACTCAAAGTATTAAATGATACGCAAAAGTGCTTTAAAAGTATGTAATCATACAAAAACTGAATATAATACAAATACAAATGACCAGTGTCAAAATCTTTCACATAAAAAATCTCCCTCCTTATATGAACAACAAAAATGTTGGCTTATAAACGAGTAAGGAGAAAATAAGAAAGAACCCGAATAAACAACAACAAACTTGTGTGGCTAGTAAAAGCGCTGGTCGTTTCAATGCAATTGATAAACAGAAAAAACCTGCATTAGGTTGGATCTGATCATGTGGGCTCAGTGGCGTGTTGCGAAGTGTGTTGCTACTAAGCGGATGGTCATGGTTCAATACACGATGTAGGCACAAGAAGTTTTTCAATTAAAATGAAAAAGTAGACCAGCACCACTAGAGCAAAGAAATCTGATGATCGACCTTGGCAAAACGCTATAACTCCAGCCAAAAATAATTGAGAAAAAATTTGGTGGTAGCACACTCAAGTTGTTGTTGGGCATTTAAAGTCATTAAATGATACGAAAGAGTGCTTTAAAAGCAAGTATGTAATCATACAAAAACTGAATATAATACAAATACAAATGACCAGTGTCAAAATCTTTAACATAAAAAATCTCCCTCCTTATATGAACAACAAAAATGTTGGCTTATAAACGAGTAAGGAGAAAATAAGAAAGAACCCGAATAAACAACAACAAACTTGTGTGGCTAATAAAAGCGCTGGTCGTTTCAATGCAATTGATAAACAGAAAAAACCTGCATTAGGTTGGATCTGATCATGTGGGCTCAGTGGCGTGTTGCGAAGTGTGTTGCTACTAAGCGGATGGTCATGGTTCAATACACGATGTAGGCACAAGAAGTTTTTCAATTAAAATGAAAAAGTAGACCAGCACCACTAGAGCAAAGGAATCTGATGATCGACCTGGGCAAGTCGGGAAATAGCTATAATTCCAGCCAAAAATAATTGAGAAAAAACTTGGTGGTAGCACACTCAAGTTGCTGTTGGGCATTCAAAGTCATAAAATGATACGAAAGAGTGCTTTAAAAGCAAGTATGTAATCATACAAAAACTGAATATAATACAAATACAAATGACCAGTGTCAAAATCTTTCACATAAAAAATCTCCCTCCTTATATGAACAACAAAAATGTTGGCTTATAAACGAGTAAGGAGAAAATAAGAAAGAACCCGCATAAACAACAACAAACTTGGGTGGCTAATAAAAGCGCTAGTCGTTTCAATTCAATTGATAAACAGAAAAAAACCTGTGGTACTTTGGATCTAATCATGTGGGCTCAGTGGCGTGATGCGAAGTGCGTTGGCTACTAAGCGCTGGTCATGGTTTAATACACGATGTAGGCAGAAGAAGTTTTTCAATTAAAATGAAAAAGTAGGCTAGCACCACTAGAGCAAAGGAATCTGATGATCGACCTTGGCAAAACGCTATAACTCCAGCCAAAAATAATTGAGAAAAAATTTGGTGGTAGCACACTCAAGTTGTTGTTGGGCATTTAAAGTCATTAAATGATACCAAAGAGTGCTTTAAAAGCAAGTATGTTATCATACAAAAACTGAATATAATACAAATAAAAATGACCAGTGTCAAAATCTTTCACATAAAAAATCTCCCTCCTTATATGAACAACAAAAATGTTGGGTTATAAACGAGTAAGGAGAAAATAAGAAAGAATCCGAATATAACAACAACAAACTTGTGTGGCTAATAAAAGCGCTGGTTGTTTCAATGCAATTGATAAACAGAAAAAACCTGCATTAGGTTGGATCTGATCATGTGGGCTCAGTGGCGTGATGCGAAGTGTGTTGCTACTAAGCGGATGGTCATGGTTCAATACACGATGTAGGCACAAGAAGTTTTTCAATTAAAATGAAAAAGTAGACCAGCACCACTAGAGCAAAGAAATCTGATGATCGACCTTGGCAAGTCGGGAAATAGCTATAATTCCAGCCAAAAATAATTGATAAAAAACTTGGTGGTAGCACACTCAAGTTGTTGTTGGGCATTCAAAGTCATTAAATGATACGAAAGAGTGCTTTAAAAGCAAGTATGTAATCATACAAAAACTGAATATAATACAAATAAAAATGACCAGTGTCAAAATCTTTCACATAAAAAATCTCCCTCCTTATACGAACAACAAAAATGTTGGCTTATAAACGGGTAAGGAGAAAATAAGAAAGAACCCGAATATAACAACAACAAACTTGTGTGGCTAATAAAAGCGCTAGTCGTATCAATGCAATTGATAAACAGAAAAAAACCTGTATTAGGTTGGATCTGATCATGTGGGCTCAGTGGCGTGATGGGAAGTGCGTTGGCTACTAAGCGGTTGGTCATGGTTCAATACACGATGTAGGCACAAGAAGTTTGTCAATTAAAATGAAAAAGTACACCAGCACCACTAGAGCAAAGGAATCTGATGATCGACATTGGCAAGTCGTGCAATAGTTATAATTCCAGCCAAAAATAATTGAGAAACAAATTGGAAGTAGCACACTCAAGTTGTCGTTGGGCATTCAAAGTCATTAAATGATACGAAAAAGTGCTTTAAAAGCAAGTATGTAATCCTACAAAAAATTGTATATAACAAATTAAAATGACCAGTGTCAAAATCTTTCACATAAAAAATCTCCCTCCTTATATGAACAGTAAAAATGTTGGCTTCTAAACGAGTAATGAGAAAATAAGAAAGAACCTGAATATAACAACAACAAACTTGTGTGGCTAATAAAAGCGCCAGTCGTTTCAATGCAATTGATAAACAGAAAAAAACCTGCATTAGGTTGGATCTGATCATGTGGGCTCAGTGACGTGATGCGAAGTGTGTTGGCTACTAAGCGACTGGTTTTTCAATTAAAATGAAAAAGTAGACCAGCACCACTAGAGCAAAGGAATCTGATGATCGACCTGGGCAAGTCGAGAAATATCTATAATTCCAACCAAAAATAATTGAGAAAAAACTTGGTGGTAGCACACTCAAGTTGCTGTTGGGCATTCAAAGTCATTAAATGATACGAAAAAGTGCTTTAAAAGCAAGTATGTAATCATACAAAAACTGAATATAATACAAATACAAATGACCAGTGTCAAAATCTTTCACATAAAAAATCTCCCTCCTTATATGAACAACAAAAATGTTGGCTTATAAACGAGTAAGGAGAAAATAAGAAAGAACCCGAATAAACAACAACAAACTTGTGTGGCTAATAAAAGCGCTGGTCGTTTCAATGCAATTGATAAACAGAAAAAACCTGCATTAGGTTGGATCTGATCATGTGGGCTCAGTGGCGTGTTGCGAAGTGTGTTGCTACTAAGCGGATGGTCATGGTTCAATACACGATGTAGGCACAAGAAGTTTTTCAATTAAAATGAAAAAGTAGACCAGCACCACTAGAGCAAAGAAATCTGATGATCGACCTTGGCAAGTCGGGAAATAGCTATAATTCCAGCCAAAAATAATTGAGAAAAAACTTGGTGGTAGCACACTAAAGTTGTTGTTGGGCATTCAAAGTCATAAAATGATACGAAAGAGTGCTTTAAAAGCAAGTATGTAATCATACAAAAACTGAATATAATACAAATAAAAATGACCAGTGTCAAAATCTTTCACATAAAAAATCTCCCTCCAATATGAACAACAAAAATGTTGGCTTATAAACAAGTAAGGAGAAAATAAGAAAGCACCCGCATAAACAACAACAAACTTGGGTGGCTAATAAAAGCGCTAGTCGTTTCAATTCAATTGATAAACAGAAAAAAACCTGTGGTACGTTGGATCTAATCATGTGGGCTCAGTGGCGTGATGCGAAGTGCGTTGGCTACTAAGCGCTGGTCATGGTTTAATACACGATGTAGGCAGAAGAAGTTTTTCAATTAAAATGAAAAAGTAGGCTAGCACCACTAGAGCAAAGGAATCTGATGATCGACCTTGGCAAAACGCTATAACTCCAGCCAAAAATAATTGAGAAAAAATTTGGTGGTAGCACACTCAAGTTGTTGTTGGGCATTTAAAGTCATTAAATGATACGAAAGAGTGCTTTAAAAGCAAGTATGTAATCATACAAAAACTGAATATAATACAAATAAAAATGACCAGTGTCAAAATCTTTCACATAAAAAATCTCCCCCCTTATATGAACAACAAAAATGTTGGGTTATAAACGAGTAAGGAGAAAATAAGAAAGAATCCGAATATAACAACAACAAACTTGTGTGGCTAATAAAAGCGCTGGTCGTTTCAATGCAATTGATAAACAGAAAAAACCTGCATTAGGTTGGATCTGATCATGTGGGCTCAGTGGCGTGATGCGAAGTGTGTTGCTACTAAGCGGATGGTCATGGTTCAATACACGATGTAGGCACAAGAAGTTTTTCAATTAAAATGAAAAAGTAGACCAGCACCACTAGAGCAAAGAAATCTGATGATCGACCTTGGCAAGTCGGGAAATAGCTATAATTCCAGCCAAAAATAATTGATAAAAAACTTGGTGGTAGCACACTCAAGTTGTTGTTGGGCATTCAAAGTCATTAAATGATACGAAAGAGTGCTTTAAAAGCAAGTATGTAATCATACAAAAACTGAATATAATACAAATAAAAATGACCAGTGTCAAAATCTTTCACATAAAAAATCTCCCTCCTTATACGAACAACAAAAATGTTGGCTTATAAACGGGTAAGGAGAAAATAAGAAAGAACCCGAATATAACAACAACAAACTTGTGTGGCTAATAAAAGCGCTAGTCGTATCAATGCAATTGATAAACAGAAAAAAACCTGTATTAGGTTGGATCTGATCATGTGGGCTCAGTGGCGTGATGGGAAGTGCGTTGGCTACTAAGCGGTTGGTCATGGTTCAATACACGATGTAGGCACAAGAAGTTTGTCAATTAAAATGAAAAAGTACACCAGCACCACTAGAGCAAAGGAATCTGATGATCGACATTGGCAAGTCGTGCAATAGTTATAATTCCAGCCAAAAATAATTGAGAAACAAATTGGAAGTAGCACACTCAAGTTGTCGTTGGGCATTCAAAGTCATTAAATGATACGAAAAAGTGCTTTAAAAGCAAGTATGTAATCCTACAAAAAATTGTATATAACAAATTAAAATGACCAGTGTCAAAATCTTTCACATAAAAAATCTCCCTCCTTATATGAACAGTAAAAATGTTGGCTTCTAAACGAGTAATGAGAAAATAAGAAAGAACCTGAATATAACAACAACAAACTTGTGTGGCTAATAAAAGCGCCAGTCGTTTCAATGCAATTGATAAACAGAAAAAAACCTGCATTAGGTTGGATCTGATCATGTGGGCTCAGTGGCGTGATGCGAAGTGTGTTGGCTACTAAGCGACTGGTCATGGTTCAATAGGCACAAGAAGTTTTTCAATTAAAATGAAAAAGTAGACCAGCACCACTAGAGCAAAGGAATCTGATGATCGACCTGGGCAAGTCGAGAAATATCTATAATTCCAACCAAAAATAGTTGAGAAAAAACTTGGTGGTAGCACACTCAAGTTGCTGTTGGGCATTCAAAGTCATTAAATGATACGAAAAAGTGCTTTAAAAGCAAGTATGTAATCATACAAAAACTGAATATAATACAAAGAAAAATGACCAGTGTCAAAATCTTTCACATAAAAAATCTCCCTCCTTATACGAACAACAAAAATGTTGGCTTATAAACGGGTAAGGAGAAAATAAGAAAGAACCCGAATATAACAACAACAAACATGTGTGGCTAATAAAAGCGCTAGTCGTTTCAATGCAATTGATAAACAGAAAAAAACCTGTATTAGGTTGGATCTGATCATGTGGGCTCAGTGGCGTGATGTGAAGTGCATTGGCTACTAAGCGGCTGGTCATGGTTCAATACACGATGTAGGCACAAGAAGTTTTTCAATTAAAATGAAAAAGTAGACCAGCACCACTAGAGCAAAGGAATCTGATGATCGGCCTTGGAAAGTCGTGAAATAGCTCCAGCCAAAAATAATTGAGAAAAAACTTGGTGGTAGCACACTTGAGTTGTTATTGGGCACTCAAAGTATTAAATGATACGCAAAAGTGCTTTAAAAGTATGTACTCATACAAAAACTGAATATAATACAAATAAAAATGACAAGTGTCAAAATCTTTCACATAATAAATCTCCCTCCTTATACGAACAACACAAATGTTGGCTTATAAACGGGTAAGGAGAAAATAAGAAAGAACCCGAATATAACAACAACAAACTTGTGTGGCTAATATAAGCGCTAGTCGTTTCAATGCAATTGATAAACAGAAAAAACCTGTATTAGGTTGGATCTGATCATGTGGGCTCAGTGGCGTGTTGCGAAGTGTGTTGCTACTAAGCGGATGGTCATGGTTCAATACACGATGTAGGCACAAGAAGTTTTTCAATTAAAATGAAAAAGTAGACCAGCACCACTAGAGCAAAGAAATCTGATGATCGACCTTGGCAAGTCGGGAAATAGCTATAATTCCAGCCAAAAATAATTGAGAAAAAACTTGGTGGTAGCACACTAAAGTTGTTGTTGGGCATTCAAAGTCATAAAATGATACGAAAGAGTGCTTTAAAAGCAAGTATGTAATCATACAAAAACTGAATATAATACAAATAAAAATGACCAGTGTCAAAATCTTTCACATAAAAAATCTCCCTCCAATATGAACAACAAAAATGTTGGCTTATAAACAAGTAAGGAGAAAATAAGAAAGCACCCGCATAAACAACAACAAACTTGGGTGGCTAATAAAAGCGCTTGTCGTTTCAATTCAATTGATAAACAGAAAAAAACCTGTGGTACGTTGGATCTAATCATGTGGGCTCAGTGGCGTGATGCGAAGTGCGTTGGCTACTAAGCGCTGGTCATGGTTTAATACACGATGTAGGCAAAAGAAGTTTTTCAATTAAAATGAAAAAGTAGGCTAGCACCACTAGAGCAAAGGAATCTGATGATCGACCTTGGCAAAACGCTATAACTCCAGCCAAAAATAATTGAGAAAAAATTTGGTGGTAGCACACTCAAGTTGTTGTTGGGCATTTAAAGTCATTAAATGATACGAAAGAGTGCTTTAAAAGCAAGTATGTAATCATACAAAAACTGAATATAATACAAATAAAAATGACCAGTGTCAAAATCTTTCACATAAAAAATCTCCCTCCTTATATGAACAACAAAAATGTTGGGTTATAAACGAGTAAGGAGAAAATAAGAAAGAATCCGTATATAACATTAATCCGTATATCCATTAAAACCAATTCTAAAAATAATTGTCATACAATGAATTGCTGGTTTACTCATTACATGCTGTTTAGGCATAACACTAACAACATGTGATTGAGTAAAACTAGTATACCGATAAAATGATAAAAAAAATTAATGCGAATTATAAGGGACATCGATAAATAAGACACGGAAATTTCTCCGCATTAGTTCAGCCGCCATCCCTGGAGATAAAATCGGACACAACAACCACCTACAGTCACCGAATATCACGCCACACATCTTTCCTATCATTCTTTCTCTTCCTTAACCTCACCCTCACGCCCGCGCTGTGTTGAAACATTTAAAGGGTATTCATAATCCCTTGAGCGCGTGTAGATTATAAAAAAAAAAAAAAAAAAAAAAAAAAATAACAACAACAAACTTGTGTGGCTAATAAAAGCGCTGGTCGTTTCAATGCAATTGATAAACAGAAAAAACCTGCATTAGGTTGGATCTGATCATGTGGGCTCAGTGGCGTGATGCGAAGTGTGTTGCTACTAAGCGGATGGTCATGGTTCAATACACGATGTAGGCACAAGAAGTTTTTCAATTAAAATGAAAAAGTAGACCAGCACCACTAGAGCAAAGAAATCTGATGATCGACCTTGGCAAGTCGGGAAATAGCTATAATTCCAGCCAAAAATAATTGATAAAAAACTTGGTGGTAGCACACTCAAGTTGTTGTTGGGCATTCAAAGTCATTAAATGATACGAAAGAGTGCTTTAAAAGCAAGTATGTAATCATACAAAAATTGAATATAATACAAATAAAAATGACCAGTGTCAAAATCTTTCACATAAAAAATCTCCCTCCTAATATGAACAACAAAAATGTTGGCTTATAAACGAGTAAGGAGAAAATAAGAAAGCACCCGCATAAACAACAACAAACTTGTGTGGCTAATAAAAGCGCTAGTCGTTTCAATGCAATTGATAAACGGAAAAAACCTGTATTAGGTTGGATCTGATCATGTGGGCTCAGTGGCGTGATGCGAAGTGCGTTGGCTGATAAGCGGCTGGTCATGGTTCAATAGGCACAAGAAGTTTTTCAATTAAAATGAAAAAGTAGGCCAGCACCACTAAAGCAAAGGAATCTGATGATCGACCTTGGCAAAACGCTATAACTCCAGCCAAAAATAATTGAGAAAAAATTTGGTTGTAGCACACTCAAGTTGTTGTTGGGCATTTAAAGTCATTAAATGATACGAAAGAGTGCTTTAAAAGCAAGTATGTAATCATACAAAAACTGAATATAATACAAATAAAAATGACCAGTGTCAAAATCTTTCACATACAAAATCTCACTCCTTATATGAACAACAAAAATGTTGGGTTATAAACGAGTAAGGAGAAAATAAGAAAGAATCCGAATATAACAACAACAAACTTGTGTGGCTAATAAAAGCGCTGGTCGTTTCAATGCAATTGATAAACGGAAAAAACCTGTATTAGGTTGGATCTGATCATGTGGGCTCAGTGGCGTGATGCGAAGTGCGTTAGCTGATAAGCGGCTGGTCATGGTTCAATAGGCACAAGAAGTTTTTCAATTAAAATGAAAAAGTAGACCAGCACCACTAGAGCAAAGGAATCTGATGATCGACCTTGGCAAGTCGAGAAATAGCTATAATTCCAGCCAAAAATAATTGAGAAAAAACTTGGTGGTAGCACACTCAAGTCGATGTTGGGCATTCAAAGTCATTCAATGATTCGAAAGTGTGCTTTAAAGGCAAGTATGTAATCATACAAAAACTGAATATAATACAAATAAAAATGACCAGTGTCAAAATCTTTCACATAAAAAATCTCCATCCTTATATGAACAACAAAAATGTTTTTTATAAACGAGTAAGGAGAAAATAAGAAAGAACCCGAATAAACAACAACAAACTTGTGTGGCTAATAAAAGCGCTAGTCGTTTCAATGCAATTGATAAACAGAAAAAAACCTGTATTAGGTTGGATCTGATCATGTGGGCTCAGTGGCGTGATGGGAAGTGCGTTGGCTACTAAGCGGCTGGTCATGGTTCAATAGGCACAAGAAGTTTTTCAATTAAAATGAAAAAGTAGACCAGCACCACTAGAGCAAAGGAATTTGATGATCGACCTTGGCAAGTCGAGAAATAGCTATAATTCCAGCCAAAAAAAATTGAGAAAAAACTTGGTGGTATCACACTCAAGTTGTTGTTGGGCATTCAAAGTCATTAAATGATACGAAAGAGTGCTTTAAAAGCAAGTATGTAATCATACAAAAACTGAATATAATACAAATAAAAATGACCAGTGTCAAAATCTTTCACACAAAAAATCTCCCTCTTTATATGAACAACAAAAATGTTGGCTTATAAACGAGTAAGGAGAAAATAAGAATGAACCCAAACAAAGAACAACAAACTTTTATGGCTAGTAAAAGCGCTAGTCGTTTATATGCAATTGATAAACAGAAAAAAACCTGCATTAGGTTGGATCTGATCATGTGGGCTCAGTGGAGTGATGCGCAGTGCGTTGGCTACTAAGCGACTGGTCATGGTTCAATAGACACAAGAAGTTTTTCAATTAAAATGAAAAAGTAGACCAGCAACACTAGAGCAAAGGAATCTGATGATCGACCTTGGCAAAACGCTATAACTCCATCCAAAAATAATTGAGAAAAAATTTGGCGGTAGCACACTCAAGTTGTTGTTGAGCATTCAAAGTCATTAAATGATACGAAAAAGGGCTTTTAAACCAAGTATGTAATCATACAAGAACTGAATATAATACAAATAAAAATGACCAGTGTCAAAATCTTTCACATAAAATATCTCCCTCCTTTTATGAACAACAAAAATGTTGGCTTATAAACGAGTAAGGAGAAAATAAGAGAGAACCCGAATATAACAACAACAAACTTGTGTGGCTAATAAAAGCGCTAGTCGTTTATATGCAATTGATAAACAGAAAAAAACCTGCATTAGGTTGGATCTGATCATGTGGGCTCAGTGGAGTGATGCGAAGTGCGTTGGCTACTAAGCGACTGGTCATGGTTCAATAGACACAAGAAGTTTTTCAATTAAAATGAAAAAGTAGACCAGCAACACTAGAGCAAATGAATCTGATGATCGACCTTGGCAAGTCGAGAAATAGCTATAATTCCAGCCAAAAATAATTGAGAAAAAACTTGGTAGTAGCACACTCAAGGTGTTGTTGGGCATTCAAAGTCATTAAATGATATAAAAGAGTGCTTTAAAAGCAAGTATGTAATCATACAAAAACTGAATATAATAAAAATAAAAATGACCAGTGTCAAAATCCTTCACATAAAAAATCTCCCTCCTTTTATGAACAACAAAAATGTTGGCTTATAAACGAGTAAGGAGAAAATAAGAAAGAACCCAAACAAAGAACAACAAACTTTTATGGCTAGTAAAAGCGCTAGTCGTTATATGCAATTGATAAACAGAAAAAAACCTGCATTAGGTTGGATCTGATCATGTGGGCTCAGTGGAGTGATGCGAAGTGCGTTGGCTACTAAGCGACTGGTCATGGTTTAATAGACACAAGAAGTTTTTCAATTAAAATGAAAAAGTAGACCAGCAACACTAGAGCAAAGGAATCTGATGATCGACCTTGGCAAAACGCTATAACTCCATCCAAAAATAATTGAGAAAAAATTTGGCGGTAGCACACTCAAGTTGTTGTTGAGCATTCAAAGTCATTAAATGATACGAAAGAGGGCTTTTAAACCAAGTATGTAATCATACAAGAACTGAATATAATACAAATAAAAATGACCAGTGTCAAAATCTTTCACATAAAAAATCTCCCTCCTTTTACGAACAACAAAAATGTTGGCTTATAAACGGGTAAGGAGAAAATAAGAAAGAACCCGAATATAACAACAACAAACTTGTGTGGCTAATAAAAGCGCTAGTCGTTTCAATGCAATTGATAAACAGAAAAAAACCTGTATTAGGTTGGATCTGATCATGTGGGCTCAGTGGCGTGATGGGAAGTGCGTTGGCTACTAAGCGGCTGGTCATGGTTCAATAGGCACAAGAAGTTTTTCAATTAAAATGAAAAAGTAGACCAGCACCACTAGAGCAAAGGAATTTGATGATCGACCTTGGCAAGTCGAGAAATAGCTATAATTCCAGCCAAAAAAAATTGAGAAAAAACTTGGTGGTATCACACTCAAGTTGTTGTTGGGCATTCAAAGTCATTAAATGATACGAAAGAGTGCTTTAAAAGCAAGTATGTAATCATACAAAAACTGAATATAATACAAATAAAAATGACCAGTGTCAAAATCTTTCACACAAAAAATCTCCCTCTTTATATGAACAACAAAAATGTTGGCTTATAAACGAGTAAGGAGAAAATAAGAATGAACCCAAACAAAGAACAACAAACTTTTATGGCTAGTAAAAGCGCTAGTCGTTTATATGCAATTGATAAACAGAAAAAAACCTGCATTAGGTTGGATCTGATCATGTGGGCTCAGTGGAGTGATGCGCAGTGCGTTGGCTACTAAGCGACTGGTCATGGTTCAATAGACACAAGAAGTTTTTCAATTAAAATGAAAAAGTAGACCAGCAACACTAGAGCAAAGGAATCTGATGATCGACCTTGGCAAAACGCTATAACTCCATCCAAAAATAATTGAGAAAAAATTTGGCGGTAGCACACTCAAGTTGTTGTTGAGCATTCAAAGTCATTAAATGATACGAAAAAGGGCTTTTAAACCAAGTATGTAATCATACAAGAACTGAATATAATACAAATAAAAATGACCAGTGTCAAAATCTTTCACATAAAATATCTCCCTCCTTTTATGAACAACAAAAATGTTGGCTTATAAACGAGTAAGGAGAAAATAAGAGAGAACCCGAATATAACAACAACAAACTTGTGTGGCTAATAAAAGCGCTAGTCGTTTCAATGCAATTGATAAACAGAAAAAAACCTGTATTAGGTTGGATCTGATCATGTGGGCTCAGTGGCGTGATGGGAAGTGCGTTGGCTACTAAGCGGCTGGTCATGGTTCAATAGGCACAAGAAGTTTTTCAATTAAAATGAAAAAGTAGACCAGCAACACTAGAGCAAATGAATCTGATGATCGACCTTGGCAAGTCGAGAAATAGCTATAATTCCAGCCAAAAATAATTGAGAAAAAACTTGGTAGTAGCACACTCAAGGTGTTGTTGGGCATTCAAAGTCATTAAATGATATAAAAGAGTGCTTTAAAAGCAAGTATGTTATCATACAAAAACTGAATATAATAAAAATAAAAATGACCAGTGTCAAAATCCTTCACATAAAAAATCTCCCTCCTTTTATGAACAACAAAAATGTTGGCTTATAAACGAGTAAGGAGAAAATAAGAAAGAACCCAAACAAAGAACAACAAACTTTTATGGCTAGTAAAAGCGCTAGTCGTTATATGCAATTGATAAACAGAAAAAAACCTGCATTAGGTTGGATCTGATCATGTGGGCTCAGTGGAGTGATGCGAAGTGCGTTGGCTACTAAGCGACTGGTCATGGTTCAATAGACACAAGAAGTTTTTCAATTAAAATGAAAAAGTAGACCAGCAACACTAGAGCAAAGGAATCTGATGATCGACCTTGGCAAAACGCTATAAGTCCATCCAAAAATAATTGAGAAAAAATTTGGCGGTAGCACACTCAAGTTGTTGTTGAGCATTCAAAGTCATTAAATGATACGAAAGAGGGCTTTTAAACCAAGTATGTAATCATACAAGAACTGAATATAATACAAATAAAAATGACCAGTGTCAAAATCTTTCACATAAAATATCTCCCTCCTTTTATGAACAACAAAAATGTTGGCTTATAAACGAGTAAGGAGAAAATAAGAGAGAACCCGAATATAACAACAACAAACTTGTGTGGCTAATAAAAGCGCTAGTCGTTTCAATGCAATTGATAAACAGAAAAAAACCTGTATTAGGTTGGATCTGATCATGTGGACTCAGTGGCGTGATGCGAAGTGCGTTGACTATTAAGCGGCTGGTCATGGTTCAATAGGCACAAGAAGTTTTTCAATTAAAATGAAAAAGTAGACCAGCAACACTAGAGCAAATGAATCTGATGATCGACCTTGGCAAGTCGAGAAATAGCTATAATTCCAGCCAAAAATAATTGAGAAAAAACTTGGTGGTAGCACACTTGAGTTGTTATTCGGCACTCAAAGTCATTAAATGATACGAAAGAGTGCTTTAAAAGCAAGTATGTAATCATACAAAAACTGAATATAATACAAATAAAAATGACCAGTGTCAAAATCTTTCACATAAAAATCTCCCTCCTTATATGAAAAACAAAAATGTTGGCTTATAAACGAGTAAGGAGAAAATAAGAAAGCACCCGAACAAACAACAACAAACTTGTGTGACTAAAAAAAGCGCTAGTCGTTTCAATGCAATTGATAAACAGAAAAAACCTGTATTACGTTGGATCTGATCATGTGGGCTCAGTGGCGTGATGCGAAGTGCGTTATCTACTAAGCGGCTGGTCATGGTTCAATAGGCACAAGAAGTTTTTCAATTAAAATGAAAGAGTAGACCAGCACCACTAGAGCAAAGGAATCTGACGATCGACCTTGGCAAGTCGAGAAATAGCTATAATTCCAGCCAAAAAAAAATTGAGAAAAAACTTGGTGGTAGCACAATCAAGTTGTTGTTGGGCATTCAAAGTCATTAAATGATACGAAAGAGTGCTTTAAAAGCAAGTATGTAATCATACAAAAACTGAATATAATACAAATAAAAATGACCAGTGTCAAAATCTTTCACATAAAAAATCTCCCTCCTTATATGAACAACAAAAATGTTGGCTTATAAACGAGTAAGGAGAAAATAAGAAAGAACCCGAACAAACAACAACAAACTTGTATGGCTAATAAAAGCGCTAGTCGTTTATAAGCAATTGATAAACAGAAAAAAACCTGCATTAGGTTGGATCTGATCATGTGGGCTCAGTGGCGTGATGCGAAGTGCGTTGGCTACTAAGCGACTGGTCATGGTTCAATAGGCACAAGAACTTTTTCAATTAAAATGAAAAAGTAGACCAGCACCACAAGAGCAAAGGAATCTGATGATCGACCTTGGCAAGTCGTGAAATAGCTATAATTCCATCACAAATAATACGAAAAAGTGATTTAAAAGCAAGTATGTAATCATACAAAAACTGAATATAATACAAATAAAAATTACCAGTGTCAAAATCTTTCACATAAAAAAATCTCCCTCCTTATATAAACAACAAAAATGTTGGCTTATAAAGGAGTAAGGAGAAAATAAGAAAGCACCCGAATAAACAACAAAAAACTTGTGTGGCTAATAAAAGCGCTAGTCATTTCAATGCAATAGATAAACAGAAAAAACCTGTATTACGTTGGATCTAATCATGTGGGCTCAGTGGCGTGATGCGAAGTGCGTTGGCTACTAAGCGCTGGTCATGGTTCAATACACGATGTAGGCAGAAGAAGTTTTTCAATTAAAATGAAAAAGTAGGCCAGCACCCCTAGAGCAAAGGAATCTGATGATCGACCTTGGCAAAACGCTATAACTCCAGCCAAAAATAATTGAGAAAAAATTTGGTGGTAGCACACTCAAGTTGTTGTTGGGCATTCAAAGTCATTAAATGATACAAAAGAGTGCTTTAAAAGCAAGTATGTAATCATACAAAAACTGAATATAATACAAATAAAAATGACCAGTGTCAAAATCTTTCACATAAAAAATCTCCCTCCTTATACGAACAACAAAAATGTTGGCTTATAAACGGGTATGGAGAAAATAAGAAAGAACCCGAATATAACAACAACAAACTTGTGTGGCTAATAAAAGCGCTAGTCGTTTCAATGCAATTGATAAACAGAAAAAAACCTGTATTAGGTTGGATCTGATCATGTGGGCTCAGTGGCGTGATGCGAAGTGCGTTGGCTACTAAGCGGCTGGTCATGGTTCAATAGGCACAAGAAGTTTTTCAATTAAAATGAAAAAGTAGACCAGCACCACTACAGCAAATGAATCTGATGATCGACCTTGGCAAGTCGAGAAATAGCTATAATTCCAGCCAAAAATAATTGAGAAAAAACTTGGTGGTAGCACACTCAAGGTGTTGTTGGGCATTCAAAATCATTAAATGATACGAAACAGTGCTTTAAAAGCAAGTATGTCATCATACAAAAACTGAATATAATAGAAATAAAAATGACCAGTGTCAAAATCTTTCACATAAAAAATCTCCCTCCTTATATTAACAACAAAAATGTTGGCTTATAAACCAGTAAGGAGAAAATAAGAAAGAACCCGAATAAACCACTACAAACTTGTGTGGCTAATAAAAGCGCTGATCGTTTCAATGCAATTGATAAACAGAAAAAAACCTGTATTAGGTGGGATCTGAACATGTGGGCTCAGTGGTGTTAGCGAAGTGCGTTGGCTACTAAGCGGATGGTCATGGTTCAATACACGATGTAGGCACAAGAAGTTTTTCAATTAAAATGAAAAAGTAGACCAGCACTACTAGAGCAAAGAAATCTGATGATCGACCTTGGCAAGTCGGGAAATAGCTATTATTCCAGCCAAAAATAATTGAGAAAAAACTTGGTGGTAGCACACTCAAGTTGTTGGGCATTCAAATTCATTAAATGATACGAAAGAGTGCTTTAAAAGCAAGTATGTAATCATACAAAAACTGAATATAATAAAAATAAAAATGAGCAGTGTCAAAATCTTTCACATAAAAAATCTCCCTCCTTATATTAACTGCAAAAATGTTGGCTTATAAACGAGTAAGGAGAAAATAAGAAAGAACCCGAATATAACAACAACAAACTTGTGTGGCTTATAAAAGCGCTAGTCGTTTCAATGCAATTGATAAACAGAAAAAAACCTGCATTAGGTTGGATCTGCTCATGTGGGCTCAGTGGCGTGATGCGAAGTGCGTTGGCTACTAAGTGGCTGGTCATGGTTCAATAGGCACAAAAAGTTTTTCAATTAAAATGAAAAAGTAGACCAGCACCACTAGAGCAAAGGAATCTGATGATCGACCTGGGCAAGTCGAGAAATAGCTAAAATGCCAACCAAAAATAATTGAGGAAAAACTTGGTGGTAGCACACTCAAGTTGTTGTTGGGCATTCAAAGTCATTAAATGATACGAAAGAGTGCTTTAAAAGCGAGTATGTAATCATACAAAAACTGAATATAATACTAATAAAAATGACCAGTGTCAAAATCTTTCTGATAAAAAATCTCCCTCCTTATATGAACATCAAAAATGTTGGGTTATAAACGAGTAAGGAGAAAATAAGAAAGCACCCGAACAAACAACAACAAACTTGTATGGCTAATAAAAGCGCTAGTCGTTTATTTGCAATTGATAAACAGAAAAAAACCTGCATTAGGTTGGATCTGATCATGTGGGCTCAGTGGCGTGATGCGAAGTGCGTTGGCTACTAATCGCTGGCCATGGTTCAATACACGATGTAGTCAGAAGTAGTTTTTCAATTACAATGAAAAAGTAGGCCAGCACCACAAGAGCAAAGGAATCTGATGATCGACCTTGGCAAGTCGTGAAATAGCTATAATTCCATCACAAATAATACGAAAAAGTGATTTAAAAGCAAGTATGTAATCATACAAAAACTGAATATAATACAAATAAAAATTACCAGTGTCAAAATCTTTCACATAAAAAAATCTCCCTCCTTATATAAACAACAAAAATGTTGGCTTATAAAGGAGTAAGGAGAAAATAAGAAAGCACCCGAATAAACAACAAAAAACTTGTGTGGCTAATAAAAGCGCTAGTCATTTCAATGCAATAGATAAACAGAAAAAACCTGTATTACGTTGGATCTAATCATGTGGGCTCAGTGGCGTGATGCGAAGTGCGTTGGCTACTAAGCGCTGGTCATGGTTCAATACACGATGTAGGCAGAAGAAGTTTTTCAATTAAAATGAAAAAGTAGGCCAGCACCCCTAGAGCAAAGGAATCTGATGATCGACCTTGGCAAAACGCTATAACTCCAGCCAAAAATAATTGAGAAAAAATTTGGTGGTAGCACACTCAAGTTGTTGTTGGGCATTCAAAGTCATTAAATGATACAAAAGAGTGCTTTAAAAGCAAGTATGTAATCATACAAAAACTGAATATAATACAAATAAAAATGACCAGTGTCAAAATCTTTCACATAAAAAATCTCCCTCCTTATACGAACAACAAAAATGTTGGCTTATAAACGGGTATGGAGAAAATAAGAAAGAACCCGAATATAACAACAACAAACTTGTGTGGCTAATAAAAGCGCTAGTCGTTTCAATGCAATTGATAAACAGAAAAAAACCTGTATTAGGTTGGATCTGATCATGTGGGCTCAGTGGCGTGATGCGAAGTGCGTTGGCTACTAAGCGGCTGGTCATGGTTCAATAGGCACAAGAAGTTTTTCAATTAAAATGAAAAAGTAGACCAGCACCACTACAGCAAATGAATCTGATGATCGACCTTGGCAAGTCGAGAAATAGCTATAATTCCAGCCAAAAATAATTGAGAAAAAACTTGGTGGTAGCACACTCAAGGTGTTGTTGGGCATTCAAAATCATTAAATGATACGAAACAGTGCTTTAAAAGCAAGTATGTCATCATACAAAAACTGAATATAATAGAAATAAAAATGACCAGTGTCAAAATCTTTCACATAAAAAATCTCCCTCCTTATATTAACAACAAAAATGTTGGCTTATAAACCAGTAAGGAGAAAATAAGAAAGAACCCGAATAAACCACTACAAACTTGTGTGGCTAATAAAAGCGCTGATCGTTTCAATGCAATTGATAAACAGAAAAAAACCTGTATTAGGTGGGATCTGAACATGTGGGCTCAGTGGTGTTAGCGAAGTGCGTTGGCTACTAAGCGGATGGTCATGGTTCAATACACGATGTAGGCACAAGAAGTTTTTCAATTAAAATGAAAAAGTAGACCAGCACTACTAGAGCAAAGAAATCTGATGATCGACCTTGGCAAGTCGGGAAATAGCTATTATTCCAGCCAAAAATAATTGAGAAAAAACTTGGTGGTAGCACACTCAAGTTGTTGGGCATTCAAATTCATTAAATGATACGAAAGAGTGCTTTAAAAGCAAGTATGTAATCATACAAAAACTGAATATAATAAAAATAAAAATGAGCAGTGTCAAAATCTTTCACATAAAAAATCTCCCTCCTTATATTAACTGCAAAAATGTTGGCTTATAAACGAGTAAGGAGAAAATAAGAAAGAACCCGAATATAACAACAACAAACTTGTGTGGCTTATAAAAGCGCTAGTCGTTTCAATGCAATTGATAAACAGAAAAAAACCTGCATTAGGTTGGATCTGCTCATGTGGGCTCAGTGGCGTGATGCGAAGTGCGTTGGCTACTAAGTGGCTGGTCATGGTTCAATAGGCACAAAAAGTTTTTCAATTAAAATGAAAAAGTAGACCAGCACCACTAGAGCAAAGGAATCTGATGATCGACCTGGGCAAGTCGAGAAATAGCTAAAATGCCAACCAAAAATAATTGAGGAAAAACTTGGTGGTAGCACACTCAAGTTGTTGTTGGGCATTCAAAGTCATTAAATGATACGAAAGAGTGCTTTAAAAGCGAGTATGTAATCATACAAAAACTGAATATAATACTAATAAAAATGACCAGTGTCAAAATCTTTCTGATAAAAAATCTCCCTCCTTATATGAACATCAAAAATGTTGGGTTATAAACGAGTAAGGAGAAAATAAGAAAGCACCCGAACAAACAACAACAAACTTGTATGGCTAATAAAAGCGCTAGTCGTTTATTTGCAATTGATAAACAGAAAAAAACCTGCATTAGGTTGGATCTGATCATGTGGGCTCAGTGGCGTGATGCGAAGTGCGTTGGCTACTAATCGCTGGCCATGGTTCAATACACGATGTAGTCAGAAGTAGTTTTTCAATTACAATGAAAAAGTAGGCCAGCACCACTAGAGCAAAGGAATCTGATGATCAACCTTGGCAAGTCGTGAAATAGCTACAATTCCAGCCAAAAATAATTGAGAACAAACTTGGTGGTAGCACACTCAAGTTGTTGTTGGGCATTCAAAGCTATTAAACGATACGAAAAAGTGCTTTAAAAGCACGTATGTAATCATACAAAAACTGAATATAATACAAATAAAAATGACCGGTGTCAAAATCTTTCACATAAAAAATCTCACTCCTTATATGAACAACAAAAATGTTGGCTTATAGTAAGGAGAAAATAAGAAAGCACCCGAATAAAAAACAACAAACTTGTGTGGCTAATAAAAACGCTAGTCGTTTCAATGCAATTGATAAACAGAAAACAACCTGCATTAGGTTGGATCTGATCATGTGGACTCAGTGGCGTGATGCGAAGTGCGTTGGCTACTTAGCGCTGGTCATGGTTCAATACACGATGTAGTCAGAAGAAGTTTTTCAATTAAAATGAAAAAGTAGGTTAGCACCACTAGAGCAAAGGAATCTGATGATCAACCTTGGCAAGTCGTAAAATAGCTATAACTCCAGCCAAAAATAATTGAGAAAAAACTTGGTGGTAGCACACTCAAGTTGTTGTTGGGCATTCAAAGTCATTAAATGATACGAAAAAGTGCTTTAAAAGCACTTATGTAATCATACAAAAACTGAATATAATACAAATTAAAATGACCAGTGTCAAAATCTTTCACATAAAAAATCTCACTCCTTATATGAACAACAAAAATGTTGGCTCATAAACGAGTAAGGAGAAAATAAGAAAGCACCCGAATAAACAACAACAAACTTGTGTGGCTAATAAAAGCGCTAGTCGTTTCAATGCAATTGATAAACAGAAAAAAACCTGTATTACGTTGGATCTGATCATGTGGGCTCAGTGGCGTGATGCTAAGTGCGTTGGCTACTAAGCGCTGGTCATGGTTCAATACACGATGTAGGCAGAAGAAGTTTTTCAATTAAAATGAAAAAGTAGGCCAGCACCAATAGAGCAAAGGAATCTGATGATGGACCTTGGCAAAACGTGGAATAGCTATAACTCCAGCCAAAAATAATTGAGAAAAAATTCGGTGGTAGCACACTAAAGTTGTTGTTGGGCATTCAAAGTCATTAAATGATACGAAAAAGTGCTTTAAAAGCAAGTATGTAATCATACAAAAACTGAATATAATACAAATAAAAATGACCAGTATCAAAATCTTTCACATACAAAATTTCCCTCCTTATATGAACAACAAAAATGTTGGCTTATAAACGAGTAAGGAGAAAATAAGACAGCACCCGAATAAACGACAACAAACCTGTGTGGCTAATAAAAGCGCTAGTCGTTTCAATGCAATTGATAAACAGAAAAAACCTGTATTACGTTGGATCTGATCATGTGGGCTCAGTAGCGTGATGCGAAGTGCGTTGGCTACTAAGCCGCTGGTCATGGTTCAATAGGCACAAGAAGTTTTTCAATTAAAATGAAAAAGTAGACCAGCACCACAAGAGCAAAGGAATCTGATGATCGACCTTGGCAAGTCGTGAAATAGCTATAATTCCAGCTAAAAATTATTCAGAAAAAACTTGGCGGTAGCACACCCAAGTTTTTGTTGGGCATCCGAAATCATTAAATGATTCGAAAAAGTGCTCCAAAAGCAAGTATGTAATCATACAAAAACTGAATATAATGCAAATAAAAATTACCAGTATCAAAATCTTTCACATAAAAAATCTCCCTCCTTATATGAACATCAAAAATGTTGGCTTACAAATGAGTAAGGAGAAAATAAGAAAGAACCCGAATAAACAACAACAAATTTGTGTGGCTAGTAAGAGCGCTGGTCGTTTCAATGCAATTGATAAACAGAAAAAACCTGCATTAAGTTGGATCTGATCATTTGGGCTCAGTGGCGTGATGCGAAGTGCGTTGGCTACTAAGCGGTTGGTCATGGTTCAATACACGATGTAGGCACAAGAAGTTTTTCAATTAAAATCAAAAAGTACACTAGCACCACTAGAACAAAGGAATCTGATGATGGACCTTGGCAAAACGTGGTATAGCTATAACTCCAGCCAAAAATAATTAAGAAAAAACTTGGTGGTAGCACACTCAAGTTGTTGTTGGGCATTCAAAGTCATTAAATGATACGAAAGAGTGCTTTAAAAGCAAGTATGTAATCATACAAAAACTGAATATAATACTAATAAAAATGACCAGTGTCATAATCTTTCACATAAAAAATCTCCTTCCTTATATGAACAACAAAAATGTTGGCTCATAAACGAGTAAGGAGAAAATAAGAAAGCACCCGAATAAACAACAACAAACTTGTGTGGCTAATAAAAGCGCTAGTCGTTTCAATGCAATTGATAAACAGAAAAAAACCTGTATTACGTTGGATCTGATCATGTGGGCTCAGTGGCGTGATGCGAAGTGCGTTGGCTACTAAGCGCTGGTCATGGTTCAATACACGATGTAGGCAGAAGAAGTTTTTCAATTAAAATGAAAAAGTAGGCCAGCACCAATAGAGCAAAGGAATCTGATGATGGACCTTGGCAAAACGTGGAATAGCTATAATTCCAGCCAAAAATAATTGAGAAAAAACTTAGTGGTAGCACACTCAAGTCGTTGTTGGGCATTCAAAGTCTTTAAATGATACGAAAGAGTCGTTTAAAGGCAAGTATGTAATCATACAAAAACTGAATATAATACAAATAAAAATGACCAGTATCAAAATCCTTCACATAAAAAATTTCCCTCCTTATATGAACAACAAAAATGTTGGCTTATAAACGTGTATGGAGAAAATAAGAAAGAACCCGAATAAACAACAACAAACTTGTGCGGCTAATAAAAGCGCTGGTCGTTTCAATGCAATTGATAAACAGAAAAAACCTGCATTAGATTGGATCTGATCATGTGCGCTCAGTGGCGTGATGCGAAGTGCGTTGGCTACTAAGCGGTTGGTCATGTTTCAATACACGATGTAGGCACAAGAAGTTTTTCAATTAAAATCAAAAAGTACACTAGCACCACTAGAACAAAGGAATCTGATGATCGACATTGGCAAGTCGTGAAATAGCTATAATTCCAGCCAAAAATAATTGAGAAACAAATCTGAGGTAACACACTCGTGTTGTTGTTGGGCATTCAAAGTCATTAAATGATACGAAAAAGTGCTTTAAAAGCAAGTATGTAATCATACAAAAACTGTATATAATACAAATCAAAATGACCAGTGTCAAAATCTTTCACATAAAAAATCTCCCTCCTTATATGAACAACAAAAATGTTGGCTTATAAACGACTAAGGAGAAAATAAGAAAGAACCCGAATAAACAACAACAAACTTGTCTGGCTAATAAAAGCGCTGGTCGTTTCAATGCATTTGATAAACAGAAAAAACCTGCATTAGGTTGAATATGATCATGTGGGCTCAGCGGCGTGATGCAAAGTGTGTTGGCTACTAAGCGACTGGTCATGGTTCAATACACGATGTAGGCACAAGAAGTTTTTCAATTAAAATGAAAAAGTAGACCAGCACCACTAGAGCAGAGGAATCTGATGATCGACCTTGGCAAGTCGGGAAATAGCTCTAACTCCAGCAAAAATAATTGAGAAAAAACTTGGTGGTAGCAAACTTAAGTTGTTGTTGGACATTCAAAGTCATTAAATAATACGAAAGAGTGCTTTAAAAGCAAGTAAGTAATCATACATAAACTGAATATAAACAAATAAAAATATAATACAAATAAAAATGACCAGTGTCAAAATCTTTCACATAAAAAATCTCCCACCTAATATGAACAACAAAAATGTTGGCTTTTAAACGAGTAAGGAGCAAATAGGAAAGAACCCGAATAAACAACAACATACTTATGTGGATAATAAAAGCGCCAGTCGTTTCAATGCAATTGATAAACAGAAAAAACCTGTATTACATCTGATCATGTGGGTTCAGTGGCGTGATGCGAAGTTCAATACACGATGTAGGCACAAGAAGTTTTTCAATTAAAATGAAAAAGTAGACCAGCACCACTAGAGCAAAGGAATCTGATGATCGACCTTGGCACGTCGTGAAATAGCTCCAGCCAAAAATAATTGAGAAAAAACTTGGTCGTAGCACACTTAAGTTGTTATTGGGCATTCAAAGTCATTAAATGATACGAAAAAGTGTTTTAAAAGGTAGTATATAATCATACAAAAACTGTATATAATACAAATAAAAATGACCGGTGTCAAAATCTTTCACATAAAAAATCTCCCTTCTTATATGAACAACAAAAATGTTGGCTTATAAACGAGTAAGGAGAAAATAAGAAAGCAGCCGAATAAACAACAACAGACTTGTGTGGCTAATAAAAGCGCTAGTCGTTTCAATGCAATTGATAAACAGAAAAACCTGTATTACGTTGGATCTGATCATGTGGGCTCAGTGGCGTGATGCGAAGTGCGTTGGCTACTAAGCGGCTGGTCATGGTTCAATAGGCACAAGAAGTTTTTCAATTAAAATCAAAAAGTAGACCAGCACCACTAGAGGAAAGGAATCTGATGTTCGACCTTGGCAAGTCGTGAAATAGCTATAATTCCAGCTTAAAATTATTCACAAAAAACTTGGTGGTAGCACACCCAAGTTGTTGTTGGGCATCCAAAATCATTAAATGATTCGAAAAAGTGCTCTAAAAGCAAGTATGTAATCATACAAAAACTGAATATAATGCAAATAAAAATTACCAGTATCAAAATCTTTCACATAAAAAATCTCGCTCCTTATATGAACAACAAAAATGTTGTCTTACAAACGAGTAAGGAGAAAATAAGAAAGAACCCGTATAAAAAACAACAAACTTGTGCGGCTAATAAAAGCGCTGGTCGTTTCAATGCAATTGATAAACAGGATCATCGTTCAATACACGATGTAGGCACAAGAAGTTTTTCAATTAAAATCAAAAAGTACACCAGCACCACTAGAGCAAAGGAATCTGATGATCGACATTGGCAAGTCGTGAAATAGCTATAATTCCAGCCAAAAATAATTGAGAAACAAATTGGAGGTAGCACACTCAAGTTGTTGTTGGGCATTCAAAGTCATTAAATGATACGAATAAGTGCTTTAAAAGCAAGTATGTAATCATACAAAAACTGTATATAATACAAATAAAAATGACCAGTGTCAAAATCTTTCACATAAAAAATCTCCCACCTTATATGAACAACAAAAATGTTGGCTTATAAACGAGTAAGGAGAAAATAAGAAAAAACCCGAATAAACCACAACAAACTTGTGTGGCTAATAAAAGCGCTAGTCGTTTAAATGCAATTGATAAACAGAAAAAACCTGTATTAGGTGGGATCTGATCATGTGGGCTCAGTGGCGTGATGCGAAGTGCGTTGGCTACTAAGCGGCTTTAAAAGCAAGTAATCATACAAAAACTGAATATAAACAAATAAAAATATAATACAAGTAAAAAAGACCAGTGTCAAAATCTTTCACATAAAACATCTCCCGCCTTATATGAACAACAAAAATGTTGGCTTATAAACAAGTAAGGAGAAAATAAGAAAGCACCCGAATAAACAACAACAAACCTGTGTGGCTAATAAAAGCGCTAGTCGTTTCAATGCAATTGATAAACAGAAAAAACCTGTATTACGTTGGATCTCATCATGTGGGCTCAGTGGCGTGATGCGAAGTGCGTTGCCTACTAAGCCGCTGGTCATGGTTCAGTTAGCACAAGAAGTTTTTCAATTGAAATGAAAAAGTAGACCAGCACCACTAGAGCAAAGGAATATGATGATCGACCTTGGCAAGTCGTGAAATAGCTATAATTCCAGCTAAAAAATTTTCAGAAAAAACTTGGTGGTAGCACACCCAAGTTGTTGTGTGGCATCCAAAATCATTAAATGATTCGAAAAAGTGCTCTAAAAGCAAGTATGTAATCACACAAAAACTGAATATAATGCAAATTAAAATTACCAGTATCAAAATCTTTCACATAAAAAATCTCCCTCCTTATATGAACAACAAAAATGTTGGCTTATAAGCGAGTATGGAGAAAATAAGAAAGAATCCGAATAAACAACAACAAACTTGTGCGGCTAATAAAAGCGCTGGTCGTTTCAATGCAATTGATAAACAGAAACAACCTGCATTAGGTTGGATCTGATCATGTGGGCTCAGTGGCGTGATGCGAAGTGCGTTGGCTACTAAGCGGTTGGTCATGGTTCAGTACACGATGTAGGCACAAGAAGTTTTTCAATTAAAATCAAAAAGTACTCCAGCACCACTAGAGCAAAGGAATCTGATGATCGACATTGGCAAGTCGTGAAATAGCTATAATTCTAGCCAAAATTGAGAAACAAATTGGAGGTAGCACACTCAAGTTGTTGTTGTGCATTCAAAGTCATTAAATGATACGAAAAAGTGCTTTAAAAGGTAGTATATAATCATACAAAAACTGTATATAATACAAATAAAAATGACCGGTGTCAAAATCTTTCACATAAAAAATCTCCCTTCTTATAGGAACAAAAAAAATGTTGGCTTATAAACGACTAAGGAGAAAATAAGAAAGAACCCGAATAAATAACAACAAACTTGTCTGGCTAATAAAAGCTCTGGTCGTTTCAATGCAATTGATTAACAGAAAAAACCTGCATTAGGTTGAATCTGATCATGTGGGATCAGTGGCGTGATGCGAAGTGCGTTGGCTACTAAGCGGTTGGTCATTGTTCAATACACGATGTAGGAACAAGAAGTTTTTCAATTTAAATGAAAAAGTAGACCAGCACCACTAGAGCAAAGGAATCTGATGATCGGCCTTGGCAAGTCGGGAAATAGCCAAAATCCAGCCAAAAATAATTCAGACACAAATTGGAAGTAGCACAGTCAAGTTGTTGTTGGGCATTCAAAGTCATTAATTGATACGATAAAGTGCTTTAAAAGCACATATGTAATCATACAAAAACTGTATATAATACAAATTAAAATGACCAGTGCCAAAATCTTTCACATAAAAAATCTCCCTCCTAATACGAACAACAAAAATGTTGGCTTATAAACCAGTAAGGAGAAAATAAGAAAGAACCCGAATAAACAACAACAAACTTGTGTGGCTAATAAAAGTGCTGGTCGTATCCATGCAATTGATAAACAGAAAAAACTTGTATTAGGTGTGATCTGATCACGTGGGCTCAGTGGCGTGATGCCAAGTGTGCTGGCTACTAAGCGGCTGGTCATGGTTCAATACACGATGTAGGAACAAGAAGTTTTTCAATTTAAATGAAAAAGTAGACCAGCACCACTAGAGCAAAGGAATCTGATGATCGACCTTGGCAAGTCGGGAAATAGCTCCAGCCCAAAATAATTGAGAACAAACTTGGTGGTAGTACACTTGAGTTGTTACTGGACATTCAAAGTTATTAAATGATACGAAAAAGTGCTTTAAAAGTGTCTAATCATACAAAAACTCAATATAATACAAATAAAAAGACCAGTGTCAAAATCTTTCACATAAAAAATCTCCCTGCTTATATGAACAACAAAAATATTGGCTTATAAACGAGTAAGGAGAAAATAAGAAAGAAGCCGAATAAACAACAACAAACTTGTATGGCTAATAAAAGCGCTAGTCGTTTCAATGCAATTGATAAACAGAAAAAAACTGCATTAGGTTGGATCTGATCATGTGGGCTCAGTGGCGTGATGCGAAGTGCGTTGAGTACTAAGCGCTAGTCTTGGTTCAGTACACGATGTAGGCAGAAGTAGTTTTTCAATTAAAATGAAAAAGTAGGTCAGCACCACTAGAGCAAAGGAATGTGATGATCGCTATTGGCAAGTCCTGAAATAGCTATTACTCTAGCCAAAAATAATTGAGTAAAAACTTGGTGGTAGCACACTCAAGTTGTTGTTGGGCATTAAAAGTCATTAAGTGATACGAAAAAGTGCTTTCAAAGCAAGTATGTACACATACAAAAACTGAATATAATACAAAAAAAAATGACCGGTGTCAAAATCTTTCACATAAAAATCTCCCACCTTATATGAACAACAAAAATGTTGGCTTATTAACGAGTGAGGAGAAAATAAGAAAGCACCCGAATAAACAGCAACAAACTTGTGTGGCTAATAAAATCTCTAGTCGTTTCAATGCAATTGATAAACAGAAAAAACCTGTATTAGGTTGGATCTGATCATGTGGGCTCAGTGGCGTGATGCGAAGTGCGTTGGCTACTAAGCGGTTGGTCATGGTTCAATACAGGATGTAGGCACAAGAAGTTTTTCAATTAAAAGAAAAAGTACACCAGCACCACTAGAGCAAAGGAATCTGATGATCGACATTGGCAAGTCGGGAAATAGCTATAATTCGAGCCAAAAATAATTGAGAAACAAATTGTAGGTAGCACACTCAAGTTGTTGTTGGGCATTCAAAGTCATTAAATGATACGAAAAAGTGCTTTAAAAGGTAGTATATAATCATACAAAAAGTGTATATAATACAAATAAAAATGACCAGTGTCAAAATCTTTCACATAAAAAATCTCCCACCTTATATGAACAACAAAAATGTTGGCTTATAAACGAGTAAGGAAAAAATAAGAAAGAACCCGAATAAACCACAACAAACTTGTGTGGCTAATAAAAGCGCTAGTCGTTTAAATGCAATTGATAAACAGAAAAAACCTGTATTAGGTGGGATCTGATCATGTGGGCTCAGTTGCGTGATGCGAAGTGCGTTGGCTACTAAGCGGCTTTAAAAGCAAGTAATCATACAAAAACTGAATATAAACAAATAAAAATATAATACAAATAAAAAAGACCAGTGTCAAAATCTTTCACATAAAACATCTCCCGCCTTATATGAACAACAAAAATGTTGGCTTATAAACAAGTAAGGAGAAAATAAGAAAGCACCCGAATAAACAACAACAAACTTGTGAGGCTAATAAAAGCGCTAGTCGTTTCAATGCAATTGATAAACAGAAAAAACCTGTATTACGTTGGATCTGATCATGTGGGCTCAGTGGCGTGATGCGAAGTGCGTTGGCTACTAAGCCGCTGGTCATGGTTCAATAGGCACAAGAAGTTTTTCAATTAAAATGAAAAAGTAGACCAGCACCACTAGAGCAAAGGAATATGATGATCGACCTTGGCAAGTCGTGAAATAGCTATAATTCCAGCTAAAAATTATTCAGAAAAAACTTGGTGGTAGCACACCCAAGTTGTTGTGGGGCATCCAAAATCATTAAATGATTCGAAAAAGTGCTCTAAAAGCAAGTATGTAATCATACAAAAACTGAATATAATGCAAATAAAAATTACCAGTATCAAAATCTTTCACATAAAAAATCTCCCTCCTTATATGAACAACAAAAATGTTGGCTTATAAGCGAGTATGGAGAAAATAAGAAAGAACCCGAATAAACAACAACAAACTTGTGCGGCTAATAAAAGCGCTGGTCGTTTCAATGCAATTGATAAACAGAAACAACCTGCATTAGGTTGGATCTGATCATGTGGGCTCAGTGGCGTGATGCGAAGTGCGTTGGCTACTAAGCGGTTGGTCATGGTTCAGTACACGATGTAGGCACAAGAAGTTTTTCAATTAAAATCAAAAAGTACTCCAGCACCACTAGAGCAAAGGAATCTGATGATCGACATTGGCAAGTCGTGAAATAGCTATAATTCTAGCCAAAATTGAGAAACAAATTGGAGGTAGCACACTCAAGTTGTTGTTGTGCATTCAAAGTCATTAAATGATACGAAAAAGTGCTTTAAAAGGTAGTATATAATCATACAAAAACTGTATATAATACAAATAAAAATGACCAGTGTCAAAATCTTTCACATAAAAAATCTCCCTTCTTATATGAACAAAAAAAATGTTGGCTTATAAACGACTAAGGAGAAAATAAGAAAGAACGCGAATAAATAACAACAAACTTGTCTGGCTAATAAAAGCGCTGGTCGTTTCAATGCAATTGATAAACAGAAAAAACCTGCATTAGGTTGAATCTGATCATGTGGGCTCAGTGGCGTGATGCGAAGTGCGTTGGCTACTAAGCGGTTGGTCATTGTTCAATACACCATGTAGGAACAAGAAGTTTTTCAATTTAAATGAAAACGTAGACCAGCACCACTAGAGCAAAGGAATCTGATGATCGGCCTTGGCAAGTCGGGAAATAGCCAAAATCCAGCCAAAAATAATTCAGAAACAAATTGAAAGTAGCACAGTCAAGTTGTTGTTGTGCATTCAAAGTCATTAATTGATACGATAAAGTGCTTTAAAAGCACATATATAATCATACAAAAACTGTATATAATACAAATTAAAATGACCAGTGCCAAAATCTTTCACATAAAAAATCTCCCTCCTAATACGAACAACAAAAATGTTGGCTTATAAACCAGTAAGGAGAAAATAAGAAAGAACCCGAATAAACAACAACAAACTTGTGTGGCTAATAAAAGCGCTGGTCGTATCCATGCAATTGATAAACAGAAAAAACTTGTATTAGGTGGGATCTGATCATGTGGGCTCAGTGGCGTGATGCCAAGTGTGCTGGCTACTAAGCGGCTGGTCATGGTTCAATACACGATGTAGGAACAAGAAGTTTTTCAATTTAAATGAAAAAGTAGACCAGCACCACTAGAGCAAAGGAATCTGATGATCGACCTTGGCAAGTCGGGAAATAGCTCCAGCCAAAAATAATTGAGAAAAAACTTGGTGGTAGTACACTTGAGTTGTTATTGGACATTCAAAGTTATTAAATGATACGAAAAAGTGCTTTAAAAGTTTGTAATCATGCAAAAACTCAATATAATACAAATAAAAATGACCAGTGTCAAAATCTTTCACATAAAAAATCTCCCTCCTTATATGAACAACAAAAATATTGGCTTATAAACGAGTAAGGAGAAAATAAGAAAGAAGCCGAATAAACAATAACAAACTTGTATGGCTAATAAAAGCGCTAGTCGTTTCAATGCAATTGATAAACAGAAAAAAACTGCATTAGGTTGGATCTGATCATGTGGGCTCAGTGGCGTGATGCGAAGTGCGTTGAGTACTAAGCGCTGGTCTTGGTTCAGTACACGATGTAGGCAGAAGTAGTTTTTCAATTAAAATGAAAAAGTAGGTCAGCACCACTAGAGCAAAGGAATCTGATGATCGCTCTTGGCAAGTCCTGAAATAGCTATTACTCTAGCCAAAAATAATTGAGTAAAAACTTGGTGGTAGCACACTCAAGTTGTTGTTGGGCATTAAAAGTCATTAAGTGATACGAAAAAGTGCTTTCAAAGCAAGTATGTACACATACAAAAACTGAATATAATACAAAAAAAAATGACCGGTGTCAAAATCTTTCACATAAAAATCTCCCTCCTTATATGAACAACAAAAATGTTGGCTTATTAACGAGTGAGGAGAAAATAAGAAAGCACCCGAATAAACAGCAACAAACTTGTGTGGCTAATAAAATCTCTAGTCGTTTCAATGCAATTGATAAACAGAAAAAACCTGTATTAGGTTGGATCTGATCATGTGGGCTCAGTGGCGTGATGCGAAGTGCGTTGGCTACTAAGCGGTTGGTCATGGTTCAATACAGGATGTAGGCACAAGAAGTTTTTCAATTAAAAGAAAAAGTACACCAGCACCACTAGAGCAAAGGAATCTGATGATCGACATTGGCAAGTCGGGAAATAGCTATAATTCGAGCCAAAAATAATTGAGAAACAAATTGTAGGTAGCACACTCAAGTTGTTGTTGGGCATTCAAAGTCATTAAATGATACGAAAAAGTGCTTTAAAAGCAAGTATGTAATCATACAAAAACTGTATATAATACAAATTAAAATGACCAGTGCCAAAATCTTTCACATAAAAACTCTCCCTCCTAATATTAACAACAAAAATGTTGGCTTATAAACGAGTAAGGAGAAAATAAGAAAGAACCCGAATAAACCACAACAATAGCAAGTCGTGAAATAGCTATAATTCCAGCTAAAAATTATTCAGAAAAAACTTGGTGGTAGCACACCCAAGTTGTTGTTGGGCATCCAAAATCATTAAATGATTCCAAAAAGTGCTCTAAAACCAAGTATGTAATCATACAAAAACTGAATATAATGCAAATAAAAATTACCAGTATCAAAATCTTTTACATAAACAATCTCCCTCCTTATATGAACAAAAAAAATATTGGCTTATAAACGAGTAAGGAGAAAATAAGAAAGAACCCGAATAAACAACAACAAACTTGTGTGGCTAATAAAAGCGCTGGTCGTTTCAATGCAATTGATAAAAAGAAACAACTTGTATTAGGTGGGATCTGATCATGTGGGCTCAGTCGCGTGATGCGAAGTGTGTTGGCTGCTAAGCTTCTGGTCATGGTTCAATACACGATGTAGGAACAAGAAGTTTTTCAATTTAAATGAAAAAGTAGACCAGCGCCACTAGAGCAAAGGAATCTGATGATCGACCTTGGCAAGTCGGGAAATATCTCCAGCCAAAAATAATTGAGAAAAAACTTGGTGTTAGTACACTTGAGTTGTTATTGGATACTGAAAGTCATTAAGTGATACGAAAAAGTGCTTTAAAAGTATGTAATCATACAAAAACTGTATATAATACAAATAAAAATGACCAGTGTCAAAATCTTTCACATAAAAAATCTCCCTCCTTATATGAACAAAAAAAATATTGGCTTATAAACGAGTTAGGAGAAAATAAGAAAGAAGCCGAATAAACAACAAAAAACTTGTATGGCTAATAAAAGTGCTAGTCATTTCAATGCAATTGATAAACAGAAAAAAACTGCATTAGGTTGGATCTGATCATGTGGGCTCAGTGGCGTGATGCGAAGTGTGTTGCTACTAAGCGGATGGTCATGGTTCAATACACGATGTAGGCACAAGAAGTTTTTCAATTAAAATGAAAAAGTAGACCAGCACCACTAGAGCAAAGAAATCTGATGATCGACATTGGCAAGTCGTGAAATAGCTATAATTCCAGCCAAAAATAATTGAGAAACAAATCTGAGGTAACACACTCGTGTTGTTGTTGGGCATTCAAAGTCATTAAATGATACGAAAAAGTGCTTTAAAAGCAAGTATGTAATCATACAAAAACTGTATATAATACAAATCAAAATGACCAGTGTCAAAATCTTTCACATAAAAAATCTCCCTCCTTATATGAACAAAAAAAATGTTGGCTTATAAACGACTAAGGAGAAAATAAGAAAGAACCCGAATAAACAACAACAAACTTGTCTGGCTAATAAAAGCGCTGGTCGTTTCAATGCATTTGATAAACAAAAAAAACCTGTATTACATCTGATCATGTGGGTTCAGTGGCGTGATGCGAAGTTCAATACACGATGTAGGCACAAGAAGTTTTTCAATTAAAATGAAAAAGTAGACCAGCACCACTAGAGCAAAGGAATCTGATGATCGACCTTGGCAAGGCGTGAAATAGCTCCAGCCAAAAATAATTGAGAAAAAACTTGGTGGTAGCACACTTAAGTTGTTATTGGGCATTCAAAGTCATTAAATGATACGAAAAAGTGTTTTAAAAGTATGTAATCATACAAAAACTGAATATAATACAAAAACAAATGGCCAGTGTCAAAATCCTTCACATAAAAAATCTCCCTTCTTATATGAACAACAAAAATGTTGGCTTATAAACGAGTAAGGAGAAAATAAGAAAGCAGCCGAACAAACAACAACAAACTTGTATGGCTAGTAAAAGCGCTAGTCGTTTATATGCAATTGATAAACAGAAAAAAACCTGCATTAGGTTGGATCTGATCATGTGGGCTCAGTGCAGTGATGCGAAGCGCGTTGGCTACTAAGCGACTGGTCATGGTTCAATAGACACAAGAAGTTTTTCAATTAAAATGAAAAAGTAGACCAGCAACACTAGAGCAAAGAATTCTGATGATCGACCTTGGCAAAACGCTATAACTCCAGCCAAAAATAATTGAGAAAAAATTTGGTGGTAGCACACTCAAGTTGTTGTTGGGCATTCAAAGTCATTAAATGATACGAAAGAGTGCTTTAAAAGCAAGTATGTAATCATACAAAAACTGAATATAATACAAATAAAAATGACCAGTGTCAAAATCTTTCACATAAAAAATCTCCCTCCTTTTATGAACAACAAAAATGTTGGCTTAAAAACGAGTAAGGAGAAAATAAGAGAGAACCCGAATATAACAACAACAAACTTGTGTGGCTAATAAAAGCGCTAGTCGTTTCAATGCAATTGATAAACAGAAAAAACCTGTATTAGGTTGGATCTGATCATGTGGGCTCAGTGGCGTGATGCGAAGTGCGTTGGCTACTAAGCGGTTGGTCATGGTTCAATACAGGATGTAGGCACAAGAAGTTTTTCAATTAAAAGAAAAAGTACACCAGCACCACTAGAGCAAAGGAATCTGATGATCGACATTGGCAAGTCGGGAAATAGCTATAATTCGAGCCAAAAATAATTGAGAAACAAATTGTAGGCAGCACACTCAAGTTGTTGTTGGGCATTCAAAGTTGTATTTTATCTCTTACTGTCCAATACAGTTAGAGTAAAAGATGTATCTCAGCTTCTTACTGTTCGATGTACAATAAGATTTTGTTGTTTACAAGAGACAAGCACTTGAACTTGTTCTTGAAGGAATTGTTGTTTCGAGGTTTACAAGATACAAGCACTTGAAACTTGTTCTTGAAAGGAATTGTAGATTCGAAGTTAAAACACCTTGTTGTTGTTAAACGAAACGAATGAATTTTATTGTGGAGACATGTCTCTTTTATACCTAAAACCAAACAATCAAATTGATGATACATCATGTTACAAATAAATATTAATTGTGTCACATAAACTGCTTACAAATATAATACGATGACACACTGCATTGCAAAATAAATAATATTAATTGTTTTACATAAATTGCTTACAAACATAAATACGATGTCACATTGCATTGCTACACAAATCGCTTACAAATATATTAGAGTAAAACAAAATATGACACCATTATGTTTATGTTGGGCAGGTCATTGTTCCCTGCTGATGTCATCAATACTTGGTGTGGCTTGTGTTTGCGAAAGCAATGAACATTCTTCCCCGCGTTGAATGGGAACTCATTCAACAAACTATACCTCCGAAACGTTGTATTGAGTTTTGGGCGGTGAAGGAATGGAGTTTTCGTTTGACGTCATTTGCTTCCGAGTTTTCAGCAGAAATATGACTCCCAGGCAGACTGCTATTATAAGTGCCAGATAGCTGATTGAGTAATGATGAATGTTGTTAGTAAGTATTTTTTCGTTGAGGTTTGCGAGCTTCTGATGTTGTAATGTTGAAAGTTGGTTTTGGAGTGTTGTAAGCGATTCAATGTGCGAGTTGTTAAATTTTGGAATTTGATCTAGAGCTGATTGAACATCACTTAGTTTTGCTATCGTTGATAAATTTCCAAAACTTATGAAGGATGAATGTACGTTGCTTATTGTCATCTGGATTCCTTGAATGGTAACTAGGTTGTTTCTCAATCTACAGTTGCCTTCGATTGAGAGGAGTCCAGCTCCAGCGAGATCCATTTGACAGGTTTCGGAATTGCATACAGCAGTAAGTTGAATATCTTGAAGGGTTCCAAAAATCCATTGATTTCTATTGTTCAATTGGGTCCATATAAAGTTGTTGATGGGCCGTACAATGTTACACGAAGTTGCGGTGTTGTTGATGAAAAGAGAAAATTCACAGTTGTACGCTTGTGAACCTGCGTGATATTTTGCCTTTCTGGTTGAGCAGAAATACTGCATATCTTTTCCTTTGTTGCAATCCTTGAATTCTGATGAAGTCATTGGAAAATACTGGTCTCTATGACGGTTTATGGCCAGAATCTCTACGGCTGGGCTTATGGTCAGAAGCGTGTTGTTTATAATTAATGGGGCTGATCTTATTTGGAATAACTCAAATGCTTCTTGTTCAACGAGCGGGATGGTAATGACGAATATTAAGTGATTTCCTGCGTTGCCTCCCTTCGTTTTTGATATTTTGTAGAATTGGAGCAAATCTTCTTGTTCGAATGGTAGTTTCTGTGACAATGGTAAGTGATTTCTTATGTTTATGATTTCAGCCTTAAGTTGGGCAGGTGAAAGTAGTAGTGGCTTGATGTTGCCATAATGTATATCTGTTAGTGTATCAAGAATTGTGCTTTCTATCCGTTGTAGATTGGATGCCATCATCATTAGTTGCATAGCAAGTGTAGTAAAGATTTGAAACACTCTAACCTGGTCAGTGGCATTTCCAATTCTTGCAATGATCTCGTTGGCTTGAGTTTGAACCATATTTATGCGATCTTGGACCTGGAGCTGATCATGCTTTATTATGTTGATGGTTGAGTCAATAACAGAGGTCTGATTTTTCAACATTGACAAGAGATGAGCATCATTGTTATTTATTTGGTTGATTGTTTTGGACAATTCTTCTGCATAGTCGGAATCTAGTAGCCCAAATAAGGAGTGAGCTATGTTTCCAACAATATTTATTGCTGCTCTAGCACTTCGATGTCTTGAAATCAAGTTGGTATCTCCTTGTAGTGATATCTTCATATTCGTTAGATGGTTAACCATTGCATTGCATGTTGTTCTTAGCTGTAGTTGATTACATAAGTGTTGAAGCGCCTTCGTCCCGTTGTTGAATGCTTCAAGCTCAGCTAGAATAGGTGCTAGGTCATAATATGTTATGATGTTCCATTCATTTACAATCAGGTTCATGGATCCAAGATTTTCAAAGTATAGTCCAGGATTATTTTTAAACCTTGTGATGTTTATCGGTGATGCGATAACTATTGGAAGCAAGCACAATGACAGAATCATCGTTGTTATTAGTGAAGTGTTGCATGTTTTTCGTCGTTTTGGTGATGTCTCCGTCAGTATGTCCTCATCTTCATGGTTTGCATCTTCCCTGTCTTCGATGAGTGGCGCTAGACGATGAATCGGTCGTTTCAGTATTCCTGACTGTGTTTTTACGTTGACCACTCGAACGACTTCATCCTGCCCCTTAAAGATGTCGACAATTCTTCCCAATGGCCATTTGAGGGTTGGTGTACTATCTTCTTTGATGATAACTAAATCCCCGATTTTGATATCTTGATGCCTCTTGTTCCACTTGCTTCTCTGTTGGAGTTGGTTGAGGTATTCTGTTGACCATCGTTTCCAAAATTCGTGTTTAAGGTAGCATATGTTACTCCAACGATTTCTTAGATTCTTGTTTTCTGGAACTATGTTGGGATCGATTTGTGCGGTGAGGGGTTCTCCAATTAAGAAATGTCCTGGTGTAAGGGCGGCAAGATCATTTGGGTTATCTGATAGTGGAGTTAATGGCCTTGAATTCAGGATTGCTTCTATTTCAATCACAATAGTCTCTAGTTCCTCATGTGTTAATGATGCTGTGGATACCGTTCGGAGTAGAAGATGCTTTGCTGATTTGACTGCTGCTTCCCATAAACCGCCGAAATGGGGGGCTCTTGGTGGAATGAATTTAAAGGTTATTCCCTTATCGCTGCTGGCCTTGATGATGGCTTCTCTAGCTTCTGCCGTGTGTAAAATATCCTTGATTTCGGCTAGCTGATTTTTGGCTCCGACAAAATTGGTTGCATTATCACAATACAGCGTTTGTATTCTTCCTCTTCGACTAATAAATCTTCTCATGGCTCCAATGAAGGCTTCAGTGGTTAAATCTGTTACTACTTCCAAGTGAACTGCCTTAGTTGAGAAACAGCAAAAAACTGCTAAGTACACCTTGTGTGGTTTCTTACCTCTGATTTTATAGTGGACCCAAAGAGGTCCGCAGAAATCTACGCCACAGATAAGGAATGGTCTATATGGCGTTACTCGATCAGCTGGAAGGTTCCCCATGACTTGGGTCATCAGATGTGGTTTTGTTCTCGTGCATCTTATGCAATTATGAACTGTGTGTCGGCCAGAATGTTCGTTGCTTTCGCAAACACAAGCCACACCAAGTATTGATGACATCAGCAGGGAACAATGACCTGCCCAACATAAACATAATGGTGTCATATTTTGTTTTACTCTAATATATTTGTAAGCGATTTGTGTAGCAATGCAATGTGACATCGTATTTATGTTTGTAAGCAATTTATGTAAAACAATTAATATTATTTATTTTGCAATGCAGTGTGTCATCCTATTATATTTGTAAGCAGTTTATGTGACACAATTAATATTTATTTGTAACATGATGTATCATCAATTTGATTGTTTGGTTTTAGGTATAAAAGAGACATGTCTCGACAATAAAATTCATTCGTTTCGTTTAACAACAACAAGGTGTTTTAACTTCGAATCTACAATTCCTTTCAAGAACAAGTTTCAAGTGCTTGTATCTTGTAAACCTCGAAACAACAATTCCTTCAAGAACAAGTTCAAGTGCTTGTCTCTTGTAAACAACAAAATCTTATTGTACATCGAACAGTAAGAAGCTGAGATACATCTTTTACTCTAACTGTATTGGACAGTAAGAGATAAAATACATTTGGTGACCCCGACGTGAGCTGGAGCTGAACTTACCCGTAGAGTCAGAGAAGATATACGATTCCCAGAAGCATCAGAATATCTTTGGACAGACTCCCAAAATGTCCTCTCCTGGATAACCTCCACATCATCTTCATATCACACTTTCGTGGCGAATCGAATAGCAAAAATACAAGAACTCTCATGGGGAGCACAATGGCGTCATGTACCATCAAAGGAAAATCCCGCAGATTTACTTTCTCGAGGAATATCTGCACGCAACTTCATGTCCTGTCACATGTGGCTTTACGGGCCCTTATTTCTACATGCAAATGAATCGGCCTGGCCACATTCAACTCCAAAGGAACTAGAAACTCATTCCGATCTTGAACTTTTTGAAGTTCCCCTTAGTGAAGCTCGGTTTTTCAGAACCTTTATTTCAAGTTCTGAATAAGAGCTCATGTCGTAGCCCTCCGAAAGTGGGTCTTCGCTTCTTTCCCAAATTGCGTAATGTAACTCTTCAATTTGGTCCCAAAGTTTATTCATTGCCTCTAGGCATTGTATGGGGGCTTCTTCTTTAACTCGGCCGTTGCTAAGGCGGGTTAACGAGTTCATCAATGTCTTCTGGCGGCGCATGAGTGTAAGCACCTCGGGCGTACTTTGAGTTTTAATCTGGACTGAGGGGGCTGAGGTTGCATGTTGGTCTCCCTCAGTTCCTACAGTTTCGCTGGGCTCTATTTCAGCAAGCGAATTCTTGAATACCTTTGAGTATTTTTCTGATATTTCTTTTATTTTGAAGAAGTAGTTCGAGGTGAAGTATTCGTGATCTATGCTTAGATCTGATGCGCGAATTTCCTCGTCTCTAACTGCAAAGTTCTTCCATATTGCCTCGATTCGGTTTAACCGAGAGGTAAAGTACTCTTTTGTTGTTTTTCGCGTTGGCGAATCTTTGTTGAAATTTCGGATTATTGTTTGAATTTCTTCTCCGGCAAGACGTTGCTCGGCTATTTTTGTCTCCATTGTGAGCCGTTAGTTGATTTAATTGATTTTGATTCGCCGACCAAATGTGTAGTTCTAAATGTTGATAAGTTCCAAAGTCGGGGTCACCAAATGTATTTTATCTCTTACTGTCCAATACAGTTAGAGTAAAAGATGTATCTCAGCTTCTTACTGTTCGATGTACAATAAGATTTTGTTGTTTACAAGAGACAAGCACTTGAACTTGTTCTTGAAGGAATTGTTTTTTCGAGGTTTACAAGATACAAGCACTTGAAACTTGTTCTTGAAAGGAATTGTAGATTCGAAGTTAAAACACCTTGTTGTTGTTAAACGAAACGAATGAATTTTATTGTCGAGACATGTCTCTTTTATACCTAAAACCAAACAATCAAATTGATGATACATCATGTTACAAATAAATATTAATTGTGTCACATAAACTGCTTACAAATATAATACGATGACACACTGCATTGCAAAATAAATAATATTAATTGTTTTACATAAATTGCTTACAAACATAAATACGATGTCACATTGCATTGCTACACAAATCGCTTACAAATATATTAGAGTAAAACAAAATATGACACCATTATGTTTATGTTGGGCAGGTCATTGTTCCCTGCTGATGTCATCAATACTTGGTGTGGCTTGTGTTTGCGAAAGCAATGAACAAAAGTCATTAAATGATACGAAAAAGTGCTTTAAAAAGTAGTATATAATCATACAAAAACTGTATATAATACAAATAAAAATGACCAGTGTCAAAATCTTTCACATAAAAAATCTCCCACCTTATATGAACAACAAAAATGTTGGCTTATAAACGAGTAAGGAGAAAATAAGAAAGAACCCGAATAAACCACAACAAACTTGTGTGGCTAATAAAAGCGCTAGTCGTTTAAATGCAATTGATAAACAGAAAAAACCTGTATTAGGTGGGATCTGATCATGTGGGCTCAGTGGCGTGATGCGAAGTGCGTTGGCTACTAAGCGGCTTTAAAAGCAAGTAATCATACAAAAACTGAATATAAACAAATAAAAATATAATACAAATAAAAAAGACCAGTGTCAAAATCTTTCACATAAAACATCTCCCGCCTTTTATGAACAACAAAAATGTTGGCTTATAAACAAGTAAGGAGAAAATAAGAAAGCACCCGAATAAACAACAACAAACTTGTGTGGCTAATAAAAGCGCTAGTCGTTTCAATGCAATTGATAAACAGAAAAAACCTGTATTACGTTGGATCTGATCATGTGGGCTCAGTGGCGTGATGCGAAGTGCGTTGGCTACTAAGCCGCTGGTCATGGTTCAATAGGCACAAGAAGTTTTTCAATTAAAATGAAAAAGTAGACCAGCACCACTAGAGCAAAGGAATATGATGATCGACCTTGGTAAGTCGTGAAATAGCTATAATTCCAGCTAAAAATTATTCAGAAAAAACTTGGTGGTAGCACACCCAAGTTGTTGTGGGGCATCCAAAATCATTAAATGATTCGAAAAAGTGCTCTAAAAGCAAGTATGTAATCATACAAAAACTGAATATAATGCAAATAAAAATTACCAGTATCAAAATCTTTCACATAAAAAATCTCCCTTCTTATATGAACAACAAAAATGTTGGCTTATAAGCGAGTATGGAGAAAATAAGAAAGAACCCGAATAAACAACAACAAACTTGTGCGGCTAATAAAAGCGCTGGTCGTTTCAATGCAATTGATAAACAGAAACAACCTGCATTAGGTTGGATCTGATCATGTGGGCTCAGTGGCGTGATGCGAGGTGCGTTGGCTACTAAGCGGTTGGTCATGGTTCAGTACACGATGTAGGCACAAGAAGTTTTTCAATTAAAATCAAAAAGTACTCCAGCACCACTAGAGCAAAGGAATCTGATGATCGACATTGGCAAGTCGTGAAATAGCTATAATTCTAGCCAAAATTGAGAAACAAATTGGAGGTAGCACACTCAAGTTGTTGTTGTGCATTCAAAGTCATTAAATGATACGAAAAAGTGCTTTAAAAGGTAGTATATAATCATACAAAAACTGTATATAATACAAATAAAAATGACCAGTGTCAAAATCTTTCACATAAAAAATCTCCCTTCTTATATGAACAAAAAAAATGTTGGCTTATAAACGACTAAGGAGAAAATAAGAAAGAACGCGAATAAATAACAACAAACTTGTCTGGCTAATAAAAGCGCTGGTCGTTTCAATGCAATTGATAAACAGAAAAAACCTGCATTAGGTTGAATCTGATCATGTGGGCTCAGTGGCGTGATGCGAAGTGCGTTGGCTACTAAGCGGTTGGTCATTGTTCAATACACGATGTAGGAACAAGAAGTTTTTCAATTTAAATGAAAAAGTAGACCAGCACCACTAGAGCAAAGGAATCTGATGATCGGCCTTGGCAAGTCGGGAAATAGCCAAAATCCAGCCAAAAATAATTCAGAAACAAATTGAAAGTAGCACAGTCAAGTTGTTGTTGTGCATTCAAAGTCATTAATTGATACGATAAAGTGCTTTAAAAGCACATATATAATCATACAAAAACTGTATATAATACAAATTAAAATGACCAGTGCCAAAATCTTTCACATAAAAAATCTCCCTCCTAATACGAACAACAAAAATGTTGGCTTATAAACCAGTAAGGAGAAAATAAGAAAGAACCCGAATAAACAACAACAAACTTGTGTGGCTAATAAAAGCGCTGGTCGTATCCATGCAATTGATAAACAGAAAAAACTTGTATTAGGTGGGATCTGATCATGTGGGCTCAGTGGCGTGATGCCAAGTGTGCTGGCTACTAAGCGGCTGGTCATGGTTCAATACACGATGTAGGAACAAGAAGTTTTTCAATTTAAATGAAAAAGTAGACCAGCACCACTAGAGCAAAGGAATCTGATGATCGACCTTGGCAAGTCGGGAAATAGCTCCAGCCAAAAATAATTGAGAAAAAACTTGGTGGTAGTACACTTGAGTTGTTATTGGACATTCAAAGTTATTAAATGATACGAAAAAGTGCTTTAAAAGTGTGTAATCATGCAAAAACTCAATATAATACAAATAAAAATGACCAGTGTCAAAATCTTTCACATAAAAAATCTCCCTCCTTATATGAACAACAAAAATATTGGCTTATAAACGAGTAAGGAGAAAATAAGAAAGAAGCCGAATAAACAACAACAAACTTGTATGGCTAATAAAAGCGCTAGTCGTTTCAATGCAATTGATAAACAGAAAAAAACTGCATTAGGTTGGATCTGATCATGTGGGCTCAGTGGCGTGATGCGAAGTGCGTTGAGTACTAAGCGCTGGTCTTGGTTCAGTACACGATGTAGGCAGAAGTAGTTTTTCAATTAAAATGAAAAAGTAGGTCAGCACCACTAGAGCAAAGGAATCTGATGATCGCTCTTGGCAAGTCCTGAAATAGCTATTACTCTAGCCAAAAATAATTGAGGAAAAACTTGGTGGTAGCACACTCAAGTTGTTGTTGGGCATTAAAAGTCATTAAGTTGTAGTGACCGCACTACAGATCATCCTACCTCATATTCATCCACGGTGGTCTCTCTTCACACGAACCACATCTGCATCCCATAATGACGATCGTTTCTCATTTATTTATTTCGTAAGATTTTGCCCACCAACAATACTGACGAATCGTATGTGTATCTCCATATAAACATTTCATCGGTAGGTACACTCATTCTGCCTGATAGCTGACTAACATACAATATGCATATGTAGTTTAAGTGTTCTTGGCAGTGGATATCTGATATCCACTACCAAGGGCAAACACCGCAAATATGGGTCAGCACAGCACTACGCAGAGTGAAGTGTCACGAACCGAATGAATAAATGAATGAATGAAAGACGGAGGTACACTGCACCATATTGAGGGCAGACTTACGAGGTATGGAAGTGACGAAATAGTAATTGTCATTGGAAATAAATGCGGTGTGTGTTAAAATACGAATGACCTGCACCGCAGGGCAGAAATATTTGTTTTGTGGCGGGGAGAACCATTATGGGTGAAGACTCTTCGTGTTTTAAAGAATGGTTGAAGAGTCAGAGTTAATAGTACATTCAAACAAACAAGGTCGCAGCCCAGCAGCAAGACAGCGGGCCTTTGTCTTTGAATAAAATAAAATAAAATAAAATAAACGAATATATTTCAAGGAAATAAATAAATCTTTTAATCTTTTAACTCTCCGATTCCACTCTTCCCGTTCATACGGAAGCACGGTAGCGAATCGTAACATTTGGTGGCAGCGGTGGGATATCTACGAAATAAAGATCTCCTCTACCATAGTTATTAGCCTTGCCAATACAAGAGACCTCTCTCTTGATGCGTTCTGGGGCTACACACCAGAAAAAGTGAAGTAAAAGTAAAGTTTTTTTTTGTGATTAGTGTTAGAAATCCTACGAGCGTAAGACCTTGCTAGCTTTAGAGCTTAAGCATTTGGCAGACAGTAGGTAGTGGTAAAAGACCAGGCCGTAATTCTCAACTTTAGGGCGTGAAGCCTGCCTGGCAACAAAAGAACAAAAGCAACAACAACAACAACAACAACAACGGCATCAACCACGACAGCAATAATAGCAACAACAGCGGCATCAACCACAACAGCAATAATAACAACAACAACACCAGCGGGATCAACCACAACAACAACACAAGTAAACTTTAACAAAAAAAAATATATATATATATATGTACTTTTAGTAACATTTAATTTTTAATATTATATACACATTTCTTGCTGTACCTGTATATTTCGTCAGTCCTTTCCCTTAACCTTTTTTCTCCTATAATTCCGAGTTTGTTACGAAAATTCCTCGTTTACAAATTACGAGAAAGGCAATTAAAGAGGCCAACACTATTGCTGATCTCTTTACAAATTTACCTTTTCATTCTTCTGAACAGATTGTAAGAAAGAATACAGAAATGGACATTAAAATAGGGATAACTGATGTTTTCAACATCGTTCCTGTTTTTGATGGACAACCAAAAGAATTGGCTAAGTTCCTATCATGTGGAGATATCCTCTTCTGTTCAATCAAAGAATCTGACCAACCGACATTTTTGGAAATTGTGAAAACTAGGCTACATGGTTCTGCCTTTGAGTTGACACAACACCACACTATCCTTACTTGGAAGAGCCTAAAAGAAAAATTAGAGGCTGAATTCAAAGATGTGAAAACTCGGTCATCGGCTCACAATGAACTTGTTACCATAAAGCAACGTTTCAAAGAAACTGTTAAAGAATTTGGGGAGCGTGTTCTAGCAGCCCTTAATTGTCTTAACTCCGCTACTTTTGCCACAACCAGCGATGACACTGTAAGAGCATTCCTTGTAGCAGAAAATCGGAAGCTAGCAATCCAAGTTTTTGAGGATGGCTTGAAGAACGAGCAGGTTAAGCTTATAGCGAAAGCTTATGGGGGGGTTGATCTAAAAAAAACATAGCACACGCCGAAGGTCATGCCGCTCGTATAAACCACAGCTCTTCCTTTTCTAACTACACGAATCCCGTTAATAACCAAATGGCAAGGTTTTGCAATATCTGTGGAAAGCAGGGACATACACAAGATACCTGCTACAAAAACACGCAGTTTCCCAGTTTCTCTAAGGATAAACCTGTGAAAAAGGAAACACACTTTTTGACCTGCGATTATTGTAAAAAACCCAATCACTCGATAAGCAATTGTAGAGCCTACGCAAATCGAACACAGTCGTATAGCAATAATCAAGAAGGGAATATTAGTAAAAACCCATTTAAAAATAATGTCCGACACTATAACATATCACCAGGATATAGTAATTGGCACTCGGGCGAAGACTTTTATCCTCAGCAACAAAATCAGGGAAACGAATGTGTTCGGGAGGAGACAAGCGGCTACCCCTCTCGAATAATTACTTCAGCCGATATCCACCAGAACAAGAACTAAATCTTAAGTTCCACGTATCGTTCTGTCCTGAATTCAGAGAGCCAACGATACTTCTACCATTTAGTCCATCGCGAAAAAAATATACCACGTTGCTTATTGACACGGGAGCAGATATATCCCTTTTAAAAAATACTTGTTCTTTAGAAAGCAGTAATGAATCCTACACAATATCAACCATAGCCGGGGAGTCATTACAAACCCTGGGGATGATATATGGTAACTTGGAATTTGAAACTGCAGATCACACGATGATCTTGAAACATCATTTCCACATACTTACCGATCATATAAATCTACCCTATGACGGTATAATAGGAAACGACTTTCTATCAAAATATAAGTGCATAGTAAATTTTAAAGAAAGATCTCTAATAATTCCAATGTCAAATAATAATGAAGTAGAAGAGAGGGAGCCATTATCTACGGATAATGGGGGTGAGTATCAAAGAAAGACATGCAGCTCTATGAACGGGGCCTATGGCCATAGCCGTAACGAATTGTCATGCGAATCACTCTCCACAGACCCAGAATCTCTTCAAACTTTCGAAAAAAAAGACAGGTATAATAAAAATATAAAAAATAATAAAGGTATAGCAGAAAGTAAGACTGATCATATAAGAGAATCAGCAGAAAGTAAGACTATCCACCCAAAAGGTCTAAAACCAAACGAGGAAAGGGAGCCATTATCTACGGATAATGGGGGTAAGCATCTAGGAGAAACATGCAATTCTATATACGGGGCCTATAGCCAGAGCCGTGACGAGTCGCTATGTGAATCACGATCTACCAACCCAGATTCTAAAATAAAAAAGGAAAATCTGTTCGAAAATTATATTACTCTCAAACCACGTTGTGAGCAGATAATTAAAATTCCATTCAAGCATAATAAAGATGCGATTATATATAAAAAAGAAATAAGTTCAGATGTATATCTTGCCGAAACTATCGTAAGACCTGAACAAGAAATGGTCAAAGTTTTGATTCTGAATTCGTCAGAAAACGAAGAAAAAATTAATGTAAACAATATTGATTACGAATGGGATGATATTTCAAATTTCAATCTCGTAAGTCTTAGGCCAGAGAAAGATCCCGTTAAAAATAGACTGCAAAAAATAACTTCCTCCATACAACTTGAACACTGTAATGAGGAAGAGAAAACTGCAATATTAGGACTATGTAGGGAATACAATGATCTTTTCCACTTTGAGGGAGACCACCTCACGTATACTGATATAATGCGTCACGAAATAAAAACGGATGCAGGTAAACCACCACTATTTGTTAGACCATATAGACTCCCTGAAAGTCAAAAACAGGAAATTCAAAAACAAGTAAGTGAAATGCTAGAAGATGATATTATTAGACCAAGTTCTAGCCCTTGGAACTCCCCACTCTTAATTGTCCCTAAGAAACCTGATAGCCAGGGTGCCAAACGATGGCGAGTTGTAGTAGATTTCCGAAAATTAAATGAACTTACAGTCGGAGACGCATATCCTATACCAAATATTTCTGACATTTTGGACCAACTAGGCAGAGCAAAGTATTTTAGCACACTTGATCTCGCTAAGGGGTTTCATCAAATTCTGGTTAGCGAGGAAGACAAGTCAAAAACTGCTTTTAGTACACCCTACGGACATTACGAATACAATCGTATGCCGTTTGGTCTGAAAAATGCTCCCGCTACTTTTCAAAGAACGATGAATAACGTACTAATGGGATTACAAGGAATACATTGTTTTGTCTACGTCGATGATATAGTTGTATATGGATATGATCTAAACGATCACAATACAAGGTTAAAAAAAATTTTCGACCGGCTACGTGAGCACAACCTAAAACTACAACCTGATAAATGCAATTTTGTTAAAAGGGAATTGATTTATTTAGGACACATTATTTCCAAAGAAGGTATTAAACCCGATCCAGACAAAATCAAAGTGGTTAAAACTTATCCTACACCGAAAAATCAAAAGGGAATTAAATCATTTTTGGGTTTTGTGGGTTATTATAGACGATTCATTAATAACTTTTCCAGTATAGCCAAACCCTTGACGAAATTGCTCAAAAAGAACATCACTTTCAAATGGGACGTCTTTTGCGATGAAGCATTTAAGATCTTAAAGGAACAAATTATTAATCCTCCAATTCTAATATATCCGGATTTCGAAAAAGTGTTTGTAGTCACAACAGATGCCAGTGACGTAGGCATAGGCGCTGTACTTTCGCAGGGTGAAATTGGACAAGACAAACCAATCTGTTTCGCCAGTCGAACACTAAACGATCCTGAGACGCGATATACTACCACTGAGAAAGAATTATTAGCCATTGTCTTCGCTGTTAATCAATTCCGACCGTACCTTTATGGTAAAGAATTCATAATATGTACAGACCATAAGCCCTTAGAATGGCTTATGAAATTAAAAAACCCAATGTCTAGATTAGCTACATGGAGAATTTTACTTCCAGAATATGAATACACGATACAATACAAACCGGGTAAAACGAATTCAAATGCAGACGCACTAAGTCGTATACCTAGCGAGCAAAAAGATAATGTCATGGTAATAACACGGAACCAAAAGAATAAAGTGGAAATGGAAAAAACAAGTAAACATGCAAAATCAGTCGAACCATCTCAAGAAGAAATAAAGATAGTTTCTAGTTTTTCTTTAATAGAAAAGGAAGGTGAAATCCATCAAGACAAAAAGCTTCCTCTCAAAGTAATAATATTGCCTTTAGTAGATTCGCCAGACGAGAAAGTGCTCTGGGATTTAATACCAAACTTTGTGAAACCAGACATAGGTAAGAGTCTTGAAACCGAGTCATGTCATGTAGTCACGTTACCAGTACCCATTAAAAGTTCCAAGGATGAAGTGGTGGCAGAAAAATTCCTGGCATACTTAAGAGATACAATAGAAAACAAAAATATTAAGCTAATGGGTTTCTCGTTGCCAAACTTAGGTAACAACACCAAAAATAATTTCAAAATGTTAATAGAAAAAGTCTTCGAGAAAGAACACTTAACGATCTTTTTATATACTAACAAAATAATTACTCTAAGCGATCCGGAAATTATACGAGAAACTATTTTTGAATATCATGATTCACCTTTCGGAGGCCATCAAGGTGTGTCACGAACTTTAAAAAGAATGAAATACAAATACTACTGGCCTACAATGACACAGGACATTACGAACTATATCCGCAAATGCGCTTCATGTCAACTTAATAAAAGTAGGAAAAATCCTCCCTTACCAATGAAGATCACAACAACCAGTTCAAGGCCATTTGAAAGAATTGCTTTAGACATAGTTGGCCCCCTTCCCGTAAGTCATAATGACCAGAAGTATTTACTAACCTTTCAAGACGACTTGACAAAATTTTCGGAAGCATTCGCTCTTCCTAATGCAGAAGCTCAGACAGTAGCAAGAGTATTTACTGAAAAAATTGTATGCCAGCACGGCATTCCATCCTCATTATTAACAGATCAAGGCGCAAACTTTCTCAGCGTCATGTTCAAAGAAATGCGTTCACTACTGAAAATAAAAAAATTAAACACCTCACCATATCACCCACAAACTAATGGAGCTCTAGAACGAAGCCATAAGACATTGATCGAGTATTTACGGCATTACGTTAATAAAGATCCACTTACATGGGACACATGGACGCCCTATGCAACTTTCGTTTACAACACCACACCACACTCTAGTACAGGGTTTACACCCTATGAGCTCCTTTACGGATTTCCACCTAACATCCCTAGTTCACTAACTCAATCACCTAAAATGTGCTACAACTACGATAACTATGCTAATGAGTTAAGGTTACGCTTGCAACATGGGTATGAAGCTGCAAGGGAAATCCTTATACACAAAAAAGAATCATCAAAAAAACATTTTGACAAGAAATCACACTTTAAAAGTTTTAACATTGGTGACAAAGTTCTCCTAAAAAACAACGCTAGGCAGAATAAGCTAACCTCCTTGTGGGTCGGACCTTACGAAGTTGTCAAAATACTCTCCACAGAAAACACTATAATTCGAGTAGGAAAAAAAACAAAAGTAATTCACAATAACAATTTAAAATTCTTTGACGAATAATACAAAATTCTATAAATCCTTCAAACACACACAACACACACACACACCAAAGCAAGTCAAGTAAAAAAAAAAAAAAATTTCGTTTTACAGAAATGGATCCAAGGATTTTGTTCATGTGCATAGGAATATTTCTGCGTGCAAACGGAAATTTACTAATTTCTCCTATAAATAATAACCCTGGCATATACTTTGAGCAATGGGGAAAAGCGGAATTGTATTCCAACGAATGGAAGCTGATAGTGTACTACGACTTAGAAAAACTAACCGAAGCTTTAAAACATGCCCACCTCTATGTTGCAGAAATAAACAATTTATGTGTGCAATTACAAGGCAAAGTGAGTTGCGACATCTTATGTAATAGCGCGACTAGCGAATTAAACCATCTACTTATCGATGTTTCGCAGAAATATAGTCTCCTAACAGTAAATAATAACAGAGAAAAACGAGCACTACTAAATGCAGTAGGGATTGTAAGTAAAACCTTATTTGGAACCTTAAGTGAGGAGGACGCCGAGTACTACGATAGGCAAATAGAAAAACTAGAATCAAACGAAAAACATCTGTTGTCACTAGTGAAGAACCAAACTATACTTCTGGAAACTACATCTAATGTTTTCAATAAATCCGAAATAGCCATAGAGTCCCAGCTTTTTGCAATAAATTCAAAATTTGAAACAATCAGGGAATTAACAAATAAAATAAATAATGCAAATCAGGAACAGCAATTATTTTCCGAAATTGAATCCCTAACCACTTTAATTACTTTGATAATTATGCGTTACCAAAACACTGTAGATGAAATTATTGACCTGGTTAGTAATGTTAACCATGGCAAACCACATCCAACCATAGTTACTCCAAATCAGCTAAGAACAGCGCTACTAAAAATCAAACAAGACATCCCTAGTGGTACAAGAATTTCATCAATTGTGTCAAATAACATCTTATCTCTTTACCAAATTAGTACAATCAGGGCAACTATACGTCAACAGAAAGTAATTTATGAATTCAGGATTCCACTCCCATATACCGAAAATTTTCACCTCTATAAAATTATCCCTCTACCTACAAATTTTAAAAACCATTTTATATTCATACAACCTGCAACAGAATATCTTATAATAGATTATAATAAAGAGTACTACAGTCCTATCAATGCCAACGACTTAAAGAATTGCAAAAACCAGAAGAACACATTCTTATGCCCAATGCTGCATCCTTTGTTCAATTTCAATTCAAAACTATTCAACTGCGAGGTAGAATTATTACGAAAGTCGGAAGTTTTACCACCCTCATGCGAAGTGAAAGAGGCAAATATTTCAACCATATGGTTACAACTTTCTACCCATAACAAATGGTTATTCTCTACCACACACAGTTATGAAATAGATGAAATTTGCAAGGACGACTTGACAACTTACACCCTTCAAGGAACGGCTAAGCTTGAGATCACGGGAAATTGCTATATCAAATCTAAGGATTTAATAATACGTTCTTACAGTGAAATAGATACAATTTCCCACTCTTCTTATATACCATCCATAAACATTTCAACGTTTTTAACCAGTATTACTCTTCCAGTAATCAGTAAAAATAAAAATGAGATAGCGCTTGTAAAATTCTCAAGCCAGGATGAACTTAAACTTATATCAAAGCGAATAATAGATCTTAAGTCTGAAGAAAATACTCCACTTTTGCCAATTAGCTCTCATGATATACATACATCAATATACATTGATCTATACAATATTAGTCTTGATCTTAGCATTTTGTTTTTACTGCCTAGTTCGATGTATGAAAAGGAAACAAAAACCTGTAAAGAATAGTAACGAAATCCAGGAAACGAACAAACCTTCCCTAACCGTACAACAAGTCCCCATAAAAACCGAACCCCTCCCGTCTACAGCACCGAAATTAGTGTTAACAACTGTTGTTTAAAAAAAAATTTATAAAATTTAAGAGTTTTTTTTTTATAAATTTCTATCTTTTTCCAACACAACGTTAAAATTAAGAACAAAAAACTATAATAAGCTACATTTAATCTTCAAAAACTAAACTATAAAAAAAAAAATGTATGTAAAATTTTCTATAAAAAAAAATGTATTAACTACTTATGAAAATATTGAACTGCAAATCAAAATTTTATGTTTAAATTTATGTTAAAAAAAAAATAATTTTTACGTTTCCAAAAAATATTAAATTACCAAACAAAAAAAAACAAATTTAAAAAAAAAAATATTATGTATGAAAAAGCAAAAATAATAAAAAAAAAAAAATGTGTTCTATGTATAAAAAAAAAGGAAAAGTATATATGTAAAAAAAAATTTTTTTTTCTAAATAATATGTATTAAAAATAAATTTAAAAAAAATTAAAATGTTAACTATTAGTATATGTACATAAATGGCTTTTCAACCAACCATATCATTCATTTGCAGAAAATTCACCTTGAATTTTCTTTTTCGAAGGGGGGAGGGATGTAGTGACCGCACTACAGATCATCCTACCTCATATTCATCCACGGTGGTCTCTCTTCACACGAACCACATCTGCATCCCATAATGACGATCGTTTCTCATTTATTTATTTCGTAAGATTTTGCCCACCAACAATACTGACGAATCGTATGTGTATCTCCATATAAACATTTCATCGGTAGGTACACTCATTCTGCCTGATAGCTGACTAACATACAATATGCATATGTAGTTTAAGTGTTCTTGGCAGTGGATATCTGATATCCACTACCAAGGGCAAACACCGCAAATATGGGTCAGCACAGCACTACGCAGAGTGAAGTGTCAAATATCACGAACCGAATGAATAAATGAATGAATGAAAGACGGAGGTACACTGCACCATATTGAGGGCAGACTTACGAGGTATGGAAGTGACGAAATAGTAATTGTCATTGGAAATAAATGCGGTGTGTGTTAAAATACGAATGACCTGCACCGCAGGGCAGAAATATTTGTTTTGTGGCGGGGAGAACCATTATGGGTGAAGACTCTTCGTGTTTTAAAGAATGGTTGAAGAGTCAGAGTTAATAGTACATTCAAACAAACAAGGTCGCAGCCCAGCAGCAAGACAGCGGGCCTTTGTCTTTGAATAAAATAAAATAAAATAAAATAAACGAATATATTTCAACGAAATAAATAAATCTTTTAATCTTTTAACTCTCCGATTCCACTCTTCCCGTTCATACGGAAGCACGGTAGCGAATCGTAACAAAGTGATACGAAAAAGTGCTTTCAAAGCAAGTATGTACACATACAAAAACTGAATATAATACAAAAAAAAATGACCGGTGTCAAAATCTTTCACATAAAAATCTCCCTCCTTATATGAACAACAAAAATGTTGGCTTATTAACGAGTGAGGAGAAAATAAGAAAGCACCCGAATAAACAGCAACAAACTTGTGTGGCTAATAAAATCTCTAGTCGTTTCAATGCAATTGATAAACAGAAAAAACCTGTATTAGGTTGGATCTGATCATGTGGGCTCAGTGGCGTGATGCGAAGTGCGTTGGCTACTAAGCGGTTGGTCATGGTTCAATACAGGATGTAGGCACAAGAAGTTTTTCAATTAAAAGAAAAAGTACACCAGCACCACTAGAGCAAAGGAATCTGATGATCGACATTGGCAAGTCGGGAAATAGCTATAATTCGAGCCAAAAATAATTGAGAAACAAATTGTAGGTAGCACACTCAAGTTGTTGTTGGGCATTCAAAGTCATTAAATGATACGAAAAAGTGCTTTAAAAGCAAGTATGTAATCATACAAAAACTGTATATAATACAAATTAAAATGACCAGTGCCAAAATCTTTCACATAAAAACTCTCCCTCCTAATATTAACAACAAAAATGTTGGCTTATAAACGAGTAAGGAGAAAATAAGAAAGAACCCGAATAAACCACAACAATAGCAAGTCGTGAAATAGCTATAATTCCAGCTAAAAATTATTCAGAAAAAACTTGGTGGTAGCACACCCAAGTTGTTGTTGGGCATCCAAAATCATTAAATGATTCCAAAAAGTGCTCTAAAACCAAGTATGTAATCATACAAAAACTGAATATAATGCAAATAAAAATTACCAGTATCAAAATCTTTTACATAAACAATCTCCCTCCTTATATGAACAAAAAAATATTGGCTTATAAACGAGTAAGGAGAAAATAAGAAAGAACCCGAATAAACAACAACAAACTTGTGTGGCTAATAAAAGCGCTGGTCGTTTCAATGCAATTGATAAAAAGAAACAACTTGTATTAGGTGGGATCTGATCATGTGGGCTCAGTCGCGTGATGCGAAGTGTGTTGGCTGCTAAGCGGCTGGTCATGGTTCAATACACGATGTAGGAACAAGAAGTTTTTCAATTTAAATGAAAAAGTAGACCAGCACCACTAGAGCAAAGGAATCTGATGATCGACCTTGGCAAGTCGGGAAATAGCTCCAGCCAAAAATAATTGAGAAAAAACTTGGTGTTAGTACACTTGAGTTGTTATTGGATACTGAAAGTCATTAAGTGATACGAAAAAGTGCTTTAAAAGTATGTAATCATACAAAAACTGTATATAATACAAATAAAAATGACCAGTGTCAAAATCTTTCACATAAAAAATCTCCCTCCTTATATGAACAAAAAAAATATTGGCTTATAAACGAGTTAGGAGAAAATAAGAAAGAAGCCGAATAAACAACAACAAACTTGTATGGCTAATAAAAGTGCTAGTCATTTCAATGCAATTGATAAACAGAAAAAAACTGCATTAGGTTGGATCTGATCATGTGGGCTCAGTGGCGTGATGCGAAGTGTGTTGCTACTAAGCGGATGGTCATGGTTCAATACACGATGTAGGCACAAGAAGTTTTTCAATTAAAATGAAAAAGTAGACCAGCACCACTAGAGCAAAGAAATCTGATGATCGACATTGGCAAGTCGTGAAATAGCTATAATTAAAAATAATTGAGAAACAAATCTGAGGTAACACACTCGTGTTGTTGTTGGGCATTCAAAGTCATTAAATGATACGAAAAAGTGCTTTAAAAGCAAGTATGTAATCATACAAAAACTGTATATAATACAAATCAAAATGACCAGTGTCAAAATCTTTCACATAAAAAATCTCCCTCCTTATATGAACAAAAAAAATGTTGGCTTATAAACTACTAAGGAGAAAATAAGAAAGAACCCGAATAAACAACAACAAACTTGTCTGGCTAATAAAAGCGCTGGTCGTTTCAATGCATTTGATAAACAGAAAAAACCTGTATTACATCTGATCATGTGGGTTCAGTGGCGTGATGCGAAGTTCAATACACGATGTAGGCACAAGAAGTTTTTCAATTAAAATGAAAAAGTAGACCAGCACCACTAGAGCAAAGGAATCTGATGATCGACCTTGGCAAGTCGTGAAATAGCTCCAGCCAAAAATAATTGAGAAAAAACTTGGTGGTAGCACACTTAAGTTGTTATTGGGCATTCAAAGTCATTAAATGATGCGAAAAAGTGTTTTAAAAGTATGTAATCATACAAAAACTGAATATAATACAAAAACAAATGGCCAGTATCAAAATCCTTCACATAAAAAATCTCCCTTCTTATATGAACAACAAAAATGTTGGCTTATAAACGAGTAAGGAGAAAATAAGAAAGCAGCCGAACAAACAACAACAAACTTGTATGGCTAGTAAAAGCGCTAGTCGTTTATATGCAATTGATAAACAGAAAAAAACCTGCATTAGCTTGGATCTGATCATGTGGGCTCAGTGCAGTGATGCGAAGTGCGTTGGCTACTAAGCGACTGGTCATGGTTCAATAGACACAAGAAGTTTTTCAATTCAAATGAAAAAGTAGACCAGCAACACTAGAGCAAAGAATTCTGATGATCGACCTTGGCAAAACGCTATAACTCCAGCCAAAAATAATTGAGAAAAAATTTGGTGGTAGCACACTCAAGTTGTTGTTGGGCATTCAAAGTCATTAAATGATACGAAAGAGTGCTTTAAAAGCAAGTATGTAATCATACAAAAACTGAATATAATACAAATAAAAATGACCAGTGTCAAAATCTTTCACATAAAAAATCTCCCTCCTTTTATGAACAACAAAAATGTTGGCTTATAAACGAGTAAGGAGAAAATAAGAGAGAACCCGAATATAACAACAACAAACTTGTGTGGCTAATAAAAGCGCTAGTCGTTTCAATGCAATTGATAAACAGAAAAAAACCTGTATTAGGTTGGATCTGATCATGTGTGCTCAGTGGCGTGATGCGAAGTGCGTTGGCTACTAAGCGGCTGGTCATGGTTCAATAGGCACAAGAAGTTTTTCAATTAAAATGAAAAAGTAGACCAGCAACACTAGAGCAAATGAATCTGATGATCGACCTTGGCAAGTCGAGAAATAGCTATAATTCCAGCAAAAATAATTGAGAAAAGACTTGGTGGTAGCACACTCAAGTTGTTGTTGGACATTCAAAGTCATTAAATGATACGAAAGAGTGCTTTAAAAGCAAGTAAGTAATCATACATAAACTGAATATAAACAAATAAAAATATAATACAAATAAAAATGACCAGTGTCAAAATCTTTCACATAAAAAATCTCCCTCCTAATATGAACAACAAAAATGTTCGACTTTTCAACGAGTAAGGAGCAAATAGGAAAGAACCCGAATAAACAACAACATACTTATGTGGCTAATAAAAGCGCCAGTCGTTTCAATGCAATTGATAAACAGAAAAAACCTGTATTACATCTGATCATGTGGGTTCAGTGGCGTGATGCGAAGTTCAATACACGATGTAGGCACAAGAAGTTTTTCAATTAAAATGAAAAAGTAGACCAGCACCACTAGAGCAAAGGAATCTGATGATCGATCTTGGCAAGTCGTGAAATAGCTCCAGCCAAAAATAATTGAGAAAAAACTTGGTGGTAGCACACTTAAGTTATTATTGGGCATTCAAAGTCATTAAATGATACGAAAAAGTGTTTTAAAAGTATGTAATCATACAAAAACTGAATATAATACAAAAACAAATGACCAGTGTCAAAATCTTTCACATAAAAAATCTCCCTCCTTATATGAACAACAAAAATGTTGGATTATAAACGAGTAAGGAGAAAATAAGAAAGCACCCGAATAAACAACAACAGACTTGTGTGGCTAATAAAAGCGCTAGTCGTTTCAATGCAATTGATAAACAGGAAAAACCTGTATTACGTTGGATCTGATCATGTGGGATCAGTGGCGTGATGCGAAGTGCGTTGGCTACTAAGCGGCTGGTCATGGTTCAATAGGCACAAGAAGTTTTTCAATTAAAATCAAAAAGTAGACCAGCACCACTAGAGGAAAGGAATCTGATGATCGACCTTGGCAAGTCGTGAAATAGCTATAATTCCAGCTTAAAATTATTCATAAAAAACTTGGTGGTAGCACACCCAAGTTGTTGTTGGGCATCCAAAATCATTAAATGATTCGAAAAAGTGCTCTAAAAGCAAGTATGTAATCATACAATAACTGAATATAATGCAAATAAAAATTACCAGTATCAAAATCTTTCACATAAAAAATCTCCCTCCTTATATGAACAACAAAAATGTTGTCTTACAAACGAGTAAGGAGAAAATAAGAAAGAACCCGTATAAAAAACAACAAACTTGTGCGGCTAATAAAAGCGCTGGTCGTTTCAATGCAATTGATAAACAGAAAAAACCTGCATTAGGTTGGATCTGATCATGCGGGCTCAGTGGCGTGATGCGAAGTGGGTTGGCTACTAAGCGGTTGGTCATCGTTCAATACACGATGTAGGCACAAGAAGTTTTTCAATTAAAATCAAAAAGTACACCAGCACCACTAGAGCAAAGGAATCTGATGATCGACATTGGCAAGTCGTGAAATAGCTATAATTCTAGCCAAAAATAATTGAGAAACAAATTGGAGGTAGCACACTCAAGTTGTTGTTGGGCATTCAAAGTCATTAAATGATACGAATAAGTGCTTTAAAAGCAAGTATGTAATCATACAAAAACTGTATATAATACAAATAAAAATGACCAGTGTCAAAATCTTTCACATAAAAAATCTCCCACCTTATATGAACAACGAAAATGTTGGCTTATAAACGAGTAAGGAGAAAATAAGAAAGAACCCGAATAAACCACAACAAACTTGTGTGGCTAATAAAAGCGCTAGTCGTTTAAATGCAATTGATAAACAGAAAAAAACCTGTATTAGGTGGGATCTGATCATGTGGGCTCAGTGGCGTGATGCGAAGTGCGTTGGCTACTAAGCGGCTTTAAAAGCAAGTAATCATACAAAAACTGAATATAAACAAATAAAAATATAATACAAATAAAAATGACCAGTGTCAAAATCTTTCACATAAAACATCTCCCGCCTTATATGAACAACAAAAATGTTGGCTTATAAACAAGTAAGGAGAAAATAAGAAAGCACCCGAATAAAAAACAACAAACTTTTGTGGCTAATAAAAGCGCTAGTCGTTTCAATGCAATTGATAAACAGAAAAAACCTGTATTACGTTGGATCTGATCATGTGGGCTCAGTGGCGTGATGCGAAGTGCGTTGGCTACTAAGCCGCTGGTCATGGTTCAATAGGCACAAGAAGTTTTTCAATTAAAATGAAAAAGTAGACCAGCACCACTAGAGCAAAGGAATATGATGATCGACCTTGGCAAGTCGTGAAATAGCTATAATTCCAGCTAAAAATTATTCAGAAAAAACTTGGTGGTAGCACACCCAAGTTGTTGTTGTGCATTCAAAGTCATTAAAAGATACGAAAAAGTGCTTTAAAAGCTAGTATATAATCATACAAAAACTGTATATAATACAAATAAAAATGACCAGTGTCAAAATCTTTCACATAAAAATTCTCCCTTCTTATATGAACAAAAAAAAATGTTGGCTTATAAACGACTAAGAAGAAATAAGAAAGAACCCGAATAAATAACAACAAACTTGTCTGGCTAAGCGCTGGTCGTTTCAATGCAATTGATAAACAGAAAAAACCTGCATTAGGTTGAATCTGATCATGTGGGCTCAGTGGCGTGATGCGAAGTGCGTTGGCTACTAAGCGGTTGGTCATTGTTCAATACACGATGTAGGAACAAGAAGTTTTTCAATTTAAATGAAAAAGTAGACCAGCACCACTAGAGCAAAGGAATCTGATGATCGGCCTTGGCAAGTCGGGAAATAGCCTAAATCCAGCCAAAAATAATTCAGAAACAAATTGGAAGTAGCACACTCAAGTTGTTGTTGAGCATTCAAAGTCATTAATTGATACGATAAAGTGCTTTAAAAGCACATATGTAATCATACAAAAACTGTATATAATACAAATTAAAATGACCAGCGCCAAAATCTTTCACATAAAAAATCTCCCTCCTAATACGAACAACAAAAATGTTGGCTTATAAACCAGTAAGGAGAAAATAAGAAAGAAGCCGAATAAACAACAACAAACTTGTGTGGCTAATAAAAGCGCTGGTCGTTTCAATGCAATTGATAAACAGAAAAAACTTGTATTAGGTGGGATCTGATCATGTGGGCTCAGTGGCGTGATGCCAAGTGTGCTGGCTACTAAGCGGCTGGTCATGGTTCAATACACGATGTAGGAACAAGAAGTTTTTCAATTTAAATGAAAAAGTAGACCAGCACCACTAGAGCAAAGGAATCTGATGAGTGGCATGATGCGAAGTGCGTTGAGTACTAAGCGCTGGTCTTGGTTCAGTACACGATGTAGGCAGAAGAAGTTTTTCAATTAAAATGAAAAAGTAGGTCAGCACCACTAGAGCAAAGGAATCTGATGATCGCTCTTGGCAAGTCCTGAAATAGCTATTACTCTAGCCAAAAATAATTGAGGAAAAACTTGGTGGTAGCACACTCAAGTTGTTGTTGGGCATTAAAAGTCATTAAGTGATACGAAAAAGTGCTTTCAAAGCAAGTATGTACACATACAAAAACTGAATATAATACAAAAAAAATGACCGGTGTCAAAATCTTTCACATAAAAATCTCCCTCCTTATATGAACAACAAAAATGTTGGCTTATTAACGAGTGAGGAGAAAATAAGAAAGCACCCGAATAAACAGCAACAAACTTGTGTGGCTAATAAAAGCTCTAGTCGTTTCAATGCAATTGATAAACAGAAAAAACCTGTATTATGTTGGATCTGATCATGTGGGCTCAGTGGCGTGATGCGAAGTGCGTTGGCTACTAAGCGGTTGGTCATGGTTCAATGCAGGATGTAGGCACAAGAAGTTTTTCAATTAAAAGAAAAAGTACACCAGCACCACTAGAGCAAAGGAATCTGATGATCGACATTGGCAAGTCGGAAAATAGCTATAATTCCAGCCAAAAATAATTGAGAAACCAATTGGAGGTAGCACACTCAAGTTGTTGTTGGGCATTCAAAGTCATTAAATGATACGAAAAAGTGCTTTAAAAGCAAGTATGTAATCATACAAAAACTGTATATAATACAAATTAAAATGACCAGTGCCAAAATCTTTCACATAAAAACTCTGCCTCCTAATATTAACAACAAAAATGTTGGCTTATAAACCAGTAAGGAGAAAATAAGAAAGCACCCGAATAAACAACAACAAACTTGTGTGGCTAATAAAAGCGCTAGTCGTTTCAATGCAATTGATAAACAGAAAAAACCTGTATTACGTTGGATCTGATCATGTGGGCTCAGTGGCGTGATGCGAAGTGCGTTGGCTACTAAGCGGCTGGTCATGGTTCAATAGGCACAAGAAGTTTTTCAATTAAAATGAAAAAGTAGACCAGCACCACTGGAGCAAAGGAATTTGATGATCGAACTTAGCAAGTCGTGAAATAGCTATAATTCCAGCTAAAAATTATTCAGAAAAAACTTGGTGGTAGCACACCCAAGTTGTTGTTGGGCATCCAAAATCATTAAATGATTCCAAAAAGTGCTCTAAAAGCAAGTATGTAATCATACAAAAACTGAATATAATGCAAATAAAAATTACCAGTATCAAAATCTTTTACATAAAAAATCTCCCTCCTTATATGAAAAAAAAAATATTGGCTTATAAACGAGTAAGGAGAAAATAAGAAAGAACCCGAATAAACAACAACAAACTTGTGTGGCTAATAAAAGCGCTGGTCGTTTCAATGCAATTGATAAAAAGAAACAATTTGTATTAGGTGGGATCTGATCATGTGGGCTCAGTCGCGTGATGCGAAGTGTGTTGGCTGCTAAGCGGCTGGTCATGGTTCAATACACGATGTAGGAACAAGAAGTTTTTCAATTTAAATGAAAAAGTAGACCGGCACCACTAGAGCAAAGGAATCTGATGATCGACCTTGGCAAGTCGAGAAATAGCTCCAGCCAAAAATAATTGAGAAAAAACTTGGTGTTAGTACACTTGAGTTGTTATTGGATACTGAAAGTCATTAAGTGATACGAAAAAGTGCTTTAAAAGTATGTAATCATACAAAAACTGTATATAATACAAATAAAAATGACCAGTGTCAAAATCTTTCACATAAAAAATCTCCCTCCTTATATGAAAAAAAAAATATTGGCTTATAAACGAGTAAGGAGAAAATAAGAAAGAAGCCGAATAAACAACAACAAACTTGTATGGCTAATAAAAGTGCTAGTCGTTTCAATGCAATTGATAAACAGAAACAAACTGCATTAGGTTGAATCTGATCATGTGGGCTCAGTGGCGTGATGCGAAGTGCGTTGGGTACTAAGCGCTGGTCTTGGTTCAATACACGATGTAGGCAGAAGAAGTTTTTCAATTAAAATGAAAAAGTAGGTCAGCACCACTAGCTATAATTCCAGCCAAAAATAATTGAGAAACAAATTGGAGGTAGCACACTCAAGTTGTTGTTGGGCATTCAAAGTCATTAAATGATACGAAAAAGTGCTTTAAAAGCAAGTATGTAATCATACAAAAACTGTATATAATACAAATTAAAATGACCAGTGCCAAAATCTTTCACATAAAAAATCTCCCTCCTAATATGAACAACAAAAATGTTGGCTTATAAACCAGTAAGGAAAGAATAAGAAAGCACCCGAATAAACAACAACAAACTTGTATGGCTAATAAAAGTGCTAGTCGTTTCAATGCAATTGATAAACAGAAACAAACTGCATTAGGTTGAATCTGATCATGTGGGCTCAGTGGCGTGATGCGAAGTGCGTTGCCTACTAAGCCGCTGGTCATGGTTCAATAGGCACAAGAAGTTTTTCAATTAAAATGAAAAAGTAGACCAGCACCACTAGAGCAAAGGAATTTGATGATCGACCTAAGCAAGGCGTAAAATAGCTATAATTCCAGCTAAAAATTATTCAGAAAAAACTTGGTGGTAGTACACCCAAGTTGTTGTTGGGCATCCAAAATCATTAAATGATTCCCAAAAGTGCTCTTAAATCATGTATGTAATCATACAAAAACTGAATATAATGCAAATAAAAATTACCAGTATCAAAATCTTTCACATAAAAAATCTCCCTCCTTATATGAACAACAAAAATGTTGGCTTATAAACCAGTAAGGAGAAAATAAGAAGGAACCCGAATAAACAACAATAAACTTGTGTGGCTAATAAAAGCGCTGGTCGTTTCAATGCAATTGATAAACAGAAAAAACTTGTATTAGGTGGGATCTGATCATGTGGGCTCAGTGGCGTGATGCGAAGTTTGTTGGCTACTAAGCGGCTGGTCATGGTTCAATACACGATGTAGAAACAAGAAGTTTTTCAATTTAAATGAAAAAGTAGAGCAGCACCACTAGAGCAAAGGAATCTGATGATCGACCTTGGCAAGTCGGGAAATAGCTCCAGCCAAAAATAGTTGAGAAAAAACTTGGTGGTAGTACACTTGAGTTGTTATTGGGCACTCAAAGTCATTAAATGATACGAAAAAGTGCTTTAAAAGTATGTAATCATACAAAAACTGAATATTATACAAATAAAAATGACAAGTGTCAAAATCGTTCACATAAAAAATCTGCCTCCTTATATGAACAACAAAAATATTGGCTTATAAACGAGTAAGGAGAAAATGAGAAAGAAGCCGAATAAACAACAACAAACTTGTATGGCTAATAAAAGCGCTAGTCGTTTCAATGCAATTGATAAACAGAAAAAAAACTGCATAAGGTTGGATCTGATCATGTGGGCTAAGTGGCGTGATGCGAAGTGCGTTGGGTACTAAGCGCTGGTCTTGGTTCAATACACGGTGTAGGCAGAAGAAGTTTTTTAATTAAAATGAAAAAGCAATTCAGCACCACTAGAGCAAAGGAATCTGATGATCGCTCTTGGCGAGTCGTGAAATAGCTATAACTCAAGCTAAAAATAATTAAGTAAAAACTTGGTGGTAGCACACTCAAGTTGTTGTTGGGCATTAAAAGTCATTAAGTGATACGAAAAAGTGCTTTAAAAGCAAGTATGTATACATACAAAATCTGAATATAATGCAAATAAAAATGACCGGTGTCAAAATCTTTCACATAAAAATCTCCCTCCTTATATGAACAACAAAAATGTTGGCTTATAAACGAGTAAGGAGAAAATAAGAAAGAACCCGAATAAACAACAAGAAACTTGTGTGGCTAATAAAAGCGCTGGTCGTTTCAATGCAATTGATAAACAGAAAAAACTTGTATTAGGTGGGATCTGATCATGTGGGCTCAGTGGCGTGATGCGAAGTGCGTTGCCTACAGTCGATCTCGTACTGTGGAGGTGTTAACACGTTTTCGGCTTCCCAGTTTTTCCAAATTAAATTTCGTGATTTCTAAATTAAATAAAATTTTCATAAGTGGTGCAGTAGCACAGTGATAGAGTGGCCGACCGAGAATCCGAGGGTCGCCAGTTCGATTCCCAGCCGGGTATCAGAACTTTATCAGCTTTTTTTCATAACCGTGAAGTGGAAAACTTTATTGGTTGGGAAAACGAACAAAGGAGGAGGAGTTTAAGCACCGGGGCATCGAAAGGTGTCCTAGGGCCAATGAGGCCAGCGATGGCATCAGCTGAGGGAACATCGAAAGATGTTCCAATTACAAGCAGTGATTGTGCAGCAACAACATCAACAGCAATAACAACAACGGCAACATCATCCGATGCTAACTCAAAGCGCAGAAAGAGGATCAAGTGCGCACCAAATTTGGTAAAGAGGAGATCCACGGCCACCTCAGCAAAGCTGCCAGCTGGGGTGCATACGTCCGATATAGACGAGACGTCAGAGGCAGCAAGACAAACCCAGCTAGACACTTCACCCGAAGAGGGTATAGCCTATATATCTGAGGAAGGAGAAAGGCACTTCACGACGGGCGATAGTACTGCCTTCGTGAACCTCTCCACATCAGAGGCATCATCTGAGGAGGACGAGGAACAAAGAATGGTCGCCCAAATTGAAGCTTTGGAGGCAGAAATCCAATTGATAAAAAGCAAAGTTAAGGCCAGCCAAGAAGCGCGCCGAGCGAAACAACTAAAAGAACTCGCCGAAAAAGAACAACTTCAGAAAAAAGAACAATTACAAAAACAACAGCCACAGCAGCAGCCAAAACAACAGCAACAGCAGCAGACACAAGCCCAGAAACAACCACAAGAAAAACAGCAGCAGCAGATTCAAAAGCAGTAGAATCAACAGCAGCAGAGAAGTCAGTCTCAGCAGCAGCAGCCACAGCCGCCGATTACGAAAAAAGAAAAGGTGCCACCCATAAATACTTATAAAATGGAGTTACAGGATACCATAAATCTTTGTAAGTTGACCATAGGTCAAAATTTTATTATTAAAAGATTAAATAACGATAGGCATGCTATCCAGTGCTTTACACTGGAACAGCACAAAAAAATTAAAGAGTTGCTAAAAGAAACTACTACTGAATTCTTTAGTTTCACCCCTAAAACCGAAAAATTTCAAACGGTCCTTTTGAAGGGCATAGATTCCTGCACGGAATCACAGGTGCTCTTAAATGAACTCCGCCAAAAAGCGAATGACGATCTCGACTTTATCGGGGTCAAGCCGTTCGCTACAGTTAGAGCTAGGCGGGAGAAGCGGAGTCTTCCCTTCTTCCTTGTTCAACTCTCACCCAGCAGCAAACTGGATTGTTTGTGGAGTATATCCGTCCTCAACTACCAGGTTGTAACTTGGGACAAATTAAAAAGGCGCGTCGACATGCTTCTATGCATGCGCTGCCAAAGGTTCGGCCACGCCGCAGCAAACTGCGAAATACAGTCACGCTGCGTTAAGTGTGGAGAGAACCACAATGCAGATGAATGCAAGTTAGGAAGGGAACGGGTCGAAGATAGGACCCAGCTTAAATGTGTACTCTGCCGAGGCGGTGGACACCCCGCTAATTATCGGGGATGCCCGACGTTTCAGCTTATAAAGAACAATAAAGCAGCAAAGCAAACAGTGGTAGAAAAGCGTCCAACAGTGCGCCCTCCTACAACAAGGCCCGTCAACCTCCAAATTTCTTACGCCCAAATGGCGTCAGGAAGGGGAAGCACGGTTCAGCCTACACTTAAGGTCGCCCAACAGGCCCCCGTGCCTAAGGCGCCGGTGGCACAGGCGGATATTATGGACGTTCTACTGGCCATCCAGGGCCAGTTGAACGGCCTCCAAAACCAGATCAGGGAGCAGGCGACTATGGTGGATTATCTCTACTCTGTTTTGCCGAGCTTAACGCAACTTAGAGGTTAAGGGCGCGCTGCGGGGAGGCCCTTTAAGATCCTAGCTGTGAATGTAAATTCACTGATTAGGACCGATACCAGAACGAATTTATTCCAATTGCTTAAAGACATAAGTCCAGATGTGTTTATGGCTAGCGAAACTAAGCTTAACCAGAAACATAAATTGACTAACAACAATTACAATATCGTAAGGAGAGACCGATCCAACTCCACTCAAGGAGGGGGCGTCACAATCTTTATACGTAAAGGCATTAGTCATAAGGTAATTTATAATAGTGATGTGCGTAAATTTCGGACGTTAGAGGCATGCATCATATGCATTCATCTCCAACAGGGGAAGCGAATGCATGTGATCGCAGCCTATGCACCGGAAACACCTCAGCCCACACAGTTTATAACAGAGCTTGAAAAGCTTTTTGAATGCTTAAGATTGAGCTCGGAAGAAAACTACTACATATTGGCTGGTGATTTGAATGCCAAACATATAGATTGGAGAAATCAAATACAAAATCCTCGTGGTAACCATCTGTATAATTGGATGGGTCGATACAACCTGGAGTATCGCATTGAACTTCTCGCTACAGACAGGCCATCGTTTCCAAGAAGCGGTGCCTATCTGGATCTATTGTTGAAAGACGCAAGACTAAAAATTACTAATACTGTGGGTCATCGGCCTAAAAATTGTTTAAGAACGATCGAGTACGACAGTGACCACTGCGGACTCGCCGCCGTAATACAACTTCCGAACGAGCTTATGGAGTTGGAGGAGTATGTACCTGTGCATACTTACAATTACAGTAAGGTGCGCTGGCCACGCTTCTCGAACGTCTAACTGAGCGAATTACGTTCAAATGGTATATCCCCACCAAATGACAGGAATCTGACAAATACTGAAATTGACAGATACTTAGAACAAATGGACGAAATAATTCAACGAACAATGAGCAGGACAGTACCGAAATACAAAGAACGTAACGCAACTGACATGTTCCGTAACGCGACAATTGATGCACTACACAGACAAAAAAGTGGATTACTGACAAGACTAAAACGCTTGTACAGACGGTTTACTGACACACAAGATCTGGAGATAAGGACACTGAAGTCGTCCATAAAAAACATCAACCAATTGATCAAAGAAAATTATAGGTTGTCCATTAATTTGTTTTGGGACAACAAAATTCGGGCCGTGAACGCTACCGACCCGAGTATGTTCCCACAAATTAAAAAGATATTCAGAAGAAAAGATCAAAACGACCTTCCGTGTCTTAAGCTCCAGGGGACGACACAAAACAGAGACGTACTTCTGACAGCAGGCATAGACGCAGATGTCGCCGTCTTGGACGATGACCTCTTCATAATCGAAGATCCGCAGGAGAAGGTGGTGGCTGTGGGGGCTGCTTTCCAGCAAGTGTACAAGGTGAATGCTAGCATTCGCCCGAACCATGACCTGGAGAGCAGAGCTCTGGTTCACTACTTTTACCTCCGGAACGATATAACGCAGTGGCGATCTGAGAACATTGGTTTTACATTTGGCAAACGCCATAATCGCCGAGCGAAATGGGACCAGTTCCCTGTTAATTTCGAAGATTGAGCTCCAGCTCATCTTTGATTCACTAAAGAAAAAGAAATCAGCAGGAGTCGATGGTATATCCAACGTTGTACTACGACATATGCCTCAAGAAGCAGTTGACATATATACCACTCTGTTTGACAACGCGCTGAATAATGCATATTATCCAGTGCGGTGGAAGACAGCAGTGGTGCATCCTCTCCCTAAAAAGGGAAAGGACAATTCCAATCCGGCGAATCTCAGGTCGATAAGTCTTCTTCCGAGTATCAGCAAAGTATTTGAAAAGGTTATTAATAGAGCCCTGTTCAAGTGGGCGGAGGAGAAAAATATTATACCGGATAATCAGTTCGGTTTTAAGGCGGGACATGACACAATTCATGCCGCGTCTAAACTCGTTTCTGATGTCCAATGGAACAAATCTAAAAAGCAGTGTACGGGTACCTGTCTGGTTGATTTGGAGAAGGCCTTCGACACCGTATGGTTAGAGGGTCTCTATCTAAAGCTCGCCAGACTTGGTATAAGTAATCCGCTATTGTACGTGCTTTATGACATGCTAAATGGCAGAAAGTTTGTTGTCAAGAGTGGCAATGTAACTTCTACCACAGTTTTTAATATTAACAATGGTCTTCAGCAGGGAGCAGTTAACTCGCCGATTCTCTTCAGTATTTACACCAGCGATCTGATAGGTAGTCTAACTCAGGCAATTGCGTACGCCGACGATCTAATTGCGTACAGAACAGCTCCAACAGTTGAGGTCATCAAAATTCTTTTGCAGCGTGACTTCGACAAGATTCAGAGATATTGTTATGACTGGAAGTTGAAAATCAATTTCCAGAAATCAGAAACAATTCTGTTTAGGACTTCGTTGTCTAGCGCCTCAAGGAATACGAGAAAGAACTGGCTCAAGCTGGTGATCGTAGGACCACATGGACATCCACTGGCGAGTAAAAGTGTAGTAAAGTACCTTGGCATCTGGTTGGATCAGTACTTGTATTTCGACAGACATATAGGTGCTGCTCTGGCCAGGGCTAGGGGAGCCTTTGCCCTGACAAAACGATTGTTTTATAGCAGTCGTCTTGACAGCAGGGTGAAGGTTATTTGCTGCATCGCCCTCATCAGGCCGATGACTGCCTATGGATTCCGGGTGTGGTTCAACGTTGCCCCATCTCAAATGGAAAAGATTCGGGTGTTTGAGAGGTAGTGTCTTCGAAGTTGACTTGGATTACACAGAACACAAGAGTCGGAGTACAAACGATATTATTCCAACCAGGTTCTATACAATGGAGCCAACATAAACAGAATAAATAATTTTTTGTTTAAGCTGATTAGGGGGCACGTTGCAAGAGCGATGTCCTCAACTAACAACTTAATTTTTGGGGCGTATTACCCACATAACCAATATTTCGAGAGTGCGCGGTTAAGTGGCTACATCCCTCCCGAGGCATTCCTCTATTTAGACAGTCGAGGGCTGATACAGGATGGAGGGGCGGTTCCGCTCATCTACCACGTCAGCCGGAAAACTGTGGATAGGCGACTCCTGTATGGTCGAGACGTCATCGCTCAAGGTGGAGAAGAACGCCTTCGGTTCAGTAGGACTGTGTCCGATCGGGACCGGAGGGATAGGGCGAAACAGGAGAACCAGTTCTGGTGGCTCTCTGAACAGCATCGTGATATTTAAAGTCGATGAAGATGATATATCTTGGCCGACTTACATAGATTTAGGGCATTAGGTATAGGGAACAGTCAGGGTGGCACCAAAAAAAAATTAAAACTATGTATGTATGCGGGGGCATACGTGCATGTATCTGCGTGTCTGTACACGTATATGTATGTGCGTATGTACATGTATGGGTGGGTTGCATGTTGTTGTGTGTCTTCATGCATATAAAAAATAAACAACAAAAAAAATTAAAAAACGAAAAAAATGCTGCTGTGGCTGTTCTAGTTTTTAAGTAGTTTTAGGTATTATTAGGTATTTTAAGTAGTTTTAATTATTTTTAATATATATTAAGGTTTAGTTTATAAGTAAAAAAAAAAAAAAAAAAAAAAAAAAAATGATAAGATACCAAGTTTTTCTAAAAGTTTCCTTGAAATATAAAATAAAATTAAAAAAATTAGATTTAATTAAAATAGTTTTTACGTCGAAAGACATTAGTTGTAAGAGCTATTGTTTAATTTAGAGCGCCCGTACAGGGCCATTAAATTAGTTGTAAGTTATTGATAATTAGGCTAGTTTTTAAACATTTTTGTCTAGCTTTAAGATAGTTCTAATTAATATGAAATAAAAATGAATTACAAAAAAAAAAAAAAAAAAGTGCGTTGCCTACTAAGCGACTGGTCATGGTTCAATACACAATGTAGGCACAAGAAGTTTTTCAATTAAAATGAAAAAGTAGACCAGCACCACTAGAGCAAAGGAATCTGATGATCGACCTTGGCAAGTCGTGAAATAGCACCAGCCAAAAATAATTGAGAAAAAACTTGGTGATAGCACACTTAAGTTCTTATTGGGCATTCAAAGTTATTAAATGATACGAAAAAGTGCTTTAAAAGTATGTAATCATACAAAAACTGAATATAATACAAATTCAAATGACCAGTGTCAAAATCTGTCACATGAAATATCTCCCTCCTTATATGAACAACAAAGATGTTGGCTTATAAACGAGTAAGGAGAAAATAAGAAAGAACCCAAATAACAAGAAACTTGTGTGGCTAATAAAAGCGCCGGTCGTTTCAATGCACTTGATAAACAGAAAAAACTTGTATTAGGTGGGATCTGATCATGTGGGCTCAATGGCGTGATGCGAAGTGCGTTGGCTACTAAGCGCCTGGTCATGGTTCAATACACGATGTAGGCACAAGAAGTTTTTCAATTAAAATGAAAAAGTAGACCAGCACTACTAGAGCAAAGGAATCTGATGATCGACGTTGGCAAGTCGTGAAAAAGCTCCAGCCAAAAATAATGGAGAAAAAACTTGGTGGTAGCACACTTAAGTTATTATTGGGCATTCAGAGTCATTAAATGATACGAAAAAGTGCTTTAGAAGTATGTAATCATATAAAAACAGAATATAATACAAATACAAATGCCCAGTATCAAAATCTTTCAAATAAAATATCTCCTCCTTATATGAACAACAAAGATGGTGGCTTATAAACGAGTAAGGAGAAAATAAGAAAGAACCCGAATAAACAACAAGAAACTTGTGTGGCTAATAAAAGCGCTGGTCGTTTCAATGCAATTGATAAACAGAAAAAACCTGTATTAGGTGGGATCTGATCATGTGGGCTCAGTGGCGTGATGCGAAGTGCGTTGGCTACTAAGCGGCTGGTCATGGTTCAATACACGATGTAGGCAGAAGAAGTTTTTCAATTAAAATGAAAAAGTAGGCCAGCACCACAAGAACAAAGGAACCTGATAATCGACCTTGGCAAAACGTGGAATAGATATAACACCAGCCAAAAATAATTGGGAAAAAACTTGGTGGTAGCACACTCAAGTTGTTGTTGGGCATTCAAAGTCATTAAATGATACGAAAAAGTGCTTTAAAAGCAAGTATGTAATCATACAAAAACTGTATATAATACAAATAAAAATGACCAGTGTCAAAATCTTTCACATAAAAAATCTCCCTCCCTATATGAACAACAAAAATGTTGGCTTATAAACGAGTAAGGAGAAAATAAGAAAGCACCCGAATAAACAACAACAAACTTGTGTGGCTAATAAAAGCGCTAGTCGTTTCAATGCAATTGATAAACAGAAAAAACCTGTATTGCGTTGGATCTGATCATGTGGTCTCAGTGGCGTGATGCGAAGTGCGTTGGCTACTAAGCCGCTGGTCAAGGTTCAATAGGCACAAGAAGTTTTTCAAATAAAATGAAAAAGTAGATCAGCACCACTAGAGCAAAGGAATCTGATGTCGACCTTGGCAAGTCGTGAAATAGCAATAATTCCAGCTAAAAATTATGCAGAACCAACTTGGTGGTAGCACATCCAAGTTGTTGTTGGGCATCCAAAATCATTAAATGATTCGAAAAAGTGCTCTAAAAGCAAGTATGTAATCATACAAAAACTGAATATAATGTAAATAAAAATTACCAGTATCAAAATCTTTCACATAAAAATCTCCCTCCTTATACGAACAACAAAAATGTTGGCTTATAAACGAGTAAGGAGAAAATAAGAAAGAACGCGAATAAACAACAACAAATTTGTGTGGCTAATAAAAGCGCTGGTCGTTTCAATGCAATTGATAAATAGAAAAAAACCTGCATTAGGTTGGATCTGATCATGTGGGCTCAGTGGTGTGATGCGAAGTGCGTTGGCTACTAAGCGGTTGGTCATGGTTCAATACACGATGCAGGCAGTCGATCTCGTACTGTGGAGGTGTTAATACGTTTTTGGCTTCCCAGTTTTTTCCAAGTAGTGTATTGTGTGTGTGACTAAGTTCCAATTTAATTCACTATTCTTCAAGTAGTGCAGTAGCACAAAGGTAGAGTGGCCTACCGAGAATCCGAGGGTCGCCAGTTCGATTCCCAGCCGGGCATCAGAACTTTAGCTGCTTTTTTTCACAACCGTGAAGTGGAAAACTTTATTGGTTGGGAAAACTCTCAAAGGAGGAGGAGTTTAAGCACCGGGGCATCGAAAGGTTTCCTAGGGCCAATGAGGCCAGCGATGGCATCAGCTGAGGAAACATCGAAAGATGTTCCAATTACAAGCAGTGATTCTGCAGCAACAACATCAACAGCAATAACAACAACGGCAACATCATCCGATGCTAATCCGGAGCGCAGAAAGAGGATCAAGTGCGCACCAAATTTGGTAAAGAGGACATCCACGGCCACCTCAGCAAAGCTGCCAGCTGGGGTGCATACGTCCGACATAGACGAGACGTCAGAGGCAGCAAGACAAACCCAGCTAGACACTTCACCCGAAGAGGGTATAGCATATATGTCTGAGGAAGGAGAAGGGCACTTCACGACGGGCGATAGTACTGCTTTCGTGAACCTCTCCATATCAGAGGAGTCATCTGAGGAGGACGAGGAACAAAGAATGGTCGCCCAAATTGAAGCTTTGGAGGCAGAAATTAAATTGATAAAAAGGAAAGTTAAGGCCAGCCAAGAAGCGCGCCGAGCGAGACAACTAAAAGAACTCGACGAAAAAGAACAACTTCCGAAAAAAGAACAATTACAAAAACAACAGCCACAGCAGCAGCCAAAACAACAACGGCAAAAACAACAGCACCAGCAGCAGACACAAGCCCAGAAGCAACCGCAAGAAAAACAGCAGCAGCAGATTCAAAAGCAGCAGACTCAACAGCAGCAGAAAAGTCAGTCTCAGCAGCAGCAGCCACAGCCGCCGATTACGAAAAAAGAAAAGGTGCCACCCATAAATACTTATAAAATGGAGTTACAGGATACCATAAATCTATGTAAAATTTTACTATATAAAGATTAAATACCGATATGCATGCTATCCAGTGCTTCACACTGGAACAACACAAAAAAATTAAAGAGTTGCTAAAAGAAACTACTACTGAATTCTTTAGTTTCACCCCTAAAACCGAAAAATTTCAAACGATCCTTTTGAAGGGCATAGATTCCTGCACGGAATCACAGGTGCTCTTAAATGAACTCCGCCAAAAAGCGAATGACGATCTCGGCTTTATCGGGGTCAAGCCGTTCGCTACAGTTAGAGCTAAGCGGGAGAAGCGGAGTCTTCCCTTCTTCCTTGTTCAACTCTCACCCAGCAGCAAACTGGATAGTTTGAGGAGTATATCCGTCCTCAACTACCAGGTTGTAACTTGGGACAAATTAAAAAGGCGCGTCGACATGCTTCTATGCATGCGCTGCCAAAGGTTCGGCCACGCCGCAGCAAACTGCGAAATGCAGTCACGCTGCGTTAAGTGTTGAGAGAACCACAATGCAGATGAATGCAAGTTAGGAAGGGAACGGGTCGAAGATAGGACCCAGCTTAAATGTGTACTCTGCCGAGGCGGTGGACACCCCGCTAATTATCGGGGATGCCCGACGTTTCAGCTTAGAAAAAACAATAAAGCAGCAAAGCAAACAGTGGTAGAAAAGCGTCCAACAGTGCGCCCTCCTACAACAACGCCCGTCAACCCCCAAATTTCTTACGCCCAAATGACGTCACGAAGGGGAAGCACGGTATAGCCTACACCAAAGGTCGCCCAACAGGCCCCCGTGCCCAAGGCGCCGGTGGCACAGGCGGATATTATGGACGTTCTACTGGCCATCCAGGGCCAGTTGAACGGCCTCCAAAACCAGATCAGGGAGCAGGCGACTATGGTGGATTATCTCTACTCTGTTTTGCCGAGCTTAACGCAACTTAGAGGTTAAGGGCGCGCTGCAGGGAGGCCCTTTAAGATCCTAGCTGTGAATGTAAATTCACTGATTAGGACCGAACGCAGAGCGAATTTATTCCAATTGCTTAAAGACATAAGTCCAGATGTGTTTATGGCTAGCGAAACTAAGCTTAACCAGAAACATAAATTGACTAACAACAATTACAATATCGTAAGGAGAGACCGATCCAACTCCACTCAAGGAGGGTGCGTCGCAATCCTTATACGTAAAGGCATTAGTCATAAGGTAATTTATAATAGTGATGTGCGTAAATTTCGGACGTTAGAGGCATGCATCATATGCATTCATCTCCAACAGGGGAAGCGAATGTATGTGATCGCAGCCTATGCACCGGAAACACCTCAGCCCACACAGTTTATAACAGAGCTTGAAAAGCTTTTTGAATGCTTAAGATTGAGCTCGGAAGAAAACTACTACATATTGGCTGGTGTTTTGAATGCCAAACATATAGATTGGGGAAATCAAATACAAAATCCTCGTGGTAACCATCTGCATAATTGGATGGGTCGATACAACCTGGAGTATCGCATTGAACTTCTCGCTACAGACAGGCCATCGTTTCCAAGAAGCGGTGCCTATCTGGATCTATTGTTGAAAGACGCAAGACTAACAATTACTGATATTGTGGGCCATCGGCCTAAAAATTGTTTAAGAACGATCGAGTACGACAGTGACCACTGCGGACTCGCCGCCGTAATACAACTTCTGAACGCGCTTATGGAGTTGGAGGAGTATGTACCGGTGCATACTTTCAATTACAGTAAGGTGCACTGGTCACTCTTCTCGAACGTCTTATTGAGCGAATTACGATCAAATGGTATATCCCCACCAAATGACAGGAACATGACAAATACTGAAATTGACAGATACTTAGAACAAATGGACGAAACAATTCAACGAACAATGAACAGGACAATACCGAAATACAAAGAACGTAACGCAACTGACATGTACCGTAACGCGACAATTGATGCACTACACAGACAAAAAAGTGGCTTACTGACAAGACTAAAACGCTTGTACAGACGGTTTACTGACACACGAAATCTGGAGATAAGGACACTGAAGTCGTCCATCAAAAACATCAACCAATTGATCAAAGAAAATTATAGGTTGTCCATTAATTTGTTTTGGGACAACAAAATTCGGGCCGTGAACGCTACCGACCCGAGTATGTTCTCACAAATTAATAAGATATTCAGAAGAAAAGATCAAAACGACCTTCCGTGTCTTAAGCTCCAGAGGACGACACAAAACAGAGACGTACTTCTGACAGCAGGCATACACCCAGATGACGCCGTCTTGGACGATGACGTCTTCATAATCGAAGATCCGCAGGAGAAGGTGGAGGCTGTGGGGGCTGCTTTCCAGCAAGTGTACAAGGTGAATGCTAGCATTCGCCCGAAGCATGACCTGGAGAACAGAGCTCTGCTTCATCACTTATGGCTCCGAAACGATATAATCGAATGGCGATCTGAGAACCTGGGTTTTACCGGGTTTAATGATGAAGATTTGGCAAACGCCATAATCGCCGACCGAAATGGGCCCAGTCCCCTGTTAATTTCGAAGAATGAGCTCCAGCTCATCTTCGATTCATTAAAGAAAAAGAAGTCTGCAGGAGTCGATGGTATATCCAACGTTGTACTACGACATTTGCCTCAAGAAGCAGTTGACATTTATACCACACTCTTTAACAACGCGCTGAATAATGCATATTATCCAGTGCGGTGGAAGACAGCTGTGGTGTACCCTCTCCCATAAAAGGGAAAGGACAACTCCAATCCGGCGAATCTCCGGTCGATAAGTCTTCTTCCGAGTATCAGCAAAGTATTTGAAAAGGTTATTAATAGAGCCCTGTTCAAGTGGGCAGAGGACAAAAATATCATCCCGGATAATCAGTTCGGTTTTAAGGCGGGACATGACACAATTCATGACGCGTCTAAACTAGTATGGTATTGTATTGTATTGTATTTGATTTTTTATTCATTCAATAACTTAAAACTAGAGATATACAATTCATTAATAAAATTTGAATAATAGTGTACATTCTTTAACTGGGCAGTTAGCGACGAATGACACATCTAATTGAAATATTTAATAATAACTGATGTGGGGTGACAATCAGTAATTTAAGTAAACAAGAAAAAAAAATAATGATAATAATAGAAGGAAAAGCTTGCTAGCAACAATATAGAAAAAGTATAGTATAGATAGAACTTATAATTCTTGAACATTCATACATTTAATAACAATGGGTATGTTTACAAATTTTTATTATTTTTCGATTATTTAATTAAGAACTAAATTAATGATTCAATGTTATCAAAATTCAAAGTGAATAACCAGTCTTTAATCTTTTTAATAAAAGTTGAAAATCGAAGCGTTTCTCTTATTGATAAGGGCAACTTATTAAAAATATTTGGAGCTGTGTATGTGAAAAAATGATTGAAATGTGTCTTGTAAGCAAAAGGTGCATTGACTAAAGTCATATTGTTTACACGTAAGTTATACATTTGATAATTCCTACTAGGGATGTTTCCGCTTTGTTTAAAAAATTCTCTTAAGACTTTGAAAACATATAAATGTCTCATTGGAAGAATTTGCAATTCCCTAAATAAAAACAAACTTTCGGCCATCCTATTTTTATTTAAAACAATTCTAACTAAATGTTTTTGTGCTGTTAATAAAGGTATAAAGCTATTAGCATAAGATCCACCCCAACTAGTAATACCGTATTGTAACTTCGAGTTTGCAAGACCAAAATACATCATTTTCAAAACTTTTTGAGAGCAAAAGGGTTTTATCAAATACATTTTTCGTGTGACCGTTAACAAATAATTTTTGATCATTTGAATATGAGCTTTCCAATTCAGGTTGTTATCAATTATAACTCCTAAGTATTTAAATTGATGAACTACTTCAACTTTAAAACAATTTTTTGAGCATTGATATTCGGATTTAAAATTACTTATTCCACACTTGTGAATAGGTAAAGAATACTGATTACAATCGTGATCATGGAACAGTAAGATACTCGTAAAGTCATAAACGCTATTACCAGACACCTCAAAACACATCAATTTAGTTTTTTCACTTATAATTAATTTGTGATAAGTAAACCATTGCCTTGAGATTTCAAGATCGTTTCCAATGTTTGCAATACTATCAAAGACAGTATTTGAAGAGTATGTGAATACTATATCGTCAGCAAAAGCAGTCGAAATACCATTTAGTTTAAGTTTGAAAATGGAGTTTATATAAATTAAGAAAAACAAAGGGCCAAGCACTGATCCCTGAGGAACGCCATTTTTAAGCAGTCTTGGTTCACTAAATATTCCATTGTTGTTGACTCTTTGTTTTCTAATTTTTAAATAAGAATTGAGCAAATTAAAAAAATTACCGCGAAAACCTGCATTATAAAGTTTGTTAAGCAACAGATCGTGGTTGACTAGATCAAAGGCTTTAGTCATATCTATGAACAGGCCCATAGTTATTTTATTACTATTTAAACTTCCATGAAGTTGACTACATACCCTTAAAATAGCATCTTCTGTTGACAAACCAGCTCTGAAACCAAATTGATTATTACAGAAGAATTTAGTCTTTTCCAAGAAGGACATAATTCGGACTTTGATTAACTTCTCGAAGATTTTTGAAAAAGTTGAAAGTAATGAAATTGGTCTATAATTTGATATAAGTTTTCTATTTCCTTTTTTAAAGAGCGGTATAACTTCGGCACATTTAAGATTATCCGGAAAACAACCAGTTTCAACACATTTGTTAAATACAAACGCTAGTACGTCCATAACATACCAAGCAACATTTTTCAACAAATGGCTAGATACACCATCACTAGTACATGAATGTTTGTTTTTTAAAGACATAATAACATTGAATACTTCTCTTGATGTTATCGCACTAAAAACAAAACTATTTGGTTGCATATCATCTGAGCAAATTTCTGAAGAAATGGAACAGTTACAACTTATACAAGATTTAATAGTAGGTTTTAATTTGACTAAAATTTCAGTAAAATATTCGTTAAATTTATTGGATATAATTCGAGAATCAGATATATGTACTCCTTCAATTTCAATAGAATCAATTTTGATTGAATCAGTATTTTTACCTAAAATGTTATCAACTATTTTCCACTCTTCACGAATATTCCCCTTAGCATTTAAAAACTTATTAGCATAATAATTATTACGAGTCTCATCAATTTCTTTATTAACTGTTTTGCATATACTATCATAGTGTTTTTTAAGTTTTTTATTGTTTTGATGTTCATTGCATTTCAAACTTATTTTCTTCTTTCTTTTTATTTTATGAAGAAGATTATTGTTCATCCAAGGTTTAAGATGTTTCGTTTTACTTGAATGCTTTTTTTGGAAAGTACTTGAACTGATATGGTTTTTTTTAAATACTTATAAACAAATCAAATGCCTGAGAGGGATTGTTTTCAGAATAAACTTGGTCCCAGCATTCAAAAGTTAAAAATTCTTTTAATAATTTATAGTCAACGCAATGTTTCACTGGACTTACGGGTTTCTGATATCCAATGGAACAAAACTAAAAAGCAGTCTACGGGTGCCTGTCTGGTTGATTTGGAAAAGGCCTTCGACACCGTATGGTTAGAAGGTCTCTATCTAAAGCTAACCAGACTAGGTATAAGTAAACCTCTATTGTATATGCTTTATGACATGCTAAAGGGTAGAAAGTTTGTTGTCAAGAGTGGCAATGTAACTTCTACCGCAATTTTTAATATCAATAATGGCCGATTCTATTCAGCATTTACACCAGCGATCTGATAGGTAGTCTAACTCAGGCAATTGCGTACGCCGACGATCTAATTGCGTACAGAACAGCTAATACAGTTGAGGTCATCAAAAGTCTCTTGCAGAGTGACTTGGACAAGATTCAGCGATATTGTGATGACTGGAAGTTGAAAATCAACTTCCAGAAATCAGAAACTATTTTGTTTAGGACTCCGTTGTCTAGCGCCTCAAGGGATACGAGAAAGAACTGGCGCAAGCTGGTGATCGTGGGGCCACATGGACATCCACTGGCGAGTAAAAGTGTAGTAAAGTCCCTTGGCATCTGGTTGGATCAGTACCTGTATTTCGACAGACAGATAGGTGCTGCTTTGGCCAGGGCTAGGGGAGCCTTTGCTACATGGCCCTCATCAGGCTGATGATTGCCTACGGATGCCCGGTGTGGTTCAACGTTGCCCCATCTCAAATGGAAAAGATTCGGGTGTTTGAGAGGCAATGTCTTAGACGTTGCCTTGGATTACACAGAACACCAGAGTCGGAGTACACAAGATATTATTCCAACCATGTTCTATACAACGGAGCCAACATAAACAGAATAGATAATTTTTTGTTCAAGCTGATTCGGGGTCACGTTGCAAGAGCGATGTCCTAAACTAACAGCTTAATTTTTGGGGCTTATTATCCCAATAACGAATATTTTGAGAGTGCGCGGTTAAGTGGTCACATCCCTCCTGAGGCATTCCTCTATTTAGACAGTCGAGGGCTGATACAGGATGGAGGGGCGGTTCCGCTCATCTACCACGTCAGCCGGGAAACTGTGGATAGGCGACTCCTGTATGGTCGAGACGTCATCGCTCAAGGTGGAGAAGTGCTGGTGGCTCTCTGAACAGCATCGTGATATATAAAGTCGATGAAGATATTATATCTTGGCCGACTTACATAGATTTAGGGCATTAGTTATAGGGAACAGTCGGGGTGGCACCAAAAAAAAAATTAAAACTATGTATGTATGCGGGGGCATACGTGCACGTATCTGCGTGTCTGTACATGTATGTGCGAACGTATATGTATGTGCGTATGTACATGTATGGGTGGGTTGCATGTTGTTGTGTGTCTTCATGCATATAAAAAATAAAAAAAAAAAAATTAAATAACGAAAAAAAAATGCTGCTGTGGCTGTTCTAGTTTTTAAGTAGTTTTAAGTATTTTTAGGTATTTTAGGGGTTTGGGTTGTTGGTTAGTATAGGTTAGTTTTAATTATTTTTAATATATATTTAGGTTTAGTTTATAAGTAAAAAAAAAAAAAAAAAAAAAAGAAATGATAAGATATCAAGTTTTTATGAAAGTTCCTTGAAATATAAAATAAAATAAAAAAAAAATTAGATTTAATTAAAATAGTTTTTAGGTCGAAAGACATTAGTTTTAAGAGTTATTGTTTAATTTAGAGCGCCCGTAAAGGGCCAGTAAATTAGTTGTAAGTTATTGATAATTAGGCTAGTTTTAAACATTTTTGTCTAGCTTTAAGATAGTTATAAGTTAAAAATGAAATAAAAATGAATTTATATAAAAAAAAAATAAACACGATGCAGGCACAAGAAGTTTTTCAATTAAAATAAAAAAGTACACCAGCACCACTAGAGCAAAAGAATCTGATGATCGACATTGGCAAGTCGTGAAATAGCTATAATTCCAGCCAAAAATAATTCAGAAAAAAATTGGAGGTAGCACACTCAAGTTGTTGTCTGGCATTCAAAGTCATTACGATAAAGTGCTTTAAAAGCACGTATGTAATCATACAAAAACTGTATATAATACAAATTAAAATGACCAGGGCCAAAATCTTTCCCATAAAAAATCTCCCTCCTAATATGAATAACAAAAATGTTGGCTTATAAACCAGTAAGGAGAAAATAAGAAAGAACCCGAATAAACAACAACAAACTTGTGTGGCTAATAAAAGCGCTGGTCGTTTCAATGCAATTGATAAACAGAAAGAACTTGTATTAACCCAACTGATGAAAACTGGAATAAGTTCAAACAAGCTAGAAAGACCTGTAATAGTAATATTCAAAGAACCAAATTTCTACATGAGTAAAAATTAAGGCAAAAAATACTACAATGTCCCAAAGGTATTCAAAATGTTTGGTCATTTGTAAAAAACATACGAAATTCCAACTCGTCGGTTCCAACGCTCGTTTCCAATAACACTCCTGTGGTAAGCGCACAAGAAAAAGCTAATTTGCTAGCAGCTCAGTTTGCTGCTAATTCTACGCTTCCACAAAGTGTCATGAATCCTCCTGTACTTGAGAGCATAAGCAGTTTCATGGGACGTATCTTCTTTCGTACTCGTACAGTTGCTAGAGTTCTTAAAGATCTTGACTTACACAAATACGCTGGTCCGGATAGTATCTCCCCTATTGTTCTGAAGAGGTGTTCTTCTACGCTGGCAAAACAACTGCGTAAGCTTTTCCATCTGTACTACTTTACTGGTCTCTTTCCGAGTGGATGGAAAACAGCATTTGTCCAACCTGTACCGAAAAAAAGCGAATCTTCTTCACCCTCACTCCAATTGCACTTACGTCCCTTCTTTGCAAGGTCATGGAAACGCTGATTAATTATCAGCTAAAGAAATATCTTGAAGAACGAAAGCTCCTTAATGACCGACAGTATGGCTTTCGTAGCAATATGTCCACTGTTGATCTGATGGTATATCTCACTGAACAGTGGCACAAATCTTTACATCGTTTTTGAGAAAGTAAGATTATTCCGCCTGATATTTCAAAAGCATTTGATAGAGTTAGGCATCAGGCTCTCTTATCGAAAATGCGTGCATTTGGTATGGAAGAATCTCTTCTTCGTTGGATTAGAAATTACCTTTCGGATCGCTCAATACAAGTTGTATTGGACGGTTTCAAGTCTGATATTCATATAATAAATGCTGGTGTGCCCCAGGGCTCCGTTCTGGTTCCGACTCTCTTTCTCATTTTCATCCATGATCTCTCGTTTGAAACTTCTAATCCAACATACTGTTTTGCTGACGACAGTACCCTCAGCTTTTCATACTCCTTTTTAGATTCTCATCCATGTCCTTTGGATGTGGAACTTGAACGGCAGCGTATGATTAGACCATTAAATTCTGATCTAGACAGCATTGTCCAATGGGGAATAAAAAACTGCGTAGAATTTTATGCTTCAAAAACCGAACAACTTTCAGTTCTCGGTATGTGCATCACTGAGCACCTTTTGTGGAATGAACACATATTCGACGTCGCCAAAAATGCTGCAAGGTATTTGGGGTTTCTGAGACGATGCAAGAAATATTTCTTCCCTTCTGATCTTGCTGTAATCTATAAAGCATTGTTTCGTCCAAAGATTGAGTACAATTGTGATATTTGGGCAGGTGCTCCTATAACGCACTTAAGTCTCCTGGACAGAATCCAAAAAAGATCTTTAAAAATGAAAGGTGATGAAACAATAACTAAAACAATTGAGCCTCTCTCGCACCGTCGCAATGTTTCATGCCTTTCATTATTTTAACGGTATTATTATAGACAGTGTTCTAGTGCAATAGCCAGTTGCATCCCCCCCCCTTAAACTATTCAGCCGTAACACTCGCGCTTCTAGGAATGCCCATCAGTTTCCCTTGAGCCTAACTTCGGACGTACTGTATAGAGATTCTCTCTTTAGCCGCACAACACGAATGTGGAATGCTTTAACCGACCGAATTTTTTTTTCTCCCATTGCGATAATCAGGCATTTACAATCAGTGTACGTCGGCACCTCCTGTCTAATCCTATCCCATTTTCCTAATCCCTCGCACTGTGTATAAACATTTTAAGGGTACTCATAACCCCTTGAGTGCGCTCATAATTAAAAAAAATGATACGAAAAAGTGCTTTAAAAGCAAGTATGTAATCATACAAAAACCGAATATAATACAAATAAAAATGAAGTCAAAATCTTTCATATAAAAAATCTCCCTCCTTATATGACCAACAAAGATGTTGACTTATAAACGAGTAAGGAGAAAATAAGAAAGAACCCGAATAAACAACAACAAACTTGTGTGACTAATAAAAGCGCTAGTCGTGGTGCGATGTGCGTTGGCTACTAAGCGGCTGGTCATAGTTCAATACACGATGTAGGCACAAGAAGTTTTTCAATTAATATGAAAAAGTAGACCAGCACCACTAGAACAAAGGAATCTGATGATCGACCTTGGCAAGTCGTGAAATAGCTCCAGCCAAAAATAATTGAGAAAAAACTTGGTGGTAGCACACTCACGTTGTTATTGGGCATTCAAAGTCATTAAATGATACGAAAGAGTGCTTTAAAAGCAAGTATGTAATCATACAAAAACTGAATATAATACAAATAAAAATGACCAGTGTCAAAATCTTTCACATAAAAAATCTCTCTCCTTATATGAACAACAAAAATGTTGGCTTATAAACGAGTTAGGAGAAAATAAGAAAGAACCCGAATAAACAACAACAAACTTGTGTGGCTAATAAAAGCGCTAGTCGTTTAAATGCAATTGATAAACAGAAAAAACCTGTATTAGGTGGGATCTGATCATGTGGGCTCAGTGGCGTGATGCGAAAGTGCGTTGGATACTAAGCGGCTGGTCATGGTTCAATACACGATGTAGGCACAAGAAGTTTTTCAATTAAAATGAAAAAGTAGACCAGCACCACTAGAGCCAAAGAATCTGATGATCGACCTTGGCAAGTCGTGAAATAGATCCAGCCAAAAATAATTGAGAAAAAACTTGGTGGTAGCACACTTAAGTTGTAATTGGGCATTCAAAGTAATTAAATGATACGAAAAAGTGCTTTAAAAGTATGGAATCATACAAAAACTGAATATAGTACAAAAACAAATGACCAGTGTCAAAATCTTTCACATAAAATATCTCTCTCCTTGCATGAACAACAAAAATGTTGGCTTATAAACGAGTAAGGATAAAATAAGAAAGAACCCGAATAAACAACAACAAACTTGTGTGGCTAATAATAGCGCTAGTCGTTTCAATGCATTTGTTAAACAGGAAAAACCTGTATTAGGTGGGATCTGATCATGTGGGCTCAGTGCCTTGATGCGAAGTGCGTTGGATACTAAGCGGCTAGTCACGGTTCAATACACGATGTAGGCACAAGAAGTTTTTCAATTAAAATGAAAAAGTAGACCAGCACCACCAGAGCACGCATCATATGCATTCATCTCCAACAGGGGAAGCGAATGTATGTGATCGCTGCCTATGCACCGGAAACACCTCAGCCCACACAGTTTATAACAGAGATTGAAAAGCTTTTTGAATGCTTAAGATTGAGCTCGGAAGAAAACTACTACATATTGGCTGGTGATTTGAATGCCAAACATATAGATTGGGGAAATCAAATACAAAATCCTCGTGGTAACCATCTGTATAATTGGATGGGTCGATACAACCTGGAGTTTCCACGAAGCGGTGCCTATCTGGATCTATTGTTGAAAGACGCAAGACTAACAATTACTGATACTGTGGGCCATCGGCCTAAAATTGTTTAAGAACGATCGAGTACGACAGTGACCACTGCGGACTCGCCGCCGTAATACAACTTCCGAACGCGCTTATGGAGTTGGAGGCGTATGTACCGGTGCATACTTTCAATTACAGTAAGGTGCACTGGTCAATCTTCTCGAACGTCTTATTGAGCGAATTACGATCAAATGGTATATCCCCACCAAATGACAGGAACATGACAAATACTGAAATTGACAGATACTTAGAACAAATGGACGAAACAATTCAACGAACAATGAACAGGACAATACCGAAATACAAAGAACGTAACGCAACTGACATGTACCGTAACGCGACAATTGATGCACTACACAGACAAAAAAGTGGCTTACTGACAAGACTAAAACGCTTGTACAGACGGTTTACTGACACACGAGATCTGGAGATAAGGACACTGAAGTCGTCCATCAAAAACATCAACCAATTGATCAAAGAAAATTATAGGTTGTCCATTAATTTGTTTTGGGACAACAAAATTCGGGCCGTGAATGCTACCAACCCGAGTATGTTCCCACAAATTAATAAGATATTCAGAAGAAAAGATCAAAACGACCTTCCGTGTCTTAAGCTCCAGAGGATGACACAAAACAGAGACGTACTTCTGACAGCAGGCATACACCCAGATGACGCCGTCTTGGACGATGACCTCTTCATAATCGAAGATCCGCAGGAGAAGGTGGAGGCTGTGGGGGCTGCTTTCCAGCAAGTGTACAAGGTGAATGCTAGCATTCGCCCGAATCATGACCTGGAATCGAATGGCGATCTGAGAACCTCGGTTTTACCGGGTTTAATGATGAAGATTTGGCAAACGCCATAATCGCCGACCGAAATGGGCCCAGTCCCCTGTTAATTTCGAAGAATGAGCTCCAGCTCATCTTCGATTCATTAAAGAAAAAGAAGTCTGCAGGAGTCGATGGTATATCCAACGTTGTACTACGACATTTGCCTCAAGAAGCAGTTGACATTTATACCACACTCTTTAACAACGCGCTGAATAATGCATATTATCCAGTGCGGTGGATGACAGCTGTGGTGTACCCTCTCCCAAAAAAGGGAAAGGACAACTCCAATCCGCCGAATCTCCGGTCGATAAGTCTTCTTCCGAGTATCAGCAAAGTATTTGAAAAGGTTATTAATAGAGCCCTGTTCAAGTGGGCGGAGGACAAAAATATCATCCCGGATAATCAGTTCGGTTTTAAGGCGGGACATGACACAATTCATGCCGCGTCTAAACTAGTTTCTGATATCCAATGGAACAAAACTAAAAAGCAGTGTACGGGTGCCTGTCTGGTTGATTTGGAAAAGGCCTTCGACACCGTATGGTTAGAAGGTCTCTATCTAAAGCTAACCAGACTAGGTATAAGTTAACCTCTATTGTATATACTTTATGACATGCTAAAGGGTAGAAAGTTTGTTGTCAAGAGTGGCAATGTAACTTCTACCGCAATTTTTAATATCAATAATGGCCGATTCTATTCAGCATTTACACCAGCGATCTGATACGTAGTCTAACTCAGGCAATTGCGTACTCCGACGATCTAATTGCGTACAGAACAGCTAATACAGTTGAGGTCATCAAAAGTCTCTTGCAGAGTGACTTGGACAAGATTTAGCGATATTGTGATGACTGGAAGTTGAAAATCAACTTCCAGAAATCAGAAACTATTTTGTTTAGGACTCCGTTGTCTAGCGCCTCAAGGGACACGAGAAAGAACTGGCGCAAGCTGGTGATCGTGGGGCCACATGGACATCCACTGGCGAGTAAAAGTGTAGTAAAGTACCTTGGCATCTGGTTGGATCAGTACCTGTATTTCGACAGACATATAGGTGCTGCTTTGGCCAGGGCTAGGGGAGCCTTTGCTACATGGCCCTCATCAGGCCGATGATTGCCTACGGATGCCCGGTGTGGTTCAACGTTGCCCCATCTCAAATGGAAAAGATTCGGGTGTTTGAGAGGCAATGTCTTAGACGTTGCTTGGATTACACAGAACACCAGAGTCGGAGTACACAAGATATTATTCCAACCAGGTTCTATACAACGGAGCCAACATAAACAGAATAGATAATTTTTTGTTCAAGCTGATTCGGGGTCACGTTGCAAGAGCGATGTCCTCAACTAACAGCTTAATTTTTGGGGCTTATTACCCCAATAACGAATATTTTGAGAGTGCGCGGTTATGTGGTCACATCCCTCCCGAGGCATTCCTCTATTTAGACAGTCGAGGGCTGATACAGGATGGAGGGGCGGTTCCGCTCATCTACCACGTCAGCCGGAAAACTGTGGATAGGCGACTCCTGTATGGTCGAGACGTCATCGCTCAAGGTGGAGAAGTGCTGGTGGCTCTCTGAGCAGCATCGTGATATTTAAAGTCGATGAAGATATTATATCTTGGTCGACTTACATAGATTTAGGGCATTAGGTATAGGGAACAGTCGGGGTGGCACCAAAAAAAAATTAAAACTATGTATGTATGCGGGGGCATACGTGCATGTATCTGCGTGTCTGTACATGTATGCGCGAACGTATATGTATGTGCGTATGTACATGTATGGGTGGGTTGCATGTTGTTGTGTGTCTGCATGCATATAAAAAATAAACAAAAAAAAATTAAATAACGAAAAAAAAATGCTGCTGTGGCTGTTCTAGTTTTTAAGTAGTTTTAAGTATTATTAGGTATTTTAGGGGTTTGGGTTGTTGGTTAGTATAAGTTAGTTTTATTTAGTTTTAATTATTTTTAATATATATTTAGGTTTAGTTTATAAGTAAAAAAAAAAAAAAAAAAAATGATAAGATATCAAGTTTTTATGAAAGTTCCTTGAAATATAAAATAAAATAAAAAAAATTTTGATTTAATTAAAATAGTTTTTAGGTCGAAAGACATTAGTTTTAAGAGTTATTGTTTAATTTAGAGCGCCCGTAAAGGGCCAGTAAATTAGTTGTAAGTTATTGATAATTAGGCTAGTTTTAAACATTTTTGTCTAGCTTTAAGATAGTTATAAGTTAAAAATGAAATAAAAATGATTTATATAAAAAAAAAACACGATGCAGGCACAAGAAGTTTTTCAAATAAAATGAAAAAGTACACCAGCACCACTAGAGCAAAAGAATCTGATGATCGACATTGGCAAGTCGTGAAATAGCTATAATTCCAGCCAAAAATAATTCGGAAAAAAATTGGAGGTAGCACACTCAAGTTGTTGTCTGGCATTCAAAGTCATTACGATAAAGTGCTTTAAAAGCACGTATGTAATCATACAAAAACTGTATATAATACAAATTAAAATGAGCAGTGCCAAAATCTTTCCCATAAAAAATCTCCCTCCTAATATGAATAACAAAAATGTTGGCTTATAAACCAGTAAGGAGAAAATAAGAAAGAACCCGAATAAACAACAACAAACTTGTGTGGCTAATAAAAGCGCTGGTCGTTTCAATGCAATTGATAAACAGAAAGAACTTGTATTAACCCAACTGATGAAAACTGGAATAAGTTCAAACAAGCTAGAAAGACCTGTAATAGTCATATTCAAAGAACCAAATTTCTACATGAGTAAAAATTAAGGCAAAAAATACTACAATGTCCCAAAGGTATTCAAAATGTTTGGTCATTTGTAAAAAACATACGAAATTCCAACTCGTCGGTTCCAACGCTCGTTTCCAATAACACTCCTGTGGTAAGCGCACAAGAAAAAGCTAATTTGCTAGCAGCTCAGTTTGCTGCTAATTCTACGCTTCCACAAAGTGTCATGAATCCTCCTGTACTTGAGAGCATAAGCAGTTTCATGGGACGTATCTTCTTTCGTACTCGTACAGTTGCTAGAGTTCTTAAAGATCTTGACTTACACAAATACGCTGGTCCGGATAGTATCTCCCCTATTGTTCTGAAGAGGTGTTCTTCTACGCTGGCAAAACAACTGCGTAAGCTTTTCCATCTGTACTACTTTACTGGTCTCTTTCCGAGTGGATGGAAAACAGCATTTGTCCAACCTGTACCGAAAAAAAGCGAATCTTCTTCACCCTCACTCCAATTGCACTTACGTCCCTTCTTTGCAAGGTCATGGAAACGCTGATTAATTATCAGCTAAAGAAATATCTTGAAGAACGAAAGCTCCTTAATGACCGACAGTATGGCTTTCGTAGCAATATGTCCACTGTTGATCTGATGGTATATCTCACTGAACAGTGGCACAAATCTTTACATCGTTTTTGAGAAAGTAAGATTATTGCGCCTGATATTTCAAAAGCATTTGATAGAGTTAGGCATCAGGCTCTCTTATCGAAAATGCGTGCATTTGGTATGGAAGAATCTCTTCTTCGTTGGATTAGAAATTACCTTTCGGATCGCTCAATACAAGTTGTATTGGACGGTTTCAAGTCTGATATTCATATAATAAATGCTGGTGTGCCCCAGGGCTCCGTTCTGGTTCCGACTCTCTTTCTCATTTTCATCCATGATCTCTCGTTTGAAACTTCTAATCCAACATACTGTTTTGCTGACGACAGTACCCTCAGCTTTTCATACTCCTTTTTAGATTCTCATCCATGTCCTTTGGATGTGGAACTTGAACGGCAGCGTATGATTAGACCATTAAATTCTGATCTAGACAGCATTGTCCAATGGGGAATAAAAAACTGCGTAGAATTTAATGCTTCAAAAACCGAACAACTTTCAGTTCTCGGTATGTGCATCACTGAGCACCTTTTGTGGAATGAACACATATTCGACGTCGCCAAAAATGCTGCAAGGTATTTGGGGTTTCTGAGACGATGCAAGAAATATTTCTTCCCTTCTGATCTTGCTGTAATCTATAAAGCATTGTTTCGTCCAAGGATTGAGTACAATTGTGATATTTGGGCAGGTGCTCCCATAACGCACTTAAGTCTCCTGGACAGAATCCAAAAAATATCTTTAAAAATGAAAGGTGATGAAACAATAACTAAAACAATTGAGCCTCTCTCGCACCGTCGCAATGTTTCATGCCTTTCATTATTTTATCGGTATTATTATAGACAGTGTTCTAGTGCAATAGCCAGTTGCATTCCCCCCCCCCCCTTAAACTATTCGGCCGTAACACTCGCGCTTCTAGGAATGCCCATCAGTTTCCCTTGAGCCTATCTTCGGACGTACTGTATAGAGATTCTCTCTTTAACCGCACAACACGAATGTGGAATGCTTTAACCGACCGAATTTTTTTTCTCCCATTGCGATAATCAGGCATTTACAATCAGTGTACGTCGGCACCTCCTGTCTAATCCTATCCCATTTTCCTAATCCCTCGCACTGTGTATAAACATTTTAAGGGTACTCATAACCCCTTGAGTGCGCTCATAATTAAAAAAAATGATACGAAAAAGTGCTTTAAAAGCAAGTATGTAATCATACAAAAACCGAATATAATACAAATAAAAATGAAGTCAAAATCTTTCATATAAAAAATCTCCCTCCTTATATGACCAACAAAGATGTTGACTTATAAACGAGTAAGGAGAAAATAAGAAAGAACCCGAATAAACAACAACAAACTTGTGTGACTAATAAAAGCGCTAGTCGTGGTGCGATGTGCGTTGGCTACTAAGCGGCTGGTCATAGTTCAATACACGATGTAGGCACAAGAAATTTTTCAATTAATATGAAAAAGTAGACCAGCACCACTAGAACAAAGGAATCTGATGATCGACCTTGGCAAGTCGTGAAATAGCTCCAGCCAAAAATAATTGAGAAAAAACTTGGTGGTAGCTAGTATATAATCATACAAAAACTGTATATAATACAAATAAAAATGATCAGTGTCAAAATCTTTCACATAAAAAATCTCCCTTCTTATATGAACAAAAAAAATGTTGGCTTATAAACGACTAAGGAGAAAATAAGAAAGAACCCGAATAAATAACAACAAACTTGTCTGGCTAATAAAAGCGCTGGTCGTTTCAATGCAATTGATAAACAGAAAAAACCTGCATTAGGTTGAATCTGATCATGTGGGCTCAGTGGCGTGATGCGAAGTGCGTTGGCTACTAAGCGGTTGGTCATTGTTCAATACACGATGTAGGAACAAGAAGTTTTTCAATTTAAATGAAAAAGTAGACCAGCACCACTAGAGCAAAGGAATCTGATGATCGGCCTTGGCAAGTCGGGAAATAGCCAAAATCCAGCCAAAAATAATTCAGAAACAAATTGGAAGTAGCACACTCAAGTTGTTGTTGGGCATTCAAAGTCATTAATTGATACGATAAAGTGCTTTAAAAGCACATATGTAATCATACAAAAACTGTATATAATACAAATTAAAATGACCAGTGCCAAAATCTTTCACATAAAAAATCTCCCTCCTAATACGAACAACAAAAATGTTGGCTTATAAGAAAGAACCCGAATAAACAACAACAAACTTGTGTGGCTAATAAAAGCGCTGGTCGTTTCAATGCAATTGATAAACAGAAAAAACTTGTATTAGGTGGGATCTGATCATGTGGGCTCAGTGGCGTGATGCCAAGTGTGCTGGCTACTAAGCGGCTGGTCATGGTTCAATACACGATGTAGGAACAAGAAGTTTTTCAATTTAAATGAAAAAGTAGACCAGCACCACTAGAGCAAAGGAATCTGATGATCGACCTTGGCAAGTCGGGAAATAGCTCCAACCAAAAATAATTGAGAAAAAACTTGGTGGTAGTACAATTGAGTTGTTATTGGACATTCAAAGTTATTAAATGATACGAAAAAGTGCTTTAAAAGTGTGTAATCATACAAAAACTCAATATAATACAAATAAAAATGACCTGTGTCAAAATCTATCACATAAAAAATCTCCCTCCTTATATGAACAACAAAAATATTGGCTTATAAACGAGTAAGGAGAAAATAAGAAAGAAGCCGAATAAATAACAACAAACTTGTCTGGCTAATAAAAGCGCTGGTCGTTTCAATGCAATTGATAAACAGAAAAAACCTGCATTAGGTTGAATCTGATCATGTGGGCTCAGTGGCGTGATGCGAAGTGCGTTGGCTACTAAGCGGTTGGTCATTGTTCAATACACGATGTAGGAACAAGAAGTTTTTCAATTTAAATGAAAAAGTAGACCAGCACCACTAGAGCAAAGGAATCTGATGATCGGCCTTGGCAAGTCGTGAAATAGTTATAATTCTAGCCAAAATTGAGAAACAAATTGGAGGTAGCACACTCAAGTTGTTGTTGTGCATTCAAAGTCATTAAATGATACGAAAAAGTGCTTGAAAAGCTAGTATATAATCATACAAAAACTGTATATAATACAAATAAAAATGACCAGTGTCAAAATCTTTCACATAAAAAATCTCCCTTCTTATATGAACAAAAAAAATGTTGGCTTATAAACGACTAAGGAGAAAATAAGAAAGAACCCGAATAAATAACAACAAACTTGTCTGGCTAATAAAAGCGCTGGTCCTTTCAATGCAATTGATAAACAGAAGAAACCTGCATTAGGTTGAATCTGATCATGTGGGCTCAGTGGCGTGATACGAAGTGCGTTGGCTACTAAGCGGTTGGTCATTGTTCAATACACGATGTAGGAACAAGAAGTTTTTCAATTTAAATGAAAAAGTAGACCAGCACCACTAGAGCAAAGGAATCTGATGATCGGCCTTGGCAAGTCGGGAAATAGCCAAAATCCAGCCAAAAATAATTCAGAAACAAATTGGAAGTAGCACACTCAAGTTGTTGTTGGGCATTCAAAGTCATTAATTGATACGATAAAGTGCTTTAAAAGCACATATGTAATAATACAAAAACTGTATATAATACAAATTAAAATGACCAGTGCCAAAATCTTTCACATAAAAAATCTCCCTCCTAATACGAACAACAGAAATGTTGGCTTATAAACCAGTAAGGAGAAAATAAGAAAGAACCCGAATAAACAACAACAAACTTGTGTGGCTAATAAAAGCGCTGGTCGTTTCAATGCAATTGATAAACAGAAAAAACTTGTATTAGGTGGGATCTGATCATGTGGGCTCAGTGGCGTGATGCCAAGTGTGCTGGCTACTAAGCGGCTGGTCATGGTTCAATACACCATGTAGGAACAAGAAGTTTTTCAATTTAAATGAAAAAGTAGACCAGCACCACTAGAGCAAAGGAATCTGATGATCGACCTTGGCAAGTCGGGAAATAGCTCCAACCAAAAATAATTGAGAAAAAACTTGGTGGTAGTACAATTGAGTTGTTATTGGACATTCAAAGTTATTAAATGATACGAAAAAGTGCTTTAAAAGTGTGTAATCATACAAAAACTCAATATAATACAAATAAAAATGACCAGTGTCAAAATCTATCACATAAAAAATTTCCCTCCTTATATGAACAACAAAAATATTGGCTTATAAACGAGTAAGGAGAAAATAAGAAAGAAGCCGAATAAACAACAACAAACTTGTATGGCTAATAAAAGCGCTAGTCGTTTCAATGCAATTGATAAACAGAAAAAAACTGCATTAGGTTGGATCTGATCATGTGGGCTCAGTGGCGTGATGCGAAGTGCGTTGAGTACTAAGCGCTGGTCTTGGTTCAGTACACGATGTAGGCAGAAGAAGTTTTTCAATTAAAATGAAAAAGTAGGTCAGCACCACTAGAGCAAAGGAATCTGATGATCGCTCTTGGCAAGTTCTGAAATAGCTATTACTCTAGCCAAAAATAATTGAGTAAAAACTTGGTGGTAGCACACTCAAGTTGTTGTTGGGCATTAAAAGTCATTAAGTGATACGAAAAAGTGCTTTCAAAGCAAGTATGTACACATACAAAAACTGAATATAATACAAAAAAAATGACCGGTGTCAAAATCTTTCACATAAAAATCTCCCTCCTTATATGAACAACAAAAATGTTGGCTTATTAACGAGTGAGGAGAAAATAAGAAAGCACCCGAATAAACAGCAACATACTTGTGTGGCTAATAAAAGCTCTAGTCGTTTCAATGCAATTGATAAACAGAAAAAACCTGTATTAGGTTGGATATGATCATGTGGGCTCAGTGGCGTGATGCGAAGTGCGTTGGCTACTAAGCGGTTGGTCATGGTTCAATGCAGGATGTAGGCACAAGAAGTTTTTCAATTAAAAGAAAAAGTACACCAGCACCACTAGAGCAAAGGAATCTGATGATCGACATTGGCAAGTCGGGAAATAGCTATAATTCCAGCCAAAAATAATTGAGAAACAAATTGGAGGTAGCACACTCAAGTTGTTGTTGGGCATTCAAAGTCATTAAATGATACGAAAAAGTGCTTTAAAAGCACATATGTAATAATACAAAAACTGTATATAATACAAATTAAAATGACCAGTGCCAAAATCTTTCACATAAAAAATCTCCCTCCTAATACGAACAACAGAAATGTTGGCTTATAAACCAGTAAGGAGAAAATAAGAAAGAACCCGAATAAACAACAACAAACTTGTGTGGCTAATAAAAGCGCTGGTCGTTTCAATGCAATTGATAAACAGAAAAAACTTGTATTAGGTGGGATCTGATCATGTGGGCTCAGTGGCGTGATGCCAAGTGTGCTGGCTACTAAGCGGCTGGTCATGGTTCAATACACCATGTAGGAACAAGAAGTTTTTCAATTTAAATGAAAAAGTAGACCAGCACCACTAGAGCAAAGGAATCTGATGATCGACCTTGGCAAGTCGGGAAATAGCTCCAACCAAAAATAATTGAGAAAAAACTTGGTGGTAGTACAATTGAGTTGTTATTGGACATTCAAAGTTATTAAATGATACGAAAAAGTGCTTTAAAAGTGTGTAATCATACAAAAACTCAATATAATACAAATAAAAATGACCAGTGTCAAAATCTATCACATAAAAAATTTCCCTCCTTATATGAACAACAAAAATATTGGCTTATAAACGAGTAAGGAGAAAATAAGAAAGAAGCCGAATAAACAACAACAAACTTGTATGGCTAATAAAAGCGCTAGTCGTTTCAATGCAATTGATAAACAGAAAAAAACTGCATTAGGTTGGATCTGATCATGTGGGCTCAGTGGCGTGATGCGAAGTGCGTTGAGTACTAAGCGCTGGTCTTGGTTCAGTACACGATGTAGGCAGAAGAAGTTTTTCAATTAAAATGAAAAAGTAGGTCAGCACCACTAGAGCAAAGGAATCTGATGATCGCTCTTGGCAAGTTCTGAAATAGCTATTACTCTAGCCAAAAATAATTGAGTAAAAACTTGGCGGTAGCACACTCAAGTTGTTGTTGGGCATTAAAAGTCATTAAGTGATACGAAAAAGTGCTTTCAAAGCAAGTATGTACACATACAAAAACTGAATATAATACAAAAAAAATGACCGGTGTCAAAATCTTTCACATAAAAATCTCCCTCCTTATATGAACAACAAAAATGTTGGCTTATTAACGAGTGAGGAGAAAATAAGAAAGCACCCGAATAAACAGCAACATACTTGTGTGGCTAATAAAAGCTCTAGTCGTTTCAATGCAATTGATAAACAGAAAAAACCTGTATTAGGTTGGATATGATCATGTGGGCTCAGTGGCGTGATGCGAAGTGCGTTGGCTACTAAGCGGTTGGTCATGGTTCAATGCAGGATGTAGGCACAAGAAGTTTTTCAATTAAAAGAAAAAGTACACCAGCACCACTAGAGCAAAGGAATCTGATGATCGACATTGGCAAGTCGGGAAATAGCTATAATTCCAGCCAAAAATAATTGAGAAACAAATTGGAGGTAGCACACTCAAGTTGTTGTTGGGCATTCAAAGTCATTAAATGATACGAAAAAGTGCTTTAAAAGCAAGTATGTAATCATACAAAAACTGTATATAATACAAATTAAAATGACCAGTGCCAAAATCTTTCACATAAAAACTCTGCCTCCTAATATTAACAACAAAAATGTTGGCTTATAAACCAGTAAGGAGAAAATAAGAAAGCACCCGAATAAACAACAACAAACTTGTATGGCTAATAAAAGCGCTAGTCGTTTCAATGTAATTGATAAACAGAAAAAACCTGTATTACGTTGGATCTGATCATGTGGGCTCAGTGGCGTGATGCGAAGTGCGTTGGCTACTAAGCGGCTGGTCATGGTTCAATAGGCACAAGAAGTTTTTCAATTAAAATGAATAAGTAGACCAGCACCACTGGAGCAAAGGAATTTGATGATCGAACTTAGCAAGTCGTAAAATAGCTATAATTCCAGCTAAAAATTATTCAGAAAAAACTTGGTGGTAGCACACCCAAGTTGTTGTTGGGCATCCAAAATCATTAAATGATTCCAAAAAGTGCTCTAAAAGCAAGTATGTAATCATACAAAAACTGAATATAATGCAAATAAAAATTACCAGTATCAAAATCTTTTACATAAAAAATCTCCCTCCTTATATGAAAAAAAAAAAATATTGGCTTATAAACGAGTAAGGAGAAAATAAGAAAGAACCCGAATAAACAACAACAAACTTGTGTGGCTAATAAAAGCGCTGGTCGTTTCAATGCAATTGATAAAAAGAAACAACTTGTATTAGGTGGGATCTGATCATGTGGGCTCAGTCGCGTGATGCGAAGTGTGTTGGCTGCTAAGCGGCTGGTCATGGTTCAATACACGATGTAGGAACAAGAAGTTTTTCAATTTAAATGAAAAAGTAGACCAGCACCACTAGAGCAAAGGAATCTGATGATCGGCCTTGGCAAGTCGGGAAATAGCTCCAGCCAAAAATAATTGAGAAAAAACTTGGTGTTAGTACACTTGAGTTGTTATTGGATACTGAAAGTCATTAAGTGATACGAAAAAGTGCTTTAAAAGTATGTAATTATACAAAAACTGTATATAATACAAATAAAAATGACCAGTGTCAAAATCTTTCACATAAAAAATCTCCCTCCTTATATGAACAAAAAAAATATTGGCTTATAAACGAGTAAGGAGAAAATAAGAAAGAAGCCGAATAAACAACAACAAACTTGTATGGCTAATAAAAGTGCTAGTCGTTTCAATGCAATTGATAAACAGAAACAAACTGCATTAGGTTGAATCTGATCATGTGGGCTCAGTGGCGTGATGCGAAGTGCGTTGGGTACTAAGCGCTGGTCTTGGTTCAATACACGATGTAGGCAGAAGAAGTTTTTCAATTAAAATGAAAAAGTAGGTCAGCACCACTAGCTATAATTCCAGCCAAAAATAATTGAGAAACAAATTGGAGGTAGCACACTCAAGTTGTTGTTGGGCATTCAAAGTCATTAAATGATACGAAAAAGTGCTTTAAAAGCAAGTATGTAATCATACAAAAACTGTATATAATACAAATTAAAATGACCAGTGCCAAAATCTTTCACATAAAAAATCTCCCTCCTAATATGAACAACAAAAATGTTGGCTTATAAACCAGTAAGGAAAGAATAAGAAAGCACCCGAATAAACAACAACAAACTTGCGTGGCTAATAAAAGCGCTAGTCGTTTCAATTCAATTGATAAACTGAAAAAACCTGTATTACGTTGGATCTGATCATGTGGGCTCAGTGGCGTGATGCGAAGTTTGTTGGCTACTAAGCGGCTGGTCATGGTTCAATACACGATGTAGAAACAAGAAGTTTTTCAATTTAAATGAAAAAGTAGACCAGCACCACTAGAGCAAAGGAATCTGATGATCGACCTTGGCAAGTCGGGAAATAGCTCCAGCCAAAAATTGTTGAGAAAAAACTTGGTGGTAGTACACTTGAGTTGTTATTGGGCACTCAAAGTCATTAAATGATACGAAAAAGTGATTTAAAAGTATGTAATCATACAAAAACTGAATATAATACAAATAAAAATGACAAGTGTCAAAATCGTTCACATAAAAAATCTCCCTCCTTATATGAACAACAAAAATATTAGCTTATAAACGAGTAAGGAGAAAATGAGAAAGAAGCCGAATAAACAACAACAAACTTGTATGGCTAATAAAAGCGCTAGTCGTTTCAATGCAATTGATAAACAGAAAAAAAACTGCATTAGGTTGGATCTGATCATGTGGGCTAAGTGGCGTGATGCGAAGTGCGTTGGGTACTAAGCGCTGGTCTTGGTTCAATACACGGTGTAGGCAGAAGAAGTTTTTTAATTAAAATGAAAAAGCAATTCAGCACCACTAGAGCAAAGGAATCTGATGATCGCTCTTGGCAAGTCGTGAAATAGCTATAACTCCAGCTAAAAATAATTAAGTAAAAACTTGGTGGTAGCACACTCAAGTTGTTGTTGGGCATGAAAAGTCATTAAGTGATACGAAAAAGTGCTTTAAAAGCAAGTATGTACACATACAAAATCTGAATATAATGCAAATAAAAATGACCGGTGTCAAAATCTTTCACATAAAAATCTCCCTCCTTATATGAACAACAAAAATGTTGGCTTATAAACGAGTAAGGAGAAAATAAGAAAGAACCCGAATAAACAACAAGGAACTTGTGTGGCTAATAAAAGCGCTGGTCGTTTCAATGCAATTGATAAACAGAAAAAACTTGTATTAGGTGGGATCTGATCATGTGGGCTCAGTGGCGTAATGCGAAGAGCGTTGGCTACTAAGCTGCTGGTCATGGTTCAATACACGATGTAGGCACAAGAAGTTTTTCAATTAAAATGAAAAAGTAGACCAGCACTACTAGAGCAAAGGAATCTGATGATCGACCTTGGCAAGTCGTTAAATAGCTCCAGCCAAAACTAATTGAGAAAAAACTTGGTGGTAGCACACTTAAGTTGTTATTGGGCATTCAGAGTCGTTAAATGATACGAAAAAGTGCTTTAAAAGTACGTAATCATATAAAAACTGAATATAATACAAATTCAAATGCCCAGTGTCAAAATCTTTGACATAAAATATCTCATCCTTATATGAACAACAAAGATGTTGGCTTATAAACGAGTAAGGAGAAAATAAGAAAGAACCCGAATAAACAACAAGAAACTTGTGTGGCAAATAAAAGCGCTGGTCGTTTCAATGCAATTGATAAACAGAAAAAACCTGTATTAGGTGGGATCTGATCATGTGGGCTCAGTGGCGTGATGCGAAGTGCGTTGCTTAGTAAGCGGCTGGTCATGGTTCAATACACGATTTAGAAACAAGAAGTTTTTCAATTTAAATGAAAAAGTAGAGCAGCACCACTAGAGCAAAGGAATCTGATGATCGACCTTGGCAAGTCGGGAAATAGCTCCAGCCAAAAATAATTGAGAAAAAACTTGGTGTTAGTACACTTGAGTTGTTATTGGATACTGAAAGTCATTAAGTGATACGAAAAAGTGCTTTAAAAGTATGTAATCATACAAAAACTGTATATAATACAAATAAAAATGACCAGTGTCAAAATCTTTCACATAAAAAATCTCCCTCCTTATATGAACAAAAAAAATATTGGCTTATAAACGAGTTAGGAGAAAATAAGAAAGAAGCCGAATAAACAACAAAAAACTTGTATGGCTAATAAAAGTGCTAGTCATTTCAATGCAATTGATAAACAGAAAAAAACTGCATTAGGTTGGATCTGATCATGTGGGCTCAGTGGCGTGATGCGAAGTGTGTTGCTACTAAGCGGATGGTCATGGTTCAATACACGATGTAGGCACAAGAAGTTTTTCAATTAAAATGAAAAAGTAGACCAGCACCACTAGAGCAAAGAAATCTGATGATCGACCTTGGCAAGTCGGGAAATAGCTATAATTCCAGCCAAAAATAATTGAGAAAAAACTTGGTGGTAGCACACTAAAGTTGTTGTTGGGCATTCAAAGTCATAAAATGATACGAAAGAGTGCTTTAAAAGCAAGTATGTAATCATACAAAAACTGAATATAATACAAATAAAAATGACCAGTGTCAAAATCTTTCACATACAAAATCTCCCTCCTTATATGTACAGTAAAAATGTTGGCTTATAAACGAGTAAGGAGAAAATAAGAAAGCACCCGAATAAACAACAACAAACTTGTGTGTTCAATACACGATATATGCAAAAGAAGTTTTTCAATTAAAATCAAAAAATACACCTACACCACTAGAGCAAAGGAATCTGATGATCGAAATTGGCAAGTCGTGAAATTGCTATAATTCCAGCCAAAAATAATTGAGAAACAAATTGGAGGTAGCACACTCAAGTTGTTGTTGGGCATTCAAAGTCATTAAATGATACGAAAAAGTGCTTTAAAAGCAAGTATGTAATCATACAAAAACTGTATATAATACAAATAAAAATGACCAGTGTCAAAATCTTTCACATACAAAATCTCCCTCCTTATATGAACACCAAAAATGTTGGCTTATAAACGAGTTTGGAGAAAATGAGAAAGAACCCAAATAAACAACAACAAAATTGTCTGGCTAATAAAAGAGCTGGTCGCTTCAATGCAATTGATAAACAGAAAAAACCTGCATTAGGCTGAATCTGATCATGTGGGCTCAGTGGCGTGATGCGAAGTGCGTTGCCTACAGTCGATCTCGTACTGTGGAGGTGTTAACACGTTTTCGGCTTCCCAGTTTTTCCAAATTAAATTTCGTGATTTCTAAATTAAATCAAATTTTCATAAGTGGTGCAGTAGCACAGTGATAGAGTGGCCGACCGAGAATCCGAGGGTCGCCAGTTCGATTCCCAGCCGGGCATCAGAACTTTATCAGCTTTTTTTCACAACCGTGAAGTGGAAAACTTTATTGGTTGGGAAAACGAACAAAGGAGGAAGAGTTTAAGCACCGGGGCATCGAAAGGTGTCCTAGGGCCAATGAGGCCAGCGATGGCATCAGCTGAGGGAACATCGAAAGATGTTCCAATTACAAGCAGTGATTCTGCAGCAACAACATCAACAGCAATAACAACAACGGCAACATCATCCGATGCTAACTCAAAGCGCAGAAAGAGGATCAAGTGCGCACCAAATTTGGTAAAGAGGAGATCCACGGCCACCTCAGCAAAGCTGCCAGCTGGGGTGCATACGTCCGATATAGACGAGACGTCAGAGGCAGCAAGACAAACCCAGCTAGACACTTCACCCGAAGAGGGTATAGCCTATATATCTGAGGAAGGAGAAAGGCACTTCACGACGGGCGATAGTACTGCCTTCGTGAACCTCTCCACATCAGATGCATCATCTGAGGAGGACGAGGAACAAAGAATGGTCGCCCAAATTGAAGCTTTGGAGGCAGAAATCCAATTGATAAAAAGGAAAGTTAAGGCCAGCCAAGAAGCACGCCGAGCGAAACAACTAAAAGAACTCGACGAAAAAGAACAATTTCAGAAAAAAGAACAATTACAAAAACAACAGCCACAGCAGCAGCCAAAACAACAGCAACAGCAGCAGACACAAGCCCAGAAACAACCACAAGAAAAACAGCAGCAGCAGATTCAAAAGCAGCAGAATCCAGTGCTTCACACTGGAACAGCACAAAAAAATTAAAGAGTTGCTAAAAGAAACTACTACTGAATTCTTTAGTTTCACCCCTAAAACCGAAAAATTTCAAACGGTCCTTTTGAAGGGCATAGATTCCTGCACGGAATCACAGGTGCTCTTAAATGAACTCCGCCAAAAAGCGAATGACGATCTCGACTTTATCGGGGTCAGGCCGTTCGCTACAGTTAGAGCTAGGCGGGAGAAGCGGAGTCTTCCCTTCTTCCTTGTTCAACTCTCACCCAGCAGCAAACTGGATTGTTTGAAGAGTATATCCGTCCTCAACTACCAGGTTGTAACTTGGGACAAATTAAAAAGGCGCGTCGACATGCTTCTATGCATGCGCTGCCAAAGGTTCGGCCACGCCGCAGCAAACTGCGAAATGCAGTCACGCTGCGTTAAGTGTGGAGAGAACCACAATGCAGATGAATGCAAGTTAGGAAGGGAACGGGTCGAAGATAGGACCCAGCTTAAATGTGTACTCTGCCGAGGCGGTGGACACCCCGCTAATTATCGGGGATGCCCGACGTTTCAGCTTATAAAGAACAATAAAGCAGCAAAGCAAACAGTGGTAGAAAAGCGTCCAACAGTGCGCCCTCCTACAACAAGGCCCGTCAACCCCCAAATTTCTTACGCCCAAATGGCGTCAGGAAGGGGAAGCACGGTACAGCCTACACCAAAGGTCGGCCAACAGGCCCCCGTGCCTAAGGCGCCGGTGGCACAGGCGGATATTATGGACGTTCTACTGGCCATCCAGGGCCAGTTGAACGGCCTCCAAAACCAGATCAGGGAGCAGGCGACTATGGTGGATTATCTCTACTCTGTTTTGCCGAGCTTAACGCAACTTAGAGGTTAAGGGCGCGCTGCGGGGAGGCCCTTTAAGATCCTAGCTGTGAATGTAAATTCACTGATTAGGACCGAACGCAGAGCGAATTTATTCCAATTGCTTAAAGACATAAGTCCAGGTGTGTTTATGGCTAGCGAAACTAAGCTTAACCAGAAACATAAATTGATTAACAACAATTACAATATCGTAAGGAGAGACCGATCCAACTCCACTCAAGGAGGGGGCGTCGCAATCTTTATACGTAAAGGCATTAGTCATAAGGTAATTTATAATAGTGATGTACGTAAATTTCGGACGTTAGAGGCATGCATCATATGCATTCATCTCCAACAGGGGAAGCGAATGTATGTGATCGCAGCCTATGCACCGGAAACACCTCAGCCCACACAGTTTATAACAGAGCTTGAAAAGCTTTTTGAATGCTTAAGATTGAGCTCGGAAGAAAACTACTACATATTGGCTGGTGATTTGAATGCCAAACATATAGATTGGGGAAATCAAATACAAAATCCTCGTGGTAACCATCTGTATAATTGGATGGGTCGATACAACCTGGAGTATCGCATTGAACTTCTCGCTACAGACAGGCCATCGTTTCCAAGAAGCGGTGCCTATCTGGATCTATTGTTGAAAGACGCAAGACTAAAAATTACTAATACTGTGGGTCATCGGCCTAAAAATTGTTTAAGAACGATCGAGTACGAAAGTGACCACTGCGGACTCGCCGCCGTAATACAACTTCCGAACGAGCTTATGGAGTTGGAGGAGTATGTACCTGTACATACTTACAATTACAGTAAGGTACGCTGGCCACGCTTCTCGAACGTCTAACTGAGCGAATTACGTTCAAATGGTATATCCCCACCAAATGACAGGAACCTGACAAATACTGAAATTGACAGATACTTAGAACAAATGGACGAAATAATTCAGCGAACAATGAGCAGGACAGTACCGAAATACAAAGAACGTAACGCAACTGACATGTACCGTAACGCGACAATTGCTGCACTACACAGACAAGATCTGGAGATAAGGACACTGAAGTCGTCCATAAAAAACATCAACCAATTGATCAAAGAAAATTATAGGTTGTCCATTAATTTGTTTTGGGACAACAAAATTCGGGCCGTGAACGCTACCGACCCGAGTATGTTCCCACAAATTAATAAGATATTCAGAAGAAAAGATCAAAACGACCTTCCGTGTCTTAAGCTCCAGGGGACGACACAAAACAGAGACGTACTTCTGACAGCAGGCATAGACCCAGATGTCGCCGTCTTGGACGATGACCTCTTCATAATCGAAGATCCGCAGGAGAAGGCGGGACATGACACAATTCATGCCGCGTCTAAACTCGTTTCTGATGTCCAATGGAACAAATCTAAAAAGCAGTGTACGGGTACCTGTCTGGTTGATTTGGAGAAGGCCTTTGACACCGTATGGTTAGAGGGTCTCTATCTAAAGCTCGCCAGACTTGGTATAAGTAAACCGCTATTGTACGTGCTTTATGACATGCTAAATGGCAGAAAGTTTGTTGTCAAGAGTGGCAATGTAACTTCTACCACAGTTTTTAATATTAACAATGGTCTTCAGCAGGGAGCAGGTAACTCGCCGATTCTCTTCAGCATTTACACCAGCGATCTGATAGGTAGTCTAACTCAGGCAATTGCGTACGCCGACGATCTAATTGCGTACAGAACAGCTCCAACAGTTGAGGTCATCAAAATTCTTTTGCAGCGTAACTTCGACAAGATTCAGCGATATTGTGATGACTGGAAGTTGAAAATCAATTTCCAGAAATCAGAAACAATTCTGTTTAGGACTTCGTTGTCTAGCGCCTCAAGGAATACGAGAAAGAACTGGCTCAAGCTGGTGATCGTAGGACCACATGGACATCCACTGGCAAGTAAAAGTGTAGTAAAGTACCTTGGCATCTGGTTGGATCAGTACTTGTATTTCGACAGACATATAGGTGCTGCTCTGGCCAGGGCTAGGGGAGCCTTTGCCCTGACAAAACGATTGTTTTATAACAGTCGTCTTGACAGCAGGGTGAAGGTTATTTGCTGCATGGCGCTCATCAGGCCGATTACTGCCTATGGATCCTGGGTGTGGTTCAACGTTGCCCCATCTCAAATGGAAAAGATTTGGGTGTTTGAGAGGTAGTGTCTTCGAGGTTGACTTGGATTACACAGAACACCAGAGTCGGAGTACAAACGATATTATTCCAACCAGGTTCTATACAATGGAGCCAACATAAACAGAATAGATAATTTTTTGTTTAAGCTGATTAGGGGGCACGTTGCAAGAGCGATGTCCTCAACTAACAACTTAATTTTTGGGGCGTATTACCCACATAACCAATATTTCGAGAGTGCGCGGTTAAGTGGCTACATCCCTCCCGAGGCATTCCTCTATTTAGACAGTCGAGGGCTGATACAGGATGGAGGGGCGGTTCCGCTCATCTACCACGTCAGCCGGAAAACTGTGGATAGGCGACTCCTGTATGGTCGAGACGTCATCGCTCAAGGTGGAGAAGAACGCCTTCGGTTCAGTAGGACTGTGTCCGATCGGGACCGGAGGGATAGGGCGAAACAGGAGAACCAGTTCTGGTGGCTCTCTGAACAGCATCGTGATATTTAAAGTCGATGAAGATGATATATCTTGGCCGACTTACATAGATTTAGGGCATTAGGTATAGGGAACAGTCAGGGTGGCACCAAAAAAAAATTAAAAATTTGTATGTATGCGGGGGCATACGTGCATGTATCTGCGTGTCTGTACATGTATGTGCGTACGTATATGTATGTGCGTATATACATGTGTGGGTGGGTTGCATGCTGGTGTGTGTCTGCATGCATATAAAAAATAAACAACAAAAAAAAATTAAAAAACGAAAAAAATGCTGCTGTGGCTGTTCTAGTTTTTAAGTAGTTTTAGGTATTATTAGGTATTTTAAGTAGTTTTAATTATTTTTAATATATATTAAGGTTTAGTTTATAAGTACAAAAAAAAAAAAAAAAAAAAAAAATTATAAGATACCAAGTTTTTCTAAAAGTTTCCTTGAAATATAAAATAAAATTAAAAAAATTAGATTTAATTAAAATAGTTTTTAAGTCGAAAGACATTAGTTGTAAGAGCTATTGTTTAATTTAGAGCGCCCGTACAGGGCCATTAAATTAGTTGTAAGTTATTGATAATTAGGCTAGTTTTTAAACATTTTTGTCTAGCTTTAAGATAGTTCTAATTAATATGAAATAAAAATGAATTACAAAAAAAAAAAAAAAAAAGTGCGTTGCCTACTAAGCGACTGGTCATGGTTCAATACACGATGTAGGCACAAGAAGTTTTTCAATTAAAATGAAAAAGTAGACCAGCACCACTAGAGCAAAGGAATCTGATGATCGACCTTGGCAAGTCGTGAAATAGTACCAGCCAAAAATAATTGAGAAAAAACTTGGTGATAGCACACTTAAGTTCTTATTGGGCATTCAAAGTCATTAAATGATACGAAAAAGTGCTTTAAAAGTATGTAATCATACAAAAACTGAATATAATACAAATTCAAATGACCAGTGTCAAAATCTGTCACATAAAATATCTCCCTCCTTTATGAACAACAAAGATGTTTGCTTATAAACGAGTAAGAAGAAAATAAGAAAGAACCCAAATATCAAGAAACTTGTGTGGCTAATAAAAGCGCTGGTCGTTTCAATGCAATTGATAAACAGAAAAAACTTGTATTAGGTGGGATCTGATCATGTGGGCTCAATGGCGTGATGCGAAGTGCGTTGGCTACTAAGCGCCTGGTCATGGTTCAATACACGATGTAGGCACAAGAAGTTTTTCAATTAAAATGAAAAAGTAGACCAGCACTACTAGAGCAAAGGAATCTGATGATCGACGTTGGCAAGTCGTGAAAAAGCTCCAGCCAAAAATAATGGAGAAAAAACTTGGTGGTAGCACACTTAAGTTGTTATTGGGCATTCAGAGTCATTAAATGATACGAAAAAGTGCTTTAAAAGTATGCAATCATATAAAAACTGAATATTATACAAATACAAATGCCCAGTATCAAAATCTTTCAAATAAAATATCTCCTCCTTATATGAACAACAAAGATGGTGGGTTATAAACGAGTAAGGAGAAAATAAGAAAGAACCCGAATAAACAACAAGAAACTTGTGTGGCTAATAAAAGCGCTGGTCGTTTCAATGCAATTGATAAACAGAAAAAACCTGTATTAGGTGGGATCTGATCATGTGGGCTCAGTGGCGTGATGCGAAGTGCGTTGGCTACTAAGCGGTTGTGCATGGTTCAATACACGATATATGCAAAAGAAGTTTTTCAATTAAAATCAAAAAGTACACCAGCACCACTAGAGCCAAGGAATTTGATGATCGACATTGGCAAGTCGTGAAATAGCTATAATTCCACCTAAAAATTATTCAGAACCAACTTGGTGGTAGCACACCCAAGTTGTTGTTGGGCATCCAAAACCATTAAATGATTCGAAAAAGTGCTCTAAAAGCAAGTATGTAATCATACAAAAACTGAATATAATGTAAATAAAAATTACCAGTATCAAAATCTTTCACATAAAAAATCTCCCTCCTTATACGAACAACAAAAATGTTGGCTTATAAACGAGTAAGGAGAAAATAAGAAAGAACGCGAATAAACAACAACAAATTTGTGTGGCTAATAAAAGCGCTGGTCGTTTCAATGCAATTGATAAATAGAAAAAAACCTGCATTAGGTTGGATCTGATCATGTGGGCTCAGTGGCGTGATGCGAAGTGCGTTGGCTACTAAGCGGTTGGTCATGGTTCAATACACGATGCAGGCAGTCGATCTCGTACTGTGGAGGTGTTAATACGTTTTTGGCTTCCCAGTTTTTTCCAAGTAGTGTATTGTGTGTGTGACTAAGTTCCAATTTAATTCACTATTCTTCAAGTAGTGCAGTAGCACAAAGGTAGAGTGACCTACCGAGAATCCGAGGGTCGCCAGTTCGATTCCCAGCCGGGCATCAGAACTTTAGCTGCTTTTTTTCACAACCGTGAAGTGAAAAACTTTATTGGTTGGAAAAACTCTCAAAGGAGGAGGAGTTTAAGCACCGGGGCATCGAAAGGTGTCCTAGGGCCAATGAGGCCAGCGATGGCATCAGCTGAGGGAATATCGAAAGATGTTCCAATTACAAGCAGTGATTCTGCAGCAACAACATCAACAGCAATAACAACAACGGCAACATCATCCGATGCTAATCCAAAGCGCAGAAAGAGGATCAAGTGCGCACCAAATTTGGTAAAGACGACATCCACGGCCACCTCAGCAAAGCTGCCAGCTGGGATGCATACGTCCGATATAGACGAGACGTCAGAGGCAGCAAGACAAACCCAGCTAGACACTTCACCCGAAGAGGGTATAGCATATATGTCTGAGGAAGGAGAAGGGCACTTCACGACGGGCGATAGTACTGCCTTCGTGAACCTCTCCATATCAGAGGAGTCATCTGAGGAGGACGAGGAACAAAGAATGGTCGCCCAAATTGAAGCTTTGGAGGCAGAAATTAAATTGATAAAAAGGAAAGTTAAGGCCAGCCAAGAAGCGCGCCGAGCGAAACAACTAAAAGAACTCGACGAAAAAGAACAACTTCCGAAAAAAGAACAATTACAAAAACAACAGCCACAGCAGCAGCCAAAACAACAACGGCAAAAACAACAGCAACAGCAGCAGACACAAGCCCAGAAGCAACCGCAAGAAAAACAGCAGCAGCAGATTCAAAAGCAGCAGACTCAACAGCAGCAGAAAAGTCAGTCTCAGCAGCAGCAGCCACAGCAGCCGATTACGAAAAAAGAAAATGTGCCACCCATAAATACTTATAAAATGGAGTTACAGGATACCATAAATCTATGTAAAATTTTACTATATAAAGATTAAATAACGATATGCATGCTATCCAGTGCTTCACACTGGAACAGCACAAAAAAATTAAAGAGTTGCTAAAAGAAACTACTACTGAATTCTTTAGTTTCACCCCTAAAACCGAAAAATTTCAAACGGTCCTTTTGAAGGGCATAGATTCCTGCACGGAATCACAGGTGCTCTTAAATGAACTCCGCCAAAAAGCGAATGACGATCTCGACTATATCGGGGTCAAGCCGTTCGCTACAGTTAGAGCTAGGCGGGAGAAGCGGAGTCTTCCCTTCTTCCTTGTTCAACTCTCACCCAGCAGCAAACTGGATAGTTTGAGGAGTATATCCGTCCTCAACTACCAGGTTGTAACTTGGACAAATTAAAAAGGCGTGTCGACATGCTTCTATGCATGCGCTGCCAAAGGTTCGGCCACGCCGCAGCAAACTGCGAAATGCAGTCACGCTGCGTTAAGTGTTGAGAGAACCACAATGCAGATGAATGCAAGTTAGGAAGGGAACGGGTCGAAGATAGGACCCAGCTTAAATGTGTACTCTGCCGAGGCGGTGGACACCCCGCTAATTATCGGGGATGCCCGACGTTTCAGCTTATAAAGAACAATAAAGCAGCAAAGCAAACAGTGGTAGAAAAGCGTCCAACAGTGCGCCCTCCTACAACAACGCCCGTCAACCCCCAAATTTCTTACGCCCAAATGGCGTCAGGAAGGGGAAGCACGGTATAGCCTACACCAAAGGTCGGCCAACAGGCCCCCGTGCCTAAGGCGCCGGTGGCACAGGCGGATATTATGGACGTTCTACTGGCCATCCAGGGCCAGTTGAACGGCCTCCAAAACCAGATCAGGGAGCAGGCGACTATGGTGGATTATCTCTACTCTGTTTTGCCGAGCTTAACGCAACTTAGAGGTTAAGGGCGCGCTGCGGGGAGGCCCTTTAAGATCCTAGCTGTGAATGTAAATTCACTGATTAGGACCGAACGCAGAGCGAATTTATTCCAATTGCTTAAAGACATAAGTCCAGGTGTGTTTATGGCTAGCGAAACTAAGCTTAACCAGAAACATAAATTGACTAACAACAATTACAGTATCGTAAGGAGAGACCGATCCAACTCCACTCAAGGAGGGGGCGTCGCAATCTTTATACGTAAAGGCATTAGTCATAAGGTAATTTATAATAGTGATGTACGTAAATTTCGGACGTTAGAGGCATGCATCATATGCATTCATCTCCAACAGGGGAAGCGAATGTATGTGATCGCAGCCTATGCACCGGAAACACCTCAGCCCACACAGTTTATAACAGAGCTTGAAAAGCTTTTTGAATGCTTAAGATTGAGCTCGGAAGAAAACTACTACATATTGGCTGGTGTTTTGAATGCCAAACATATAGATTGGGGAAATCAAATACAAAATCCTCGTGGTAACCATCTGCATAATTGGATGGGTCGATACAACCTGGAGTATCGCATTGAACTTCTCGCTACAGACAGGCCATCGTTTCCAAGAAGCGGTGCCTATCTGGATCTATTGTTGAAAGACGCAAGACTAACAATTACTGATATTGTGGGCCATCGGCCTAAAAATTGTTTAAGAACGATCGAGTACGACAGTGACCACTGCGGACTCGCCGCCGTAATACAACTTCTGAACGCGCTTATGGAGTTGGAGGAGTATGTACCGGTGCATACTTTCAATTACAGTAAGGTGCACTGGTCACTCTTCTCGAACGTCTTATTGAGCGAATTACGATCAAATGGTATATCCCCACCAAATGACAGGAACATGACAAATACTGAAATTGACAGATACTTAGAACAAGTGGACGAAACAATTCAACGAACAATGAACAGGACAATACCGAAATACAAAGAACGTAACGCAACTGACATGTACCGTAACGCGACAATTGATGCACTACACAGACAAAAAAGTGGCTTACTGACAAGACTAAAACGCTTGTACAGACGGTTTACTGACACACGAAATCTGGAGATAAGGACACTGAAGTCGTCCATCAAAAATATCAACCATTTGATCAAAGAAAATTATAGGTTGTCCATTAATTTGTTTTGGGACAATTCGGGCCGTGAACGCTACCGACCCGAATATATTCCCACAAATTAATAAGATATTTAGAAGAAAAGATCAAAACGACCTTCCGTGTCTTAAGCTCCAGAGGATGACACAAAACAGAGACGTACTTCTGACAGCAGGCATACACCCAGATGACGCCGTCTTGGACGATGACCTCTTCATAATCGAAGATCCGCAGGAGAAGGTGGAGGCTGTGGGGGCTGCTTTCCAGCAAGTGTACAAGGTGAATGCTAGCATTCGCCCGAATCATGACCTGGAGAACAGAGCTCTGCTTCATCACTTATGGCTCCGAAACGATATAATCGAATGGCGATCTGAGAACCTTGGTCTTACCGGGTTTAATGATGAAGATTTGGTAAACGCCATAATCGCCGACCGAAATGGGCCCAGTCCCCTGTTAATTTCGAAGAATGAGCTCCAGCTCATCTTCGATTCATTAAAGAAAAAGAAGTCTGCAGGAGTCGATGGTATATCCAACGTTGTACTACGACATTTGCCTCAAGAAGCAGTTGACATTTATACCACACTCTTTAACAACGCGCTGAATAATGCATATTATCCAGTGCGGTGGAAGACAGCTGTGGTGTACCCTCTCCCAAAAAAGGGAAAGGACAACTCCAATCCGGCGAATCTCCGGTCGATTAGTCTTCTTCCGAGTATCAGCAAAGTATTTGAAAAGGTTATTAATAGAGCCCTGTTCAAGTGGGCGGAGGACAAAAATATCATCCCGGATAATCAGTTCGGTTTTAAGGCGGGACATGACACAATTCATGCCGCGTCTAAACTAGTATTGTATTGTATTGTATTGTATTTGATTTTTTATTCATTCAATAACTTAAAACTAGAGATATACAATTCATTAATAAAATTTGAATAATAGTGTACATTCTTTAACTGGGCAGTTAGCGACGAATGACACATCTAATTGAAATATTTAATAATAACTGATGTGGGGTGACAATCAGTAATTTAAGTAAACAAGAAAAAAAATAATGATAATAATAGAAGGAAAAGCTTGCTAGCAACAATATAGAAAAAATATAGTATAGATAGAACTTATAATTCTTGAACATTCATACATTTAATAACAATGGGTATGTTTACAAAATTTTATAATTTTTCGATTATTTAATTAAGAACTAAATTAATGATTCAATGTTATCAAAATTCAAAGTGAATAACCAGTCTTTAATCTTTTTAATAAGAGTTGAAAATCGAAGCGTTTCTCTTATTGATAAGGGTAACTTACTAAAAATATTTGGAACTGTGTATGTGAAAAAATTATTGAAATGTGTCTTGTAAGCAAAAGGTGCATTGACTAAAGTCATATTGTTTACACGTAAGTTATACATTTGATAATTCCTACTAGGGATGTTTCCGCTTTGTTTAAAAAATTCTCTTAAGACTTTGAAAACATATAAATGTCTCATTGGAAGAATTTGCAATTCCCTAAATAAAAACAAACTTTCGGCCATCCTATTTTTATTTAAAACAATTCTAACTAAATGTTTTTGTGCTGTTAATAAATGTATAAAGCTATTAGCATAAGATCCACCCCAACTAGTAATACCGTATTGTAACTTCGAGTTTGCAAGACCAAAATACATCATTTTCAAAACTTTTTGAGAGCAAAAGGGTTTTATCAAATACATTTTTCGTGTGACCGTTAACAAATAATTTTTGATCATTTGAATATGAGCTTTCCAATTCAGGTTGTTATCAATTATAACTCCTAAGTATTTAAATTGATGAACTGCTTCAACTTTAAAACAATTTTTTGAGCATTGATATTCGGATTTAAAATTACTTATTCCACACTTGTGAATAGGTAAAGAATACTGATTACAATCGTGGTCATGGAACAGTAAGATACTCGTAAAGTCATAAACGCTATTACCAGACACCTCAAAACACATCAATTTAGTTTTTTCACTTATAATTAATTTGTGATAAGTAAACCATTGCCTTGAGATATCAAGATCGTTTCCAATGTTTGCAATACTATCAAAGACAGTATTTGAAGAGTATGTGAATACTATATCGTCAGCAAAAGCAGTCGAAATACCATTTAGCTTAAGTTTGCAAATTATATAAATTAAGAAAAACAAAGGGCCAAGCACTGATCCCTGAGGAACGCCATTTTTAAGCAGTCTTGGTTCACTAAATATTCCATTGTTGTTGACTCTTTGTTTTCTAATTTTTAAATAAGAATTGAGCAAATTAAAAAAATTACCGCGAAAACCTGCATTATAAAGTTTGTTAAGCAACAGATCGTGATTGACTAGATCAAAGGCTTTAGTCATATCTATGAACAGGCCCATAGTTATTTTATTACTATTTAAACTTCCATGAAGTTGACTACATACCCTTAAAATAGCATCTTCTGTTGACAAACCAGCTCTGAAACCAAATTGATTATTACAGAAGAATTTAGTCTTTTCCAAGAAGGACATAATTCGGACTTTGATTAACTTCTCGAAGATTTTTGAAAAAGTTGAAAGAAATGAAATTGGTCTATAATTTGATATAAGTTTTCTATTTCCTTTTTTAAAGAGCGGTATAACTTCGGCACATTTAAGATGATCCGGAAAACAACCAGTTTCAACACATTTGTTAAATACAAACGCTAGTACGTCCATAACATACCAAGCAACATTTTTCAACAAATAACTAGATACACCATCACTAGTACATGAATGTTTGTTTTTTAAAGACATAATAAGATTGAATACTTCTCTTGATGTTATCGCACTAAAAACAAAACTATTTGGTTGCATATCATCTGAGCAAATTTCTGAAGAAATGGAACAGTTACAACTTATACAAGATTTAATAGTAGGTTTTAATTTGACTGAAATTTCAGTAAAATATTCGTTAAATTTATTGGATATAATTCGAGAATCAGATATATGTACTCCTTCAATTTCAATAGAATCAATTTTGATTGAATCAGTATTTTTACCTAAAATGTTATCAACTATTTTCCACTCTTCACGAATATTCCCCTTAGCATTTAAAAACTTATTAGCATAATAATTATTACGAGTCTCATCAATTTCTTTATTAACTGTTTTGCATATACTATCATAGTGTTTTTTAAGTTTTTTATTGTTTTGATGTTCATTGCATTTCAAACTTATTTTCTTCTTTCTTTTTATTTTATGAAGAAGATTATTGTTCATCCAAGGTTTAAGATGTTTCGTTTTACTTGAATGCTTTTTTTGGAAAGTACTTGAACTGATATGGTTTTTTTTAAATACTTATAAACAAATCAAATGCCTGAGAGGGATTGTTTTCAGAATAAACTTGGTCCCAGCATTCAAAAGTTAAAAATTCTTTTAATAATTTATAGTCAACGCAATGTTTCACTGGACTTACGGGTTTCTGATATCCAATGGAACAAAACTAAAAAGCAGTCTACGGGTGCCTGTCTGGTTGATTTGGAAAAGGCCTTCGACACCGTATGGTTAGAAGGTCTCTATCTAAAGCTAACCAGACTAGGTATAAGTAAACCTCTATTGTATATGCTTTATGACATGCTAAAGGGTAGAAAGTTTGTTGTCAAGAGTGGCAATGTAACTTCTACCGCAATTTTTAATATCAATAATGGCCGATTCTATTCAGCATTTACACCAGCGATCTGATAGGTAGTCTAACTCAGGCAATTGCGTACGCCGACGATCTAATTGCGTACAGAACAGCTAATACAGTTGAGGTCATCAAAAGTCTCTTGCAGAGTGACTTGGACAAGATTCAGCGATATTGTGATGACTGGAAGTTGAAAATCAACTTCCAGAAATCAGAAACTATTTTGTTTAGGACTCCGTTGTCTAGCGCCTCAAGGGATACGAGAAAGAACTGGCGCAAGCTGGTGATCGTGGGGCCACATGGACATCCACTGGCGAGTAAAAGTGTAGTAAAGTCCCTTGGCATCTGGTTGGATCAGTACCTGTATTTCGACAGACATATAGGTGCTGCTTTGGCCAGGGCTAGGGGAGCCTTTGCTACATGGCCCTCATCAGGCTGATGATTGCCTACGGATGCCCGGTGTGGTTCAACGTTGCCCCATCTCAAATGGAAAAGATTCGGGTGTTTGAGAGGCAATGTCTTAGACGTTGCCTTGGATTACACAGAACACCAGAGTCGGAGTACACAAGATATTATTCCAACCATGTTCTATACAACGGAGCCAACATAAACAGAATAGATAATTTTTTGTTCAAGCTGATTCGGGGTCACGTTGCAAGAGCGATGTCCTAAACTAACAGCTTAATTTTTGGGGCTTATTATCCCAATAACGAATATTTTGAGAGTGCGCGGTTAAGTGGTCACATCCCTCCTGAGGCATTCCTCTATTTAGACAGTCGAGGGCTGATACAGGATGGAGGGGCGGTTCCGCTCATCTACCACGTCAGCCGGGAAACTGTGGATAGGCGACTCCTGTATGGTCGAGACGTCATCGCTCAAGGTGGAGAAGTGCTGGTGGCTCTCTGAACAGCATCGTGATATATAAAGTCGATGAAGATATTATATCTTGGCCGACTTACATAGATTTAGGGCATTAGTTATAGGGAACAGTCGGGGTGGCACCAAAAAAAAAATTAAAACTATGTATGTATGCGGGGGCATACGTGCACGTATCTGCGTGTCTGTACATGTATGTGCGAACGTATATGTATGTGCGTATGTACATGTATGGGTGGGTTGCATGTTGTTGTGTGTCTTCATGCATATAAAAAATAAACAAAAAAAAATTAAATAACGAAAAAAAAATGCTGCTGTGGCTGTTCTAGTTTTTAAGTAGTTTTAAGTATTATTAGGTATTTTAGGGGTTTGGGTTGTTGGTTAGTATAAGTTAGTTTTATTTAGTTTAAATTATTTTTAATATATATTTAGGTTTAGTTTATAAGTAAAAAAAAAAAAAAAAAAAAAAAAAAAAAATGATAAGATATCAAGTTTTTATGAAAGTTCCTTGAAATATAAAATAAAATAAAAAAAAAATTAGATTTAATTAAAATAGTTTTTAGGTCGAAAGACATTAGTTTTAAGAGTTATTGTTTAATTTAAAGCGCCCGTAAAGGGCCAGTAAATTAGTTGTAAGTTATTGATAATTAGGCTAGTTTTAAACATTTTTGTCTAGCTTTAAGATAGTTATAAGTCAAAAATGAAATAAAAATGAATTTATATAAAAAAAATAAACGCGATGCAGGCACAAGAAGTTTTTCAATTAAAATGAAAAAGTACACCAGCACCACTAGAGCAAAAGAATCTGATGATCGACATTGGCAAGTCGTGAAATAGCTATAATTCCAGCCAAAAATAATTCAGAAAAAAATTGGAGGTAGCACACTCAAGTTGTTGTCTGGCATTCAAAGTCATTACGATAAAGTGCTTTAAAAGCACGTATGTAATCATACAAAAACTGTATATAATACAAATTAAAATGACCAGTGCCAAAATCTTTCCCATAAAAAATCTCCCTCCTAATATGAATAACAAAAATGTTGGCTTATAAACCAGTAAGGAGAAAATAAGAAAGAACCCGAATAAACAACAACAAACTTGTGTGGCTAATAAAAGCGCTGGTCCTTTAAATGCAATTGATAAACAGAAAAAACTTGTATTAACCCAACTGATGAAAACTGGAATAAGTTCAAACAAGCTAGAAAGACCTGTAATAGTCATATTCAAAGAACCAAATTTCTACGTGAGTAAAAATTAAGGCAAAAAATACTACAATGTCCCAAAGGTATTAAAAATGGTTGGTCATTTGTAAAAAACATACGAAATTCCAACTCGTCGGTTCCAACGCTCGTTTCCAATAACACTCCTGTGGTAAGCGCACAAGAAAAAGCTAATTTGCTAGCAGCTCAGTTTGCTGCTAATTCTACGCTTCCACAAAGTGTCATGAATCCTCCTGTACTTGAGAGCATAAGCAGTTTCATGGGACGTATCTTCTTTCGTACTCGTACAGTTGCTAGAGTTCTTAAAGATCTTGACTTACACAAATCCGCTGGTCCGGATAGTATCTCCCCTATTGTTCTGAAGAGGTGTTCTTCTACGCTGGCAAAACAACTGCGTAAGCTTTTCCATCTGTACTACTTTACTGGTCTCTTTCCGAGTGGATGAAAAACAGCATTTGTCCAACCTGTACCGAAAAAAAGCGAATCTTCTTTACCCTCACTCCAATTGCACTTACGTCCCTTCTTTGCAAGGTCATGGAAACGCTGATTAATTATCAGCTAAAGAAATATCTTGAAGAACGAAAGCTCCTTAATGACCGACAGTATGGCTTTCGTAGCAATATGTCCACTGTTGATCTGATGGTATATCTCACTGAACAGTGGCACAAATCTTTACATCGTTTTTGAGAAAGTAAGATTATTGCGCCTGATATTTCAAAAGCATTTGATAGAGTTAGGCATCAGGCTCTCTTATCGGAAATGCGTGCATTTGGTATGGAAGAATCTCTTCTTCGTTGGATTAGAAATTACCTTTCGGATCGCTCAATTCAAGTTGTATTGGACGGTTTCAAGTCTGATATTCATATAATAAATGCTGGTGTGCCCCAGGGCTCCGTTCTGGTTCCGACTCTCTTTCTCATTTTCATCCATGATCTCTCGTTTGAAACTTCTAATCCAACATACTGTTTTGCTGACGACAGTACCCTCAGCTTTTCATACTCCTTTTTAGATTCTCATCCATGTCCTTTGGATGTGGAACTTGAACGGCAGCGTATGATTAGACCATTAAATTCTGGTCTAGACAGCATTGTCCAATGGGGAAGAAAAAACTGCGTAGAATTTAATGCTTCAAAAACCGAACAACTTTCAGTTCTCGGTATGTGCATCACTGAGCAGCTTTTGTGGAATGAACACATATTCGACGTCGCCAAAAATGCTGCAAGGTATTTGGGGTTTCTGAGACGATGCAAGAAATATTTCTTCCCTTCTGATCGTGCTGTAATCTATAAAGCATTGTTTCGTCCAAAGATTGAGTACAATTGTGATATTTGGGCAGGTGCTCCCATAACGCACTTAAGTCTCCTGGACAGAATCCAAAAAAGATCTTTAAAAATGAAAGGTGATGAAACAATAACTAAAACAATTGAGCCTCTCTCGCACCGTCGCAATGTTTCATGCCTTTCATTATTTTATCGGTATTATTATAGACAGTGTTCTAGTGCAATAGCCAGTTGCATCCCCCCCCCCCTTAAACTATTCAGCCGTAACACTCGCGCTTCTAGGAATGCCCATCAGTTTCCCTTGAGCCTAACTTCGGACGTACTGTATAGAGATTCTCTCTTTAGCCGCACAACACGAATGTGGAATGCTTTAACCGACCGAATTTTTTTTCTCCCATTGCGATAATCAGGCATTTACAATCAGTGTACGTCGGCACCTCCTGTCTAATCCTATCCCATTTTCCTAATCCCTCGCACTGTGTATAAACATTTTAAGGGTACTCATAACCCCTTGAGTGCGCTCATAATTAAAAAAAATGATACGAAAAAGTGCTTTAAAAGCAAGTATGTAATCATACAAAAACCGAATATAATACAAATAAAAATGAAGTAAAAATCTTTCATATAAAAAATCTCCCTCCTTATATGACCAACAAAGATGTTGACTTATAAACGAGTAAGGAGAAAATAAGAAAGAACCCGAATAAACAACAACAAACTTGTGTAACTAATAAAAGCGCTAGTCGTGGTGCGATGTGCGTTGGCTACTAAGCGGCTGGTCATAGTTCAATACACGATGTAGGCACAAGAAGTTTTTCAATTAATATGAAAAAGTAGACCAGCACCACTAGAACAAAGGAATCTGATGATCGACCTTGGCAAGTCGTGAAATAGCTCCAGCCAAAAATAATTGAGAAAAAACTTGGTGGTAGCACACTCACGTTGTTATTGGGCATTCAAAGTCATTAAATGATACGAAAGAGTGCTTTAAAAGCAAGTATGTAATCATACAAAAACTGAATATAATACAAATAAAAATGACCAGTGTCAAAATTTTTCACATAAAAAATCTCTCTCCTTATATGAACAACAAAAATGTTGGCTTATAAACGAGTTAGGAGAAAATAAGAAAGAACCCGAATAAACAACAACAAACTTGTGTGGCTAATAATAGCGCTAGTCGTTTCAATGCATTTGTTAAACAGGAAAAACCTGTATTAGGTGGGATCTGATCATGTGGGCTCAGTGCCTTGATGCGAAGTGCGTTGGAAACTAAGCGGCTAGTCATGGTTCAATACACGATGTAGGCACAAGAAGTTTTTCAATTAAAATGAAAAAGTAGACCAGCACCACCAGAGCATGCATCATATGCATTCATCTCCAACAGGGGAAGCGAATGTATGTGATCGCTGTCTATGCACCGGAAACACCTCAGCCCACACAGTTTATAACAGAGCTTGAAAAGCTTTTTGAATGCTTAAGATTGAGCTCGGAAGAAAACTACTACATATTGGCTGGTGATTTGAATGCCAAACATATAGATTGGGGAAATCAAATACAAAATCCTCGTGGTAACCATCTGTATAATTGGATGGGTCGATACAACCTGGAGTATCGCATTGAACTTCTCGCTACAGACAGGCCATCGTTTCCAAGAAGCGGTGCCTATCTGGATCTATTGTTGAAAGACGCAAGACTAACAATTACTGATACTGTGGGCCATCGGCCTAAAAATTGTTTAAGAACGATCGAGTACGACAGTGACCACTGCGGACTCGCCGCCGTAATACAACTTCCGAACGCGCTTATGGAGTTGGAGGCGTATGTACCGGTGCATACTTTCAATTACAGTAAGGTGCACTGGTCACTCTTCTCGAACGTCTTATTGAGCGAATTACGATCAAATGGTATATCCCCACCAAATGACAGGAACATGACAAATACTGAAATTGACAGATACTTAGAACAAATGGACGAAACAATTCAACGAACAATGAACAGGACAATACCGAAATACAAAGAACGTAACGCAACTGACATGTACCCTAACGCGACAATTGATGCACTACACAGACAAAAAAGTGGCTTACTGACAAGACTAAAACGCTTGTACAGACGGCTTACTGACACACGAAATCTGGAGATAAGGACACTGAAGTCGTCCATCAAAAACATCAACCAATTGATCAAAGAAAATTATAGGTTGTCCATTAATTTGTTTTGGGACAACAAAATTCGGGCCGTGAACGCTACCGACCCGAGTATGTTCCCACAAATTAATACGATATTCAGAAGAAAAGATCAAAACGACCTTCCGTGTCTTAAGCTCCAGAGGACGACACAAAACAGAGACGTACTTCTGACAGCAGGCATACACCCAGATGACGCCGTCTTGGACGATGACCTCTTCATAATCGAAGATCCGCAGGAGAAGGTGGAGGCTGTGGGGGCTGCTTTCCAGCACTTATGGCTCCGAAACGATATAATCGAATGGCGATCTGAGAACCTCGGTTTTACCGGGTTTAATGATGAAGATTTGGCAAACGCCATAATCGCCGACCGAAATGGGCACAGTCCCCTGTTAATTTCGAAGAATGAGCTCCAGCTCATCTTCGATTCATTAAAGAAAAAGAAGTCTGCAGGAGTCGATGGTATATCCAACGTTGTACTACGACATTTGCCTCAAGAAGCAGTTGACATTTATACCACACTCTTTAACAACGCGCTGAATAATGCATATTATCCAGTGCGGTGGAAGACAGCTGTGGTGTACCCTCTCCCAAAAAAGGGAAAGGACAACTCCAATCCGCCGAATCTCCGGTCGATAAGTCTTCTTCCGAGTATCAGCAAAGTATTTGAAAAGGTTATTAATAGAGCCCTGTTCAAGTAGGCGGAGGACAAAAATATCATCCCGGATAATCAGTTCGGTTTTAAGGCGGGACATGACACAATTCATGCCGCGTCTAAACTAGTTTCTGATATCCAATGAAACAAAACTAAAAAGCAGTGTACGGGTGCCTGTCTGGTTGATTTGGAAAAGGCCTTCGACACCGTATGGTTAGAAGGTCTCTATCTAAAGCTAACCAGACTAGGTATAAGTAAACCTCTATTGTATATACTTTATGACATGCTAAAGGGTAGAAAGTTTGTTGTCAAGAGTGGCAATGTAACTTCTACCGCAATTTTTAATATCAATAATGGCCGATTCTATTCAGCATTTACACCAGCGATCTGATAGGTAGTCTAACTCAGGCAATTGCGTACGCCGACGATCTAATTGCGTACAGAACAGCTAATACAGTTGAGGGCATCAAAAGTCTCTTGCAGAGTGACTTGGACAAGATTCAGCGATATTGTGATGACTGGAAGTTGAAAATCAACTTCCAGAAATCAGAAACTATTTTGTTTAGGACTCCGTTGTCAAGCGCCTCAAGGGATACGAGAAAGAACTGGCGCAAGCTGGTGATCGTGGGGCCACATGGACATCCACTGGCAAGTAAAAGTGTAGTAAAGTACCTTGGCATCTGGTTGGATCAGTACCTGTATTTCGACAGACATATAGGTGCTGCTTTGGCCAGGGCTAGGGGAGCCTTTGCTACATGGCCCTCATCAGGCCGATGATTGCCTACGGATGCCCGGTGTGGTTCAACGTTGCCCCATCTCAAATGGAAAAGATTCGGGTGTTTGAGAGGCAATGTCTTAGACGTTGCCTTGGATTACACAGAACACCAGAGTCGGAGTACACAAGATATTATTCCAACCAGGTTCTATACAACGGAGCCAACATAAACAGAATAGATAATTTTTTGTTCAAGCTGATTCGGGGTCACGTTGCAAGAGCGATGTCCTCAACTAACAGCTTAATTTTTGGGGCTTATTACCCCAATAACGAATATTTTGAGAGTGCGCGGTTAAGTGGTCACATCCCTCCCGAGGCATTCCTCTATTTAGACAGTCGAGGGCTGATACAGGATGGAGTGGCGGTTCTGCTCATCTACCACGTCAGGCGGAAAACTGTGGATAGGCGACTCCTGTATGGTCGAGACGTCATCGCTCAAGGTGGAGAAGTGCTGGTGGCTCTCTGAACAGCATCGTGATATTTAAAGTCGATGAAGATATTATATCTTGGCCGACTTACATAGATTTAGGGCATTAGGTATAGGGAACAGTCGGGGTGGCACCAAAAAAAAATTAAAACTATGTATGTATGCGGGGGCATACGTGCATGTATCTGCGTGTCTGTACATGTATGTGCGAACGTATATGTATGTGCGTATGTACATGTATGGGTGGGTTGCATGATGTTGTGTGTCTGCATGCATATAAAAAATAAACAAAAAAAATTAAATAACGAAAAAAAAATGCTGCTGTGGCTGTTCTAGTTTTTAAGTAGTTTTAAGTATTATTAGGTATTTTAAGGGTTTGGGTTGTTGGTAAGTATAAGTTACTTTTATTTAGTTTTAATTATTTTTAATATATATTTAGGTTTAGTTTATAAGTAAAAAAAAAAAAAAAAAAAAATGATAAGATATCAAGTTTTTATGAAAGTTCCTTGAAATATAAAATAAAATAAAAAAAAAATTATATTTAATTAAAATAGTTTTTAGGTCGAAAGACATTAGTTTTAAGAGTTATTGTTTAATTTAGAGCGCCCGTAAAGGGCCAGTAAATTAGTTGGAAGTTATTGATAATTGCACAAGAAGTTTTTCAATTAAAATGAAAAAGTACACCAGCACCACTAGAGCAAAAGAATCTGATGATCGACATTGGCAAGTCGTGAAATAGCTATAATTCCAGCCAAAAATAATTCAGAAAAAAATTGGAGGTAGCACACTCAAGATGTTGTCTGGCATTCAAAGTCATTACGATAAAGTGCTTTAAAAGCACGTATGTAATCATACAAAAACTGTATATAATACAAATTAAAATGACCAGTGCCAAAATCTTTCCCATAAAAAATCTCCCTCCTAATATGAATAACAAAAATGTTGGCTTATAAACCAGTAAGGAGAAAATAAGAAAGAACCCGAATAAACAACAACAAACTTGTGTGGCTAATAAAAGCGCTGGTCGTTTAAATGCAATTGATAAACAGAAAAAACTTGTATTAACCCAACTGATGAAAACTGGAATAAGTTCAAACAAGCTAGAAAGACCTGTAATAGTCATATTCAAAGAACCAAATTTCTACATGAGTAAAAATTAAGGCAAAAAATACTACAATGTCCCAAAGGTATTAAAAATGTTTGGTCATTTGTAAAAAACATACGAAATTCCAACTCGTCGGTTCCAACGCTCGTTTCCAATAACACTCCTGTGGTAAGCGCACAAGAAAAAGCTAATTTGCTAGCAGCTCAGTTTGCTGCTAATTCTACGCTTCCACAAAGTGTCATGAATCCTCCTGTACTTGAGAGCATAAGCAGTTTCATGGGACGTATCTTCTTTCGTACTCGTACAGTTGCTAGAGTTCTTAAAGATCTTGACTTACACAAATCCGCTGGTCCGGATAGTATCTCCCCTATTGTTCTGAAGAGGTGTTCTTCTACGCTGGCAAAACAACTGCGTAAGCTTTTCCATCTGTACTACTTTACTGGTCTCTTTCCGAGTGGATGAAAAACAGCATTTGTCCAACCTGTACCGAAAAAAAGCGAATCTTCTTTACCCTCACTCCAATTGCACTTACGTCCCTTCTTTGCAAGGTCATGGAAACGCTGATTAATTATCAGCTAAAGAAATATCTTGAAGAACGAAAGCTCCTTAATGACCGACAGTATGGCTTTCGTAGCAATATGTCCACTGTTGATCTGATGGTATATCTCACTGAACAGTGGCACAAATCTTTACATCGTTTTTGAGAAAGTAAGATTATTGCGCCTGATATTTCAAAAGCATTTGATAGAGTTAGGCATCAGGCTCTCTTATCGAAAATGCGTGCATTTGGTATGGAAGAATCTCTTCTTCGTTGGATTAGAAATTACCTTTCGGATCGCTCAATTCAAGTTGTATCGGACGGTTTCAAGTCTGATATTCATATAATAAATGCTGGTGTGCCCCAGGGCTCCGTTCTGGTTCCGACTCTCTTTCTCATTTTCATCCATGATCTCTCGTTTGAAACTTCTAATCCAACATACTGTTTTGCTGACGACAGTACCCTCAGCTTTTCATACTCCTTTTTAGATTCTCATCCATGTCCTTTGGATGTGGAACTTGAACGGCAGCGTATGATTAGACCATTAAATTCTGATCTAGACAGCATTGTCCAATGGGGAATAAAAAACTGCGTAGAATTTAATGCTTCAAAAACCGAACAACTTTCAGTTCTCGGTATGTGCATCACTGAGCAGCTTTTGTGGAATGAACACATATTCGACGTCGCCAAAAATGCTGCAAGGTATTTGGGGTTTCTGAGACGATGCAAGAAATATTTCTTCCCTTCTGATCTTGCTGTAATCTATAAAGCATTGTTTCGTCCAAAGATTGAGTACAATTGTGATATTTGGGCAGGTGCTCCCATAACGCACTTAAGTCTCCTGGACAGAATCCAAAAAAGATCTTTAAAAATGAAAGGTGATGAAACAATAACTAAAACAATTGAGCCTCTCTCGCACCGTCGCAATGTTTCATGCCTTTCATTATTTTATCGGTATTATTATAGACAGTGTTCTAGTGCAATAGCCAGTTGCACCCCCCCCCCCTTAAACTATTCAGCCGTAACACTCGCGCTTCTAGGAATGCCCATCAGTTTCCCTTGAGCCTAACTTCGGACGTACTGTATAGAGATTCTCTCTTTAGCCGCACAACACGAATGTGGAATGCTTTAACCGACCGAATTTTTTTTCTCCCATTGCGATAATCAGGCATTTACAATCAGTGTACGTCGGCACCTCCTGTCTAATCCTATCCCATTTTCCTAATCCCTCGCACTGTGTATAAACATTTTAAGGGTACTCATAACCCCTTGAGTGCGCTCATAATTAAAAAAAATGATACGAAAAAGTGCTTTAAAAGCAAGTATGTAATCATACAAAAACCGAATATAATACAAATAAAAATGAAGTCAAAATCTTTCATATAAAAAATCTCCCTCCTTATATGACCAACAAAGATGTTGACTTATAAACGAGTAAGGAGAAAATAAGAAAGAACCCGAATAAACAACAACAAACTTGTGTAACTAATAAAAGCGCTAGTCGTGGTGCGATGTGCGTTGGCTACTAAGCGGCTGGTCATAGTTCAATACACGATGTAGGCACAAGAAGTTTTTCAATTAATATGAAAAAGTAGACCAGCACCACTAGAACAAAGGAATCTGATGATCGACCTTGGCAAGTCGTGAAATAGCTCCAGCCAAAAATAATTGAGAAAAAACTTGGTGGTAGCACACTCACGTTGTTATTGGGCATTCAAAGTCATTAAATGATACGAAAGAGTGCTTTAAAAGCAAGTATGTAATCATACAAAAACTGAATATAATACAAATAAAAATGACCAGTGTCAAAATTTTTCACATAAAAAATCTCTCTCCTTATATGAACAACAAAAATGTTGGCTTATAAACGAGTTAGGAGAAAATAAGAAAGAACCCGAATAAACAACAACAAACTTGTGTGGCTAATAATAGCGCTAGTCGTTTCAATGCATTTGTTAAACAGGAAAAACCTGTATTAGGTGGGATCTGATCATGTGGGCTCAGTGCCTTGATGCGAAGTGCGTTGGAAACTAAGCGGCTAGTCATGGTTCAATACACGATGTAGGCACAAGAAGTTTTTCAATTAAAATGAAAAAGTAGACCAGCACCACCAGAGCATGCATCATATGCATTCATCTCCAACAGGGGAAGCGAATGTATGTGATCGCTGCCTATGCACCGGAAACACCTCAGCCCACACAGTTTATAACAGAGCTTGAAAAGCTTTTTGAATGCTTAAGATTGAGCTCGGAAGAAAACTACTACATATTGGCTGGTGATTTGAATGCCAAACATATAGATTGGGGAAATCAAATACAAAATCCTCGTGGTAACCATCTGTATAATTGGATGGGTCGATACAACCTGGAGTATCGCATTGAACTTCTCGCTACAGACAGGCCATCGTTTCCAAGAAGCGGTGCCTATCTGGATCTATTGTTGAAAGACGCAAGACTAACAATTACTGATACTGTGGGCCATCGGCCTAAAAATTGTTTAAGAACGATCGAGTACGACAGTGACCACTGCGGACTCGCCGCCGTAATACAACTTCCGAACGCGCTTATGGAGTTGGAGGCGTATGTACCGGTGCATACTTTGAATTACAGTAAGGTGCACTGGTCACTCTTCTCGAACGTCTTATTGAGCGAATTACGATCAAATGGTATATCCCCACCAAATGACAGGAACATGACAAATACTGAAATTGACAGATACTTAGAACAAATGGACGAAACAATTCAACGAACAATGAACAGGACAATACCGAAATACAAAGAACGTAACGCAACTGACATGTACCCTAACGCGACAATTGATGCACTACACAGACAAAAAAGTGGCTTACTGACAAGACTAAAACGCTTGTACAGACGGCTTACTGACACACGAAATCTGGAGATAAGGACACTGAAGTCGTCCATCAAAAACATCAACCAATTGATCAAAGAAAATTATAGGTTGTCCATTAATTTGTTTTGGGACAACAAAATTCGGGCCGTGAACGCTACCGACCCGAGTATGTTCCCACAAATTAATAAGATATTCAGAAGAAAAGATCAAAACGACCTTCCGTGTCTTAAGCTCCAGAGGACGACACAAAACAGAGACTTACTTCTGACAGCAGGCATACACCCAGATGACGCCGTCTTGGACGATGACCTCTTCATAATCGAAGATCCGCAGGAGAAGGTGGAGGCTGTGGGGGCTGCTTTCCAGCACTTATGGCTCCGAAACGATATAATCGAATGGCGATCTGAGAACCTCGGTTTTACCGGGTTTAATGATGAAGATTTGGCAAACGCCATAATCGCCGACCGAAATGGGCACAGTCCCCTGTTAATTTCGAAGAATGAGCTCCAGCTCATCTTCGATTCATTAAAGAAAAAGAAGTCTGCAGGAGTCGATGGTATATCCAACGTTGTACTACGACATTTGCCTCAAGAAGCAGTTGACATTTATACCACACTCTTTAACAACGCGCTGAATAATGCATATTATCCAGTGCGGTGGAAGACAGCTGTGGTGTACCCTCTCCCAAAAAAGGGAAAGGACAACTCCAATCCGCCGAATCTCCGGTCGATAAGTCTTCTTCCGAGTATCAGCAAAGTATTTGAAAAGGTTATTAATAGAGCCCTGTTCAAGTGGGCGGAGGACAAAAATATCATCCCGGATAATCAGTTCGGTTTTAAGGCGGGACATGACACAATTCATGCCGCGTCTAAACTAGTTTCTGATATCCAATGGAACAAAACTAAAAAGCAGTGTACGGGTGCCTGTCTGGTTGATTTGGAAAAGGCCTTCGACACCGTATGGTTAGAAGGTCTCTATCTAAAGCTAACCAGACTAGGTATAAGTAAACCTCTATTGTATATACTTTATGACATGCTAAAGGGTAGAAAGTTTGTTGTCAAGAGTGGCAATGTAACTTCTACCGCAATTTTTAATATCAATAATGGCCAATTCTATTCAGCATTTACACCAGCGATCTGATAGGTAGTCTAACTCAGGCAATTGCGTACGCCGACGATCTAATTGCGTACAGAACAGCTAATACAGTTGAGGGCATCAAAAGTCTCTTGCAGAGTGACTTGGACAAGATTCAGCGATATTGTGATGACTGGAAGTTGAAAATCAACTTCCAGAAATCAGAAACTATTTTGTTTAGGACTCCGTTGTCTAGCGCCTCAAGGGATACGAGAAAGAACTGGCGCAAGCTGGTGATCGTGGGGCCACATGGACATCCACTGGCAAGTAAAAGTGTAGTAAAGTACCTTGGCATCTGGTTGGATCAGTTCCTGTATTTCGACAGACATATAGGTGCTGCTTTGGCCAGGGCTAGGGGAGCCTTTGCTACATGGCCCTCATCAGGCCGATGATTGCCTACGGATGCCCGGTGTGGTTCAACGTTGCCCCATCTCAAATGGAAAAGATTCGGGTGTTTGAGAGGCAATGTCTTAGACGTTGCCTTGGATTACACAGAACACCAGAGTCGGAGTACACAAGATATTATTCCAACCAGGTTCTATGCAACGGAGCCAACATAAACAGAATAGATAATTTTTTGTTCAAGCTGATTCGGGGTCACGTTGCAAGAGCGATGTCCTCAACTAACAGCTTAATTTTTGGGGCTTATTACCCCAATAACGAATATTTTGAGAGTGCGCGGTTAAGTGGTCACATCCCTCCCGAGGCATTCCTCTATTTAGACAGTCGAGGGCTGATACAGGATGGAGTGGCGGTTCTGCTCATCTACCACGTCAGGCGGAAAACTGTGGATAGGCGACTCCTGTATGGTCGAGACGTCATCGCTCAAGGTGGTGAAGTGCTGGTGGCTCTCTGAACAGCATCGTGATATTTAAAGTCGATGAAGATATTATATCTTGGCCGACTTACATAGATTTAGGGCATTAGGTATAGGGAACAGTCGGGGTGGCACCAAAAAAAAATTAAAACTATGTATGTATGCGGGGGCATACGTGCATGTATCTGCGTGTCTGTACATGTATGTGCGAACGTATATGTATGTGCGTATGTACATGTATGGGTGGGTTGCATGATGTTGTGTGTCTGCATGCATATAAAAAATAAACAAAAAAAATTAAATAACGAAAAAAAAATGCTGCTGTGGCTGTTCTAGTTTTTAAGTAGTTTTAAGTATTATTAGGTATTTTAAGGGTTTGGGTTGTTGGTAAGTATAAGTTAGTTTTATTTAGTTTTAATTATTTTTAATATATATTTAGGTTTAGTTTATAAGTAAAAAAAAAAAAAAAAAAAAAATGATAAGATATCAAGTTTTTATGAAAGTTCCTTGAAATATAAAATAAAATAAAAAAAAAATTATATTTAATTAAAATAGTTTTTAGGTCGAAAGACATTAGTTTTAAGAGTTATTGTTTAATTTAGAGCGCCCGTAAAGGGCCAGTAAATTAGTTGTAAGTTATTGATAATTGCACAAGAAGTTTTTCAATTAAAATGAAAAAGTACACCAGCACCACTAGAGCAAAAGAATCTGATGATCGACATTGGCAAGTCGTGAAATAGCTATAATTCCAGCCAAAAATAATTCAGAAAAAAATTGGAGGTAGCACACTCAAGTTGTTGTCTGGCATTCAAAGTCATTACGATAAAGTGCTTTAAAAGCACGTATGTAATCATACAAAAACTGTATATAATACAAATTAAAATGACCAGTGCCAAAATCTTTCCCATAAAAAATCTCCCTCCTAATATGAATAACAAAAATGTTGGCTTATAAACGAGTTAGGAGAAAATAAGAAAGAACCCGAATAAACAACAACAAACTTGTGTGGCTAATAAAAGCGCTGGTCCTTTAAATGCAATTGATAAACAGAAAAAACTTGTATTAACCCAACTGATGAAAACTGGAATAAGTTCAAACAAGCTAGAAAGACCTGTAATAGTCATATTCAAAGAACCAAATTTCTACGTGAGTAAAAATTAAGGCAAAAAATACTACAATGTCCCAAAGGTATTAAAAATGGTTGGTCATTTGTAAAAAACATACGAAATTCCAACTCGTCGGTTCCAACGCTCGTTTCCAATAACACTCCTGTGGTAAGCGCACAAGAAAAAGCTAATTTGCTAGCAGCTCAGTTTGCTGCTAATTCTACGCTTCCACAAAGTGTCATGAATCCTCCTGTACTTGAGAGCATAAGCAGTTTCATGGGACGTATCTTCTTTCGTACTCGTACAGTTGCTAGAGTTCTTAAAGATCTTGACTTACACAAATCCGCTGGTCCGGATAGTATCTCCCCTATTGTTCTGAAGAGGTGTTCTTCTACGCTGGCAAAACAACTGCGTAAGCTTTTCCATCTGTACTACTTTACTGGTCTCTTTCCGAGTGGATGAAAAACAGCATTTGTCCAACCTGTACCGAAAAAAAGCGAATCTTCTTCACCCTCACTCCAATTGCACTTACGTCCCTTCTTTGCAAGGTCATGGAAACGCTGATTAATTATCAGCTAAAGAAATATCTTGAAGAACGAAAGCTCCTTAATGACCGACAGTATGGCTTTCGTAGCAATATGTCCACTGTTGATCTGATGGTATATCTCACTGAACAGTGGCACAAATCTTTACATCGTTTTTGAGAAAGTAAGATTATTGCGCCTGATATTTCAAAAGCATTTGATAGAGTTAGGCATCAGGCTCTCTTATCGAAAATGCGTGCATTTGGTATGGAAGAATCTCTTCTTCGTTGGATTAGAAATTACCTTTCGGATCGCTCAATTCAAGTTGTATTGGACGGTTTCAAGTCTGATATTCATATAATAAATGCTGGTGTGCCCCAGGGCTCCGTTCTGGTTCCGACTCTCTTTCTCATTTTCATCCATGATCTCTCGTTTGAAACTTCTAATCCAACATACTGTTTTGCTGACGACAGTACCCTCAGCTTTTCATACTCCTTTTTAGATTCTCATCCATGTCCTTTGGATGTGGAACTTGAACGGCAGCGTATGATTAGACCATTAAATTCTGATCTAGACAGCATTGTCCAATGGGGAATAAAAAACTGCGTAGAATTTAATGCTTCAAAAACCGAACAACTTTCAGTTCTCGGTATGTGCATCACTGAGCAGCTTTTGTGGAATGAACACATATTCGACTTCGCCAAAAATGCTGCAAGGTATTTGGGGTTTCTGAGACGATGCAAGAAATATTTCTTCCCTTCTGATCTTGCTGTAATCTATAAAGCATTGTTTCGTCCAAAGATTGAGTACAATTGTGATATTTGGGCAGGTGCTCCTATAACGCACTTAAGTCTCCTGGACAGAATCCAAAAAAGATCTTTAAAAATGAAAGGTGATGAAACAATAACTAAAACAATTGAGCCTCTCTCGCACCGTCGCAATGTTTCATGCCTTTCATTATTTTAACGGTATTATTATAGACAGTGTTCTAGTGCAATAGCCAGTTGCATCCCCCCCCCTTAAACTATTCAGCCGAACACTCGCGCTTCTAGGAATGCCCATCAGTTTCCCTTGAGCCTAACTTCGGACGTACTGTATAGAGATTCTCTCTTTAGCCGCACAACACGAATGTGGAATGCTTTAACCGACCGAATTTTTTTTTCTCCCATTGCGATAATCAGGCATTTACAATCAGTGTACGTCGGCACCTCCTGTCTAATCCTATCCCATTTTCCTAATCCCTCGCACTGTGTATAAACATTTTAAGGGTACTCATAACCCCTTGAGTGCGCTCATAATTAAAAAAAATGATACGAAAAAGTGCTTTAAAAGCAAGTATGTAATCATACAAAAACCGAATATAATACAAATAAAAATGAAGTCAAAATCTTTCATATAAAAAATCTCCCTCCTTATATGACCAACAAAGATGTTGACTTATAAACGAGTAAGGAGAAAATAAGAAAGAACCCGAATAAACAACAACAAACTTGTGTGACTAATAAAAGCGCTAGTCGTGGTGCGATGTGCGTTGGCTACTAAGCGGCTGGTCATAGTTCAATACACGATGTAGGCACAAGAAGTTTTTCAATTAATATGAAAAAGTAGACCAGCACCACTAGAACAAAGGAATCTGATGATCGACCTTGGCAAGTCGTGAAATAGCTCCAGCCAAAAATAATTGAGAAAAAACTTGGTGGTAGCACACTCACGTTGTTATTGGGCATTCAAAGTCATTAAATGATACGAAAGAGTGCTTTAAAAGCAAGTATGTAATCATACAAAAACTGAATATAATACAAATAAAAATGACCAGTGTCAAAATCTTTCACATAAAAAATCTCTCTCCTTATATGAACAACAAAAATGTTGGCTTATAAACGAGTTAGGAGAAAATAAGAAAGAACCCGAATAAACAACAACAAACTTGTGTGGCTAATAAAAGCGCTAGTCGTTTAAATGCAATTGATAAACAGAAAAAACCTGTATTAGGTGGGATCTGATCATGTGGGCTCAGTGGCGTGATGCGAAAGTGCGTTGGATACTAAGCGGCTGGTCATGGTTCAATACAAGATGTAGGCACAAGAAGTTTTTCAATTAAAATGAAAAAGTAGACCAGCACCACTAGAGCCAAAGAATCTGATGATCGACCTTGGCAAGTCGTGAAATAGATCCAGCCAAAAATAATTTAGAAAAAACTTGGTGGTAGCACACTTAAGTTGTAATTGGGCATTCAAAGTAATTAAATGATACGAAAAAGTGCTTTAAAAGTATGGAATCATACAAAAACTGAATATAGTACAAAAACAAATGACCAGTGTCAAAATCTTTCACATAAAATATCTCTCTCCTTGCATGAACAACAAAAATGTTGGCTTATAAACGAGTAAGGATAAAATAAGAAAGAACCCGAATAAACAACAACAAACTTGTGTGGCTAATAATAGCGCTAGTCGTTTCAATGCATTTGTTAAACAGGAAAAACCTGTATTAGGTGGGATCTGATCATGTGGGCTCAGTGCCTTGATGCGAAGTGCGTTGGATACTAAGCGGCTAGTCACGGTTCAATACACGATGTAGGCACAAGAAGTTTTTCAATTAAAATGAAAAAGTAGACCAGCACCACCAGAGCAAAGGAATCTGATGATCGACCTTGGCAAGTCGGGAAATAGCTATAATTCCAGCCAAAAATAATAGAGAAAAAACTTGGTGGTAGCACACCCAAGTTGTTGTTGGGCATTCAGAGTCATTAAATAAAACGAAAGAGTGCTTTAAAAGCAAGTATGTAATCATACAAAAACTGAATATAATACAAATAAAAATAACCAGTGTCAAAATCTTTCACATAAAAAATCTCCCTTCTTATATGAACAACAAAGATGTTGACTTATAAACGAGTAAGGAGAAAATAAGAAAGAACCCGAATAAACAACAACAAACTTGTGTGACTAATAAAAGCGCTAGTCGTGGTGCGATGTGCGTTGGCTACTAAGCGGCTGGTCATAGTTCAATACACGATGTAGGCACAAGAAGTTTTTCAATTAATATGAAAAAGTAGACCAGCACCACTAGAACAAAAGAATCTGATGATCGACATTGGCAAGTCGTGAAATAGCTCCAGCCAAAAAATAATTGAGAAAAAACTTGGTGGTAGCACACTCACGTTGTTATTGGGCATTCAAAGTCATTAAATGATACGAAAGAGTGCTTTAAAAGCAAGTATGTAATCATACAAAAACTGAATATAATACAAATAAAAATAACCAGTGTCAAAATCTTTCACATAAAAAATCTCCCTTCTTATATGAACAACAAAAATGTTGGCTTATAAACGAGTAAGGATAAAATAAGAAAGAACCCGAATAAACAACAACAAACTTGTGTGGCTAATAAAAGCGCTAGTCGTTTAAATGCAATTGATAAGCAGAAAAAACCTGTATTAGTTGGAATCTGATCATGTGGGCTGAGTGGCGTGATGCGAAAGTGCGTTGGATACTAAGCGGCTGGTCATGGTTCAATACACGATGTAGGCACAAGAAGTTTTTCAATTAAAATGAAAAAAGTAGACCAGCACCACTAGAGCCAAAGAATCTGATGATCGACCTTGGCAAGTCGTGAAATAGATCTAGCCAAAAATAATTGAGAAAAAACATGGTGGTAGCACACTTAAGTTGTAATTGGGCATTCAAAGTAATTAAATGATACGAAAAAGTGCTTTAAAAGTATGTAATCATACAAAAACTGAATATAGTACAAAAACAAATGACCAGTGTCAAAATCTTTCACATAAAATATCTCTCTCCTTGCATGAACAACAAAAATGTTGGCTTATAAACGAGTAAGGATAAAATAAGAAAGAACCCGAATAAACAACAACAAACTTGTGTGGCTAATAATAGCGCTAGTCGTTTCAATGCATTTGTTAAACAGGAAAAACCTGTATTAGGTGGGATCTGATCATGTGGGCTCAGTGCCTTGATGCGAAGTGCGTTGGATACTAAGCGGCTAGTCATAGTTCAATACACGATGTAGGCACAAGAAGTTTTTCAATTTAAATGAAAAAGTAGACCAGCACCACTAGAGCAAAGGAATCTGATGATCAACCTTGGCAAGTCGTGAAATAGCTCCAGCCAAAAATAATTGAGAAAAAACTTGGTGGTAGCACACTCACGTTGTTATTGGGCATTCATCAAATGATACGAAAAAGTGCTTTAAAAGTATGTAATCATACAAAAACTGAATATAATACAAATAAAAATGACCAGTGTCAAAACTTACACATAAAAAATCTCCCTCCTTATATGAAGAAAAAAATGTTGGCTTATAAACGAGTAAGGAGAAAATAAGAAAGAACCCGAATAAACAACAACAAACTTGTGTGACTAATAAAAGCGCTAGTCGTGGTGCGATGTGCGTTGGCTACTAAGCGGCTGGTCATAGTTCAATACACGATGTAGGCACAAGAAGTTTTTCAATTAATATGAAAAAGTAGACCAGCACCACTAGAACAAAGGAATCTGATGATCGACCTTGGCAAGTCGTGAAATAGCTCCAGCCAAAAATAATTGAGAAAAAACTTGGTGGTAGCACACTCACGTTGTTATTGGGCATTCAAAGTCATTAAATGATACGAAAGAGTGCTTTAAAAGCAAGTATGTAATCATACAAAAACTGAATATAATACAAATAAAAATGACCAGTGTCAAAATCTTTCACATAAAAAATCTCTCTCCTTATATGAACAACAAAAATGTTGGCTTATAAACGAGTTAGGAGAAAATAAGAAAGAACCCGAATAAACAACAACAAACTTGTGTGGCTAATAAAAGCGCTAGTCGTTTAAATGCAATTGATAAACAGAAAAAACCTGTATTAGGTGGGATCTGATCATGTGAGCTCAGTGGCGTGATGCGAAAGTGCGTTGGATACTAAGCGGCTGGTCATGGTTCAATACACGATGTAGGCACAAGAAGTTTTTCAATTAAAATGAAAAAGTAGACCAGCACCACTAGAGCCAAAGAATCTGATGATCGACCTTGGCAAGTCGTGAAATAGATCTAGCCAAAAATAATTGAGAAAAAACATGGTGGTAGCACACTTAAGTTGTAATTGGGCATTCAAAGTAATTAAATGATACGAAAAAGTGCTTTAAAAGTATGTAATCATACAAAAACTGAATATTATACAAATACAAATGCCCAGTATCAAAATCTTTCAAATAAAATATCTCCTCCTTATATGAACAACAAAGATGGTGGGTTATAAACGAGTAAGGAGAAAATAAGAAAGAACCCGAATAAACAACAAGAAACTTGTGTGGCTAATAAAAGCGCTGGTCGTTTCAATGCAATTGATAAACAGAAAAAACCTGTATTAGGTGGGATCTGATCATGTGGGCTCAGTGCCTTGATGCGAAGTGCGTTGGATACTAAGCGGCTAGTCACGGTTCAATACACGATGTAGGCACAAGAAGTTTTTCAATTAAAATGAAAAAGTAGACCAGCACCACCAGAGCAAAGGAATCTGATGATCGACCTTGGCAAGTCGGGAAATAGCTATAATTCCAGCCAAAAATAATAGAGAAAAAACTTGGTGGTAGCACACCCAAGTTGTTGTTGGGCATTCAGAGTCATTAAATAAAACGAAAGAGTGCTTTAAAAGCTAGTATGTAATCATACAAAAACTGAATATAATACAAATAAAAATAACCAGTGTCAAAATCTTTCACATAAAAAATCTCCCTTCTTATATGAACAACAAAGATGTTGACTTATAAACGAGTAAGGAGAAAATAAGAAAGAACCCGAATAAACAACAACAAACTTGTGTGACTAATAAAAGCGCTAGTCGTGGTGCGATGTGCGTTGGCTACTAAGCGGCTGGTCATAGTTCAATACACGATGTAGGCACAAGAAGTTTTTCAATTAATATGAAAAAATAGACCAGCACCACTAGAACAAAAGAATCTGATGATCGACATTGGCAAGTCGTGAAATAGCTCCAGCCAAAAAATAATTGAGAAAAAACTTGGTGGTAGCACACTCACGTTGTTATTGGGCATTCAAAGTCATTAAATGATACGAAAGAGTGCTTTAAAAGCAAGTATGTAATCATACAAAAACTGAATATAATACTAATAAAAATAACCAGTGTCAAAATCTTTCACATAAAAAATCTCCCTTCTTATATGAACAACAAAAATGTTGGCTTATAAACGAGTAAGGATAAAATAAGAAAGAACCCGAATAAACAACAACAAACTTGTGTGGCTAATAAAAGCGCTAGTCGTTTAAATGCAATTGATAAGCAGAAAAAACCTGTATTAGGTGGAATCTGATCATGTGGGCTGAGTGGCGTGATGCGAAAGTGCGTTGGATACTAAGCGGCTGGTCATGGTTCAATACACGATGTAGGCACAAGAAGTTTTTCAATTAAAATGAAAAAAGTAGACCAGCACCACTAGAGCCAAAGAATCTGATGATCGACCTTGGCAAGTCGTGAAATAGATCTAGCCAAAAATAATTGAGAAAAAACATGGTGGTAGCACACTTAAGTTGTAATTGGGCATTCAAAGTAATTAAATGATACGAAAAAGTGCTTTAAAAGTATGTAATCATACAAAAACTGAATATAGTACAAAAACAAATGACCAGTGTCAAAATCTTTCACATAAAATATCTCTCTCCTTGCATGAACAACAAAAATGTTGGCTTATAAACGAGTAAGGATAAAATAAGAAAGAACACGAATAAACAACAACAAACTTGTGTGGCTAATAATAGCGCTAGTCGTTTCAATGCATTTGTTAAACAGGAAAAACCTGTATTAGGTGGGATCTGATCATGTGGGCTCAGTGCCTTGATGCGAAGTGCGTTGGATACTAAGCGGCTAGTCATAGTTCAATACACGATGTAGGCACAAGAAGTTTTTCAATTTAAATGAAAAAGTAGACCAGCACCACTAGAGCAAAGGAATCTGATGATCAACCTTGGCAAGTCGTGAAATAGCTCCAGCCAAAAATAATTGAGAAAAAACTTGGTGGTAGCACACTCACGTTGTTATTGGGCATTCATCAAATGATACGAAAAAGTGCTTTAAAAGTATGTAATCATACAAAAACTGAATATAATACAAATAAAAATGACCAGTGTCAAAACTTACACATAAAAAATCTCCCTCCTTATATGAAGAAAAAAATGTTGGCTTATAAACGAGTAAGGAGAAAATAAGAAAGAACCCGAATAAACAACAACAAACTTGTGTGTTTAATAAAAACGCTAGTCGTTTCAATGCAATTGATAAACAGAAAAAACCTGTATTAGGTGGGATCTGATCGTGTGGGCTCAGTGGCGTGATGCGAAGTGCGTGGCTACTAAGCGGCTGGTCAAGGTTCAATACACGTTGTAGGCACAAGAAGGTTTTCAATTCAAATGAAAAAGTAGACCAGCACCACTAGATCAAAGGAATCTGATGATCGACCTTGGCAAGTCGTCAAATAGCTCCAGCCAAAAATAATTGAGAACAAACTTGGTGGTAGCACACTCACGTTGTTATTGGGCATTCAGCAGGCATAGACCCGGATGATGCGCTCTTGGACGATGACCTTTTTATAATCGAAGATCCGCAGGAGAAAGTGGAGGCTTTGGGGGCTGCTTTCCAGCAAGTGTATAAGGTGAATGCTTGCATTCGCCCGAATCATGACCTGGAGAACAGAGCTCTGCTCCATCACTTATGGCTCCGGAACTATATAACCGAATGGCGATCTGAGAACCTTAGTTTTACTGGGTTTAATGCTAAATGGAAGAAAGTTTATTGTCAAGAGTGGCAATGCAACTTCTACCCCAATTTTTAATATTAAAAATGGTCTTCAGCAGGGAGCGGTTATTCTATTCAGCATTTACACCAGCGATCTTATAGTTGAGGTTTAGGTTATCAAAAATCTTTTGCAGAGTGACTTCGACAAGATTCTGCTTTGTTGACTGGAAGTTGAAAATCAACTTCCAGAAATCAGAAACAATTCTGTTTAGGATCAAGGGATACGAGAAAGATATGGCGCAACATGGTGATCCTAGGGCCACACGGACATCCACTGGGGAGTAAAAGTGTAGTAAAGTACCTTGGTATCCGAATAAACAACAACAAACTTGTGTGGCTAATAAAAGCGCTAGTCGTTTCAATGCAATTGATAAACAGAAAAAACCTGTATTAGGTGGGATCTGATCATGTGGGCTCAGTGGCGTGATGCGAAGTGCGTTGGCTACTAAGCGGCTGGTCATGGTTTAGTACACGATGTAGGCACAAGAAGTTTTTCAATTAAAATGAAAAAGTAGACCAGCAACACTAGAGCAAATGAATCTGATGATCGACCTTGGCAAGTCGAGAAATAGCTATAATTCCAGCCAAAAATAATTGAGAAAAACTAGCACACTCAAGTTGTTGTTGGGCATTCAAAGTCATTAAATGATATTATTAATATGCATTTAAAATTCATGTTTCAAAAAAATTCAGTAACTTGTTTTTGAAAAATTGATTTAAAAAAAAAAAATATTTATTTTTTAAATATCGAAAACAAAAACTTTTTAAAAATTTGAGTATGCAGTTTTATTAACACTTTTAAGGATAATTTGCATACAAAAATAATTTTAAGCGGTTCATCCAATAGTGATAAAAGCGAAAATATGAAAAGTTGTTCTTTGGGAAGTACCATTAATAAGTACGCAAAATAAAATATGTTTTTTTTTCTAATTTATTTATATTTAATATTAACTTAAAGCTAGATACAAATATTTAAAACTAGCCTTATTATCAATAACTTACAACTGATTTACTGGCCCTGTACGGGCGCTCTAAACTAAACTATAACTCTTAAAACTAATGTCTTTCGACCTGAAAACTATTTCACTTAATTCTAATTATTTTTTATTCTGCCAAGAACACATATTTAAAAAAAACTTGGTATCATATCATATTTTATATCTTACCTATAAACTACCTAAAGCTAGACTAAAAATAATTAAAACTATATACAACTAACTAATACTTACTAAAAATAAGTTAAACTACTTAAGATACATAAAAATGCCCAAAACCACTTAAGACTACTTAAAAATTAGAACAGCCGCAGCAGTATTTTTTTTTGTTTTTTTAATTTTTTTGTTTATATTTTGCATACACAGGCAGACACACAGCTACATGCAACCCACAGATATATGTACACACGTACGTACATGTACGTACGTACATACATATACAACAAGCAGATACATGCACAATGCACACATGCCTCCGCATACATACATATTTTTTTAATTTTTTTTAGTTCCACCCCGACTGTTCCTTATACCTAATTACCCTAAATCTATGTAAGTCGGCCAAGAAATACTACCTCAATCGAATTAATATATCATTGTGATGTTCAGAGAGCCACGAGAACTGGTTTTCTGGCTTCGCCCTATCCCTTCGGTTCCGATCGCACATAGTCCTCCTGAATCGAAGGCGCTCTTCTCATCCTTGGGCGATGACGTCTCGACCATACGGGAGTCGCCTATCTACAGTTTTCCGGCTGACGTGGTAGATGAGCGGAACCGCCATTCTATCCTGAATCAGCCCTCGCCTGTATAAAAAGAGGTATGCCTCGGGAGGGATGTAGGCACTTAAACACCCACTCTCGAAGTATTCGTTATTGTGGTAATAAGCCCCAAAAATTAAGCTGTTGGTTGAGGGTATCGCTCTTGCAACGTGACCCCGAATCAGCTTAAACAAAAAATTATCTATTCTGTTTATGTTGGCTCCACTGTATAGAACCTGGTTGGAATAATATCGTTTGTACTCCGACTCTGGTGTTCTGTGTAATCCAAAGCAACGTCTAAGACACTGCCTCTCAAACACCCGAATCTTTTCCATTTCAGATGGGGCAACGTTGGACCACACCGGGCATCCATAGGCGATCATCGGCCTGATGAGGGCCATGTAGCAAATCACCTTCACCCTGCTGTCAAGACGGCTGCTATAAAACAATCGTTTTGTCAGGGCGAAAGCTTCCCTAGCCCTAGCCAGAGCAGCACTTATGTGTCTATGGAAATACAAATACTGATCCAACCAGATGCCAAAGTACTTTACTACACTCTTACTCCCCAGTGGATGTCCGTGTGGCCCTAAGATCAACATCTTGCGCCAGTTCTTTCTCGTATCCCTTGATCCTAAACAGAATTGTTTCTGATTTCTGGAAGTTGATTTTCAACTTCCAGTCATCACAATATCGCAGAATCTTGTCGAAGTCACTCTGCAAAAGATTTTTGATAACCTCAGTTGTATGAGCTGCTCTGTACGCAATTGCCTGAGTTAGACTACCTATAAGATCGCTGGTGTAAATGCCGAATAGAATCGGCAAATTAATCGCTCCCTGCTGAAGACCATTTTTAATATTAAAAATTGCGGTAGAAGTTGCATTGCCACTCTTGACAACAAACTTTCTTCCATTTAGCATTAAACCCAGTAAAACTAAGGTTCTAAGATCGCCATTCGGTTATATAGTTCCGGAGCCATAAGTGATGGAGCAGAGCTCTGTTCTCCAGGTCATGATTCGGGCGAATGCAAGCATTCACCTTATACACTTGCTGGAAAGCAGCCCCGAAAGCGTCCACTTTCTCCTGCGGATCTTCGATTATAAAAAGGTCATCGTCCAAGACGGCATCATCCGGGTCTGTGCCTGCTGTCAGAAGTATGTCTCTGTTCTCCTTCCGTTCTCCGGAGCTTAAGACACGGAAGATCGTTTTGATCCTTTCTCCTGAATATCTTATTAATTTTGGGGAACATACTCGGGTCGCCAGAGTTAACGGCCGAATTTCGTTGTCCCAAAACAAATTAATTGACAACCTATAGTTCTGTTTGGTTAGTTGGTTGATGTTTTTGATCGACGACTTCAGTGTCCTAATCTCCAAATCTCGTGTGTCAGTAAACCGTCTGTACAATCGTTTTAGTCTTGTCAGTAGTCCACTTTTTTGTCTGTGTAGTGCGTCAATGGTCGCGTTACGGTACATGTCCGTTGTGTTACGTTCTTTGTATTTCTGAATTGTTCTGTTAATTGTTCGTTGAATTGTTTTGTCCATTTGTTCCAAGTATCTGTCGATTTCAGTATTTGTCAGGTTCCTGTCATTTGGTGGGGATATACCATTTGAGCGTAATTCACTTAATAAGGCGTAGGAGAAGCGTGGCCAGCACACCTTACTGTAATTGTGTGCACATACTCCTCCAACTCCATAAGATCTTTCGGAAGTTGTATTACGGCGGCGAGTCCGCAGTTATCACTGTCGTACTCAATCATGCGTAACCAATTTCTTTGCCGTTGACCCACAGTGTGAGTAATTGTTAGTCTTGCATCTTTCATTAATAGATCAAGATAGGCACCGCTTCTTGGAAACGATGGCCTTTCAACTGTAGCAAGAAAGTCGATGCGATACTCAATGTTGTATTGACCTATCCAATTATACAGATGGGTACCACGTGGATTTTGTATTTGATTTCCCCAGTCTTCATGCTTGGCGTTTAAATCACCGGCCAATGTGTAAAAGTTTTCTTCCGAGCTCAATCTTAAGCATTCAAAAAGCTTTTCAAGCTCTGTTATAAACTAGGTGGGCTGAGGTGATTTCAGTGCATAGGCAGAGATCACATACATTCTCTTCCCCTGCATCATGCATCTGATGCATGCCTCTAACGTCCGAAATTTTCTCATATCACTATTGTATATTTCCTTATGACTAATGTCCTTACGTATAAAGATTGCGACGCTTCCTTCTTGAGTGGAGTTTGGTCGGTCTCTTTTTGCGATATTGTAATTGTTGTAAGTCAATTTATATTTATGGGTAAGCTTAGTTTCGCTAGACAAAAACACATATGGACTTAGGTTCTTAAGCAATTGGTATAAATTCGCTCTACGATCGGTCCTAATCAGTAAATTTACATTCACAGCTATTATCTTAAAGGGCCTCTCCGGCAGCGCGCCCTTAACCTCTAAGTTGCTTTAAGTAGATATGATTCACCCTAGTCGCCTGCTCTGGCCTGTCAACTGGTCTTGAATGGCCGGGAGAATGCTTATAATATCCGCCTGTGTCGCCGGCGCCTTAGGCGCTAGGGCCTGTGGGCCTACCTTTGGTTTCGGCTGTACCGTATTTCCCCTTCCTGGCGCCATTTTGGCGTAAGAAATTTGGGGGTTGACGGGCGTTGTTGTAGGAGGGCGCACTATAGGGCGATTCTCTACCGCTGTTTGCTTTGCTGCTTTGTTGTTCTTTATTAGGTGAAACTGCGGACATCCTCGAGAATTAGCGTGGTGTCCGTCGCCTCGGCAGAGTGCATATTTTAGCTGGGTCCTATCTGCGACCCGTTCCTTTCCTAGCTTGCATTCATCTGCATTGTGGGTCTCTCCACAGTTAACGCAGCGTGAATGCATTTCGCAGTTTGCTGCGGCGTTATTTTTTTAATTTATCCCACGTTACAACCTGGTAGTTCAGGACGGAGATACTTCTCAAACTATCCAGTTTGATGCTGGGTGAAAGCTGCACAAGTAAAAAGGGAAGATTCCGCTTCTCCCACCTAGCTCTAACTGTAGCGAACGGCTTGACACCTATAAAACCGAGATCGTCATTCGCTTTTTGGCGGAGTTTATCTAAGAGCACCTGTGGTTCCGTACTGGAATCTATGCCCTTTAATAGGACCGTTTGAAACTTTTCGGTTTAGGGGTGAAACTAAAGAATTCAGTGGTGGATTCTTTAAGCAACGCCTTAATTTTCTTCTGCTGTTCCACTGTGAAGCAGTGGATAGCATGCATATCTTTATTTAATCGCTTAATAGTGAAATTTTAACCAATGGCCGACTTACACAAATTTATGGTGTCCTGAAGCGCCATTTAGAATGTATTGATGGGTGGCACCTTTTCTTTAGTATTTATCGGCGGGTGTAGCTGCTGTTGTTGACTCTGCTGCTGCTTTTTCTGTCGGACTTGTTTCTGCTACTGTGGTATCTGCTGTTGCTGTTGATTCTGCTGCTGTTGCAGCTGTTCTTTCGGCTGCTGCTATGGCTTTTGTTCTTGCAGCTGGTCTGGGCGCTGTTGTTGATGTTGCGCTACTTTCTGCTGCCCCTGTAGCGACTTTTTTTCTCCGAGCTCTTTCTTCAACTTTGCTCGGCGCACCTCTTGTTTGGCTTTAAGGGCGAGTATTAGGGGTTCTAATCTGTTTTTGAGGTCTTGGATTTCAGTCTCCACTGCTCATATTTCTTTAAGCATTAACTGCTCTTCATTTTCTTCATCGGACGACGCCTCTGATGTTGACAGGTTGACAAATGCATTGCTGTCGCCCGTGGTGTAGAGCCCTTCACCACCCTCCAACATATGGTCAAAACCCTGCTGATTGTCTGAGGGTGACGTCATGAGTTGTTTTTGTACTTGTTCTGCTGGTGACGCCATATCTTGTGACGGTGTCTCCTTCACCCCTGAAGTGGCTTTAGTGCGCCGTTTTACCAAATTCGGTAGACACTTAATTCGCTTCCTTCTTTTCATTACCTCGGCTGATGTTGCCGTTGTTGCTATTGCTGATGATGTGGAACATTGACGATTGTGAAAAAAAAGCTTCCAATTTTGTTATGACCGGCTGGGACTCGAACTGGCGACCCTCAGCACTGCGGTCCGCTACCTCTTTCTCTGTGCTATTGCACTACTTATTAAAGGTTGTCTAAACTTCTAATTACTTTTACACACCCCATATTTTAATTTAATCACTGCGAATCCACAGTTTAAGATCGACTGATAAAATATGTTTATACTTAAAAGTGGACTGTACAATTTAAGAACATATGTGAATTTTTTTATAAAAATTCTTCGAGCCGTTTCCGAGAAATAATTTTTTTTAAAGGATTTTTTAATATTTGTGTAGGAGGTACCGTTGTTTTTTTTGTTAAAGGAATATAGTTTTCTTAACTGTTCAAGATAATGTCAAAAAACTACGAAGTACGAAGTTCCGGGAGTTTTCAAAAAAAAGTTTTTTTTTTTAATTTCAATTCAGACTTTTAAGGAGCGTCTGCACAAAAAATGTGAAAAAAATCAAATCAAGCGATTTTTAGAAAATTGAAAACCCCAAAAACCCCTACTAGAGGTATGTACCAATAATAATTTTTTTCCCAAAAAAAAAATACCAGAATGGGGAACATTCTTTATAAATTAACTGATTTTTTTTTCGTTGGAGCCGCTTTTGAGAAAAATAATTTTTCTTTTGCCCAAAAAAATTTATGGCAGCTACTGTTATTTGTCGTCTTTAAACAAATGAAAAAAAACAGTGAGCATATTACTGAATAGACAATATGTATGTACCAAGTTTGAAGCAAATCCATCCAACGGCTTAGGCTGCAGACTCAGGGACAGGCAGACGGAATTGGGGTGTTCTATTTGATCGTAATCTGATGTTTGATTAGTAGATTTTTTTCTTGCACGAAGCAATAACTTGCCTTATAGTACCAATAATCGCAAGTAAAAAGTAATTTATATTTGTTATTTTGTTTTTTTTTTTCTTACAATTATCCTGGTGAAGAAAGAACACTGCAATTTTTTTCCTCCGCGTTTTTTAAAATAATTCTATTTAGAATGAATTTATGTTATAGTAATGTAATAAAATGAAGTTTTAAATAATGTACATATTATAATATACAATGTTTTTTTTTTATTGTTGATAATGATTTTTAAAAATGATTGCATGATTATTTTCTTGTTGATTAATGCCATTTCTTAAGGTGCGCTATTAGTGTGTTATCGCCTCTAGGCACATCGGACCGTTGTGGCATATCAGACAATTTCTCGTTAGTTTAAAAAAAAAATTCTAAGAATTTCCCGTATGGCAATACGAGAAAGCCAATTGGGACGGTCTGAATAATTTGTTCAGGATCTTCAACTGGTCACTTCCAGCGCTGGTATGATTGCAAACATAATTCTTAACGGGATGAAAGCTTTTATACTGAACAGAACCAAAAACATCAGACCAAAAGAAAACTCACGGTTCGATTTGAGCTGTAAAGGGATTATCAGGGTGAGAGAAGTAAGTTTCCGATGATGTAAAGCCGACCCAACTGGCGAAAACCGGAATAAGTTCAACAAACATGCTAGAAAGATCTGCCATAGGCATATTCAATGAACCAAATTTTTACATGAACAAAAAAAGGCAAAAAATACTACAATGTCCCAAATATACTAAAATATATTAGTCATTTGTAAAAAATTTACGAAATTCCACCTCGTCGGTTCCTACGTTCGTTTCATAAAACATTCCTTTGGTAAGCGCGCAAGAAAAAGCTAATTTCCTAGTAGCACAGTATGCTGCTAATTGTACGCTTCCACAAAGTGTCATGACTCCCCTGTACTTGAGAACAGTAACAGTTTCATAGGAATTATCTTCTTTCGTATTCGTACATTTACCAGAGCTCTCAACGATCTAGTCATACACAAATGCGCTGGTCCATATAGTATCTCCCATATTTCTCCGAAGCGGTGTTCTTCAACGCTGGCAAAACCACTGCGTAAGCTGTTCTGTTTGCCCTACTCTACTGGTCCAATTGCTCTTACGTCCCTTCTTTCCAAGGTCATGCAAACGCTGATAAATTATCAGCCTAAGAAATATCTTGAAGAACGAATGCTTCTTAATGTCCGACAGTATGGCTTTCGTAGCAATAGCTCCACTTGTGATCAAATGGTATATCTCATGGAACAGTGGCACACATCTTTACATCGTTTTGGACAAAGTAAGTTTCTTGCACTTGATATTTGAAAAGCATTTGATAGAGTTTAGCATCAACATCTCTTATCGAGCGTGTAATTAGTATCGATGAATTATTCTTCGTTACATTAGAAATTAACTTTCGGATCGCTCAATACAAGTTGTCCAATACAGGTTTCAAGTCTGAAATTTATAAAATACATGCTGGTGTGTCCCATGGCTATGTTCTTTCTCCGACTCTCTTTCCTACTTTCATTAATGATCTCTTTTCTGAAACTTCTAATCCAATATATTTATCATTTTTATTAATAATCTCCTATCTGGAACTTCTAATCCTCTTATTTGTTTTGCTGCCGATAGTACCCTCAGTTTCTCCTATTCGTTTTCAGATTCACCTTCTTATTCTTCGGCTGTGGAACAGCAACGGCAGCGTATGATAAACTCATTCAATTCTGATCTCGACAGTATTGTCCATTGGGGAAAAAAACCGCGCAAAATTTAGTGCTTCAAAAACTCAGTGCTTTATTCTGTCGTTAAAGCAGAACCCACCCCCTATGCCACTTTCTATGAGCGGCACATGCTTTGACGAAACCGATTATCTTTCAGTCCTTGGCATGTACATTACAGACCAGCTCTTGTGGAATGAACTCATATTTGATGTCGCCAAAAACGCTGCAAAGTGCTTGGGCTTTCTTCGACGATGCAAGAGATTCTTTTCACCATCTGACCTGGCTGTAATCTGTAAGGCCTTCATTCATCCACAGCTGGAGTATAACTCGAACATATGGGCAGGAGCTCCTAAAACTCATTTGAGTCTTTTAGACAGAATCCAAAATAGAGTTCTGAGAATGATAGGCAATAGAAATACAATGGAAGCATTTTCTTCTTTAGAACACCCCTTAAACGATTCAACCGTAATATGGCGCTTCCAGGAATGCTCATCAGTTTACCATTGAGCCCAACTTCGAAAGTACTGGCAAATACAAAGATTCTTTCTTTAGTCGTATAATATAAACCAAAACAAAAGATGATAGGTTAATATGTCTGAAGTCTTTCGGGAAAACTTGGGTGCATTTACCCGTCTTGGGTATGAACACAACCTTAACTTCTCTCCAAATTAGTGGTATGTTGATCAGATCTAAGCAGCAGTGCAACATATTCTTCAGAATTGGTAGAATTAGAGCTGAGTTTGTAGATCAGCTGGAATTATACCGTCCGGTCCTGTGACCTTGAAAGGTTTAATGCTATTAATTCCCCATATCAGTTTTTTCCTAGTAATAATAGTGTGGTCTGTAAAACTAAAATGTTGAGAGCTACATGGAAAAAGAGTATCCAGACAAGTAAGTTCCTTTTGAATTTTCCAGTCTGGCTGCTGTGATATTTTTATCGCTAAAATCGGGGAGTAAATATACATTAATGCTACTTTTGACTTATATGCGAGATCTAGGGTCACCTTTGTTTGAAGTATACAGCACGTAGTATCCAGGATTCCTAAGTCCTCTAGCTATGGATTTTACAATACAATGTTCCTGGGGCAGGACGATATCTTCCCCGTACATGGATAGACGAAGAAGAATTAAGGCCGAAGCATTGATGGAGTGTTGGAGGTTAATCTGGATTAAGTGCAGCATTTTGGTACAATTAGGCAGACCAGCCTCCACCACGGTATTATCTAGCTCTTCCAAAATAGAGGATAAGCCGGATAGCTCCTCCTCACTCAGAAGAACATGTTCTAAGCAGTCTTCAGTCACCATTTCGGCCAACTGCCGACTTTCATAGAAGCTTGAGCTGTGATCGAGGATGACCTGAATCCCTTCCACCATAGCTGGAAGAATTTTATCGTATAAGATCCTTAGCCTGTGCCAGGGGGTGAGGGAATTCTTATTGGTTATGACAATCGCACTTCTATAAAGACCCCTCACCTAATCCAGCTTCGCAATTTTCCAGTCATGGGTGGCTTACTTTGATAATTTGCAGGGTATCTTCTAAGCAGGAGGGTTCAACTGGTATCCATATGCGTGCTGTTAGTCTGCACGGCATATCTTCCTTAGCTACGACATCAAGCCTCGAACCTGGCCAGATTTCACCCAACCTGCTGACAGCAAACTTATTTAGATCTCACGACCTCTGATCATCACAAGCGACATGCCCTTGATGCCAACCTACATCGCTGGTGAGCGGTGGTAGTCCCGGGTTTCCCTCATTATATTTAAAAAGCTTGCCGAGAGCTTTAATTTTACCACCTGCCATTGATCATTCGAGATCGAGCTATCGATATTACTCCTGTCGATAACTGCAACCACAATATTCCCTTTTAGTACGTCGCTCAACGATTTAGTAGGGCCTCAAATGGGAGTGCTCGTGTTAAGCACTTTGGACCGTTTGGGAAGTGGGATGGTTCCCTCCAAATACCTTTGACGTGGAGTCGCCGCTGGTCTGATCATACGCTAAACTTCCTTTGGCCAATTTTATCTTGGCGTTTAGCTCTGGTTTTCCCTCGACCTTCGGATTGTCACCAAAGTACATGAGAGAACCCGCTCCAGAGACGGAAGGACTATTATTCACAACCAGTACGTCACGGCGCGTACCTTGGTGTGGTTTACTCTCCTTAGTAGTGGAACAACCCCGCCAATACTGAATTTAGTTATTTCTACCTTCCCACTACTTCTCTCGTTGTTATTTTCATCCGCAGATGGGTGTAGTGACCACACTACACAGCACCACATCCATCACCTCTCCTAATACAATCTTCTTTCCCACAGCACCATGCTCAAAACTCAGAAAAATCATAAAAATTCTATGTTTATGCCATACACACTCAATCACATTCTTTACATTCGTACACAATGTGTAATTCCCATGCATTCGTTTGAATACCTACATTAATAGACGCATTTCTCATGCAATTGATTTTTACGTCACACTCATTCTGTAGTCATGTGCCCATACGATTAATAATATACTTCTTACTCGATAGCGCCTTTATGACGATGACAATGCATACACAATTATTAGAATCCAAAGTCAAGGGAAACGGGCACTGCGTACAGAATGAGTGGAGTAAAAATCTTATGATATGGTTGTGTAAAGGCGTAGCTGCAATAAACTGTATCTGGAGCACTTGACCAATATCATACTCGATGAAAGACGGAGGTACATTCTACTATATTGAGGATGATGCAAGAGTGGCTATTCTTAGTAACAAAATATTAAAATGATGATTGGTGCGTTGCTTCGGAAAAGTATTAAGCTGTGTTAATTTGTCATGGGCCATGACATGCCACAGTCTCCTCGCTGACACGAATCACAGGAGAAACGGCAAACAGCTTTGGCGTCGTGATGCCGCCCGGTTTTGAAGAAAAACCGATCTCATCTATCTTCTTTAATTTTGTTCTTATTTTCATCTTCATCCCACGAGTAGAGAAGAAAAGGTGGCCCGTCTGCCCAGAGATTCGCAAATAAGGCCAGTTAATCCGGAGGTCTCCAGGCATCGTCGGCAATGGTCGTGTAACACCTTAAATCCAGCTCAATAAGGAAATTTACAGTGGGTTGGGAGGGGTAAGGTTAAGGTTGGGCCTTACAGCCAGCTAATCGCCTAACCGTGGGTCGAGGGGAGTCAGTCGATGGACAATTATACACCGTACAAGCGAGTGGATAGGTTAGGAAAGGGACATGGAGTGGAGTGGTTATTTATTTATTTGCATCAAGCTAATAATATCTAGCGTTACTTATAACTAATATGTTATGAAATATTATAAACTATTTTTTTTTAAACCAGAAAAATCTATCAGAAAAATTTATTCATAAGTTATGATTTACGTTAAACAAATTAAACATGTTATTCAAAGTTGAATTCCATCCATAGTTGGTACGATAGTGTGCTATATAAATTTGGTCAGGTAGACCTGGTTACCTATGGGAAGATTTAGGACTCATCTAGAGAGGTTTTCTCGAGATTCTGACCTTTCTCAGCTTCTTCAGCTCGACAAGTTTGACGCTTTGGTAGAAGTCATTTAGAGGGAATCTCTATACTTGATAGTACGTCCGAAGTTGCCCTTAAGGGTAAACTAATAAATTTTTCTGGAAGCACGAGCACTACGGTTGAGTAATTTAAGGGGACTAATGAAACTGGCTATTTCGTTAGAACATTTTCTATAAAAATAGCGTTAAAACAATAAAAAATTGCGTTAAAACAATAAAAGGTATGAAACATTGCGACAGTGTTTGAGAGGTGCAATTGTTTCTCTTATTGTTTCATAGCCTATTATTTTTAAAGCTCTTTTTTTGGATTTTTCCCAAGCGCCTAAGATGTGTAATTACGTCTACAATTTACGTGCTTTGAATGTTAGCTATGTAATATGGATAATACCTCCAAATTGGACTATATTCATTGTCCAAGTCAGCCGCGGTGGCCATATGTCCGCAATCATATTCAAATTGCTAGGAACTATCTTCAAATAAAATTAATTGTAATTAATACAATATATCCATATTTTATATTATTTCATAGTTCTATACCCCTAAAAACACTCTTTATTTATACCTATTAACTCTTATTGAATGTCATATTCAATATTTTAGCTTGGACCGCAAAAACAACACCTATAGTTGCTGATTCTTAAGCATGATTCAAATCTTCATTACTTGTTTTATTATTGTAGCATTTGCACTGTTGAAGATCGTGGATTAGAGGAAATTGTTGTGGACGAAACAATCGACTGCCAAGTGATTGAACTACTACGCGATGAAGTTTTGCCATATTCTCACGTTATTCCTCATCAATTTATTATGAAGATTGTTGTTCTGCTGAATAAAGGATCAATTCATTCATCATCAGACCTGAATATTTGTTACGAAGCTGATTGGAAGATCAGAGAAATTTTCGCAAAAACATGTTTTGAAACTTTACTTCAATTTTCGCTCTTAGATGGTTCATGCAATAATAACAGAAATGTACCTGTTTCTCCAGGTGGGAAAGAGTTCGCTGGGCGATTAGCCGTTGCCGCTCTTTTACATAGATTTCAAGAAGTCTTAAAGCGCTTCAGTGAAGACGAAAGGCAAAGTGGAAAATGCCCTTTATCGAGGTATTGCTGTGATTATAAAAAAAATAATTTTTGTTATCTACACATCTTTATATTCTTTTCAGATTTAGACTTTCCGAAGTTTCCTTTGTTTTAAAGGCGATAGCTACTTTAATTGTGTCCATGAAAAAATCTCCTCCTAACAAAGGTATTTATGTTTCTAATTCCTTACTGTAGTTAATTCCTTAGTGTAGCTTTGTAATTTGTTTATAGTTAATAAATCAGCGTGGGATCAATTGATTGGGCTCTATCCATATCTTGTGGACTGCACAACAACCACATCCGCAGAAGTATCGAGATCGTTGCGAGAAGCGTTATTGCAATATACAGAGCTCTTAAAAGCACCAAACTATTATGATTTCCAAGCAAAAGAAATACGAAATACAAATTAAATCAAGTCCTCTTGTGCTATTGCTGATCAACGACAACACTGGCAATGATCGCCACCAGTGGTTACTTTCCACTAGACCATGATGATCAGTTATTGATCAAGTTTATAAAATTATTGTATATTTTGGATAGATAGATAGATAGATAATTCGATTCATTATTTAATTTAAATATAAAATTTACAAAATAGCTTTTCCAAAAATCGCTTGTTTTATCGTCTGTCCGATTGACATAATTTCAGAAATAATACATTATTATAGTACTAGTTTGACTAAACCATCAATAAAAAAGAAAACAACAAAATTGTTAAAGTGAACAATAATACTTTTTATTTTTAAAAGCTTCTTTTAAGATTTGGTTGTGATAAATCATAGCTGTTTTATAGTAATTGTACAGTTGAGTAATATTGCATTCGCAGTTAAGCAAGGCAATTACTTCCTTCTCTGATTTTATTCTCACATAAAACGGGATGTTCATTCTCTGAATAATATGTACTCACGTACATGTTAACCCTGAACACACGTTCATACATACAGTCAATAAAAATAAGGCTGAACTTTCGTTTGGGGAGCACGAGTTTTAATATGCGGATACTTCAAGTCGGCAGATGTGTGCTTAAAAAAAAATAAATATAACAATTTTTAAGTGAGGAAACATTTCTATTTTTAATTAATTTTAAAATTTTCATTTTTCATACAAAATGCATACAAATGATGACTACGGACAACTTTTGTTTGTTGACAGTTGTTTATGTGTACCAATGCACAGATGACTGTATGAAACTGCGGTACCGTATTATGGGGTTACTTTACCCCGTTTCATTCATAATATGAAAGGTAATGCACTTATATGCACTATGAAAATTATTAAAATAATATTTAAAATACTTTTTTCTTATGGTTGAAAAGTAGGACAACGTTGTCCAAGGGATAGATTACTTTGCTCTATCTGATACTTTTCACTATCTTTCCTGTATTTAAAAGAGCTGGAGCATTGTATTTCAACACCCCTGATTCAAATGATCATATCTGTTAAAAAAAGGGACAAAAGTTGAAAATCCAATATTTTTTTAACAAAAAAACAAAACAGCCTCTTTTTATTTCATTAAATGCTTATAAATTACAGAATAAAACAAAAAACTTCATTCATTCTACTCGATAATGCTTAAAATAACCATAAATAACCGTTTATAACAAAACAAAAAATAATTCGCTTTAGAAATGAAAAAACAATCAGTAATATAGAATTATAAAATAGTTATTGTATAAATAAAAAGAATTCAAAAATGAATACTTATAAGAATAAAGTTTTAACACAATATGCAATTAAGCTGCTTTTAGAAACCTCTCCAAAGCTTAAGAGATCTGCGAAAAGATTTCATGGTCATCGTTTTTTCGTCGAATGCGCCAATTTCTCCGGGGAATATTTGTCCTTCATTAATGAATGCAACAAACATCTCTGCCTGTAGATCTGCCTGCGAGAAATCAGTTTTTATCTTCGTCCTCATTAACAAGATCCTCGAAATGGCTCTGGAGCAAAGTAAGGGGCCAGATATATCGATCAGGAAAACGAATAAGGAAAAGTTGAAAGTCAAATGATATATTCCACCAAATGACAGGAATCTGACAAATGCGGAAATCGAAATATACTTAGAACAAATGAACGAAACAATTCAACGCACAACTAACAGAACAGAAATAAAAAGAACGTACCGACGCAACCGACATGTACCGTAACGCGACCAATGACGCACTACACAGCCAAAGAAGTAGACTACTCACATGACTTAAACGCTTGTACAGACGGTTTACTGACGCACGAGATCTGGAGATTAGGACAATGATGTCGTTCATCAAATACATCAACCAATTGATCAAACAAAACTATAGGTTATCCATTCATTTGCTTGGGACAACAAAATTCGGGCCGTGAAAACTACCAATCCGAGTATGTCCTCGCAAATTAATAAGATATTTAGAAGAAAAGATCAAAACGATCTTCCTTGTCTTAAGCTGCGGAGAACGACAGAGAACAGAGACGTACTTCTGATAGCAGACATGGATCCAGATGACGCCGTCTTGGACGATGACCTTTTTATAATCGAAGATCCGCTGGAGAAAGTGGAGGCTGTAGGGGCTGCTGGCCACGGAATGGCGAACTGAGAACCTCGGATTTACCGGGTGTTCAACTCAGCGCCTTCTTTAATCACTTATCATTTTTAAATTCCTACGGTTTGAATTTAATTCAACCTAATTCCACTCCTATTTCTGTTTGTGTTGATCAAGCAAATTCTTTTTTAGTCAAGTTACTATGCACAGCTCATCCACATGAGTAATGCAATTTTAATGAACATATCTCATTTCATTTGTGCTACTTCATAATGATATAAAGTAGCCACAAGATTAAGTTAATTTTACAATTCTTAGACATAAACCATAGAAGAACAATCGTGATCGTAAGCGGAATAATTGGCGTGGAAGCCGCCTGTAAATTTTGTATTAAACTCATTCGCGGTATAATCTACTCAACTCATTTGGTTTGTGGGATCTTTTTTAATATCTTCAACTTTACTTGTCTCCTGACCTCAGTAGTACACAGATCTATTCAAAATAAGAATAAATACATATTGCGAACAAGATTAAATTTTTGGTGTTTGCTTTTATTATAAAATTGGTGCATAAATTAAATAAATAAATTAATGCATACGCATTCGAACATTTGGTGACGAAACGCGGGAATTTTAGATATTGAATTGATTATCGGTTTTGAAGAACTCACAGTTTCTCTTACAATAGTGGTTTTTATGGTGTTAATATTTGCAATTCTAACAATCAGTGGCGGCAAGTCAAATAAACTGTAATCGTAGTTACAATTCTCATGTGAAAATACATACATACATACATATCCTTGTCAGTGCACCATTTTTTTTTGGTTGTCGTATCATTTGCTCCTTCGCAACTCATTGTTAACATTTTCATTTGTTCTACCGCCCAATATTGTACGTAGGCATATACATAATTCGTGTAATTTATAATAACAATTCGACTTTTATTTTGTGTTGCATATCATTGCACACATAACCCAGTGTAGACACATACATAGTTCGTGTAATGTATAAATGACTTTTAATTTCGTGTCGCATATCGTTTCGTTACATACATAAGCAAGTGTAATTCATTGTTAATCAAAATAATCACCAATTATTATATTGGTTGCATTCTTAAGCAAGTTCAGTTCGTTTTAGAAACAAAAATCCCAATACAAATCGTTGATTGACATTAATAGAACACGTTCGCTTTAATTGTTGAATTAAATCAATATACATACATACATGGCCGAAGTAATCAAAAAATTAAAGGCCCCTCGGGGTGTAATAGAAGGACAATTAAGTCGAATCAGAGGACTTTTAACTGATATCAAAATAATATCAATGAATTGTTTTAAACTGGAGACAAAATTGGGTCTATTAGAAAATTACTTTAATAATTTTAATGGTATTCAATTCCAAATTGAAGAATTCGATGCAAGTGAATGACCAGAAAGAGATGAACTTAAAGATTCTTATTCAGATCTTAAATCTTAAATATTGCTTAATATAAATGGTAATGTCGATCGGCAATAGGCTGCTAGTACAATATTTTTTGGCGGGTCATCTAACATGCATTCAGATCTTCCAAAACATAAATTAAAAGTTTTCTCTGGTAAACCAGATGACTGGTTAGATTGGTGGAGTATATACTAAATCATGGTTGAAGAAAAGGTTTCTGATTCTCGTTAGGAATTTACTTGAAGGCAACGCATATGAATACATAAGGTCATTGGAAATGCAGAAAATTATCCAGAAGCAATACGCATACTGAGGAATCAATACGACAATAAAAGGTATCTGTATCGCATACATATTGGTAATATAATTGATTTGAAAAATATTCCATTTGCTTCAGTGAATCATAGTATCCATTAATAATACTATTAATTCTAACATGAGTGCTCTTTTGTCTCTTTCAACAAAAGAGCCGATGGATGATGGACTATTACTAGCCTTGGTTACATCAAAATTGGACTCTTTTACTGCTTCTTTATCGGAGGAGCGCGTATTAAAACTAGATGGCTCAATGCTAAAAAATCAGGTTTGTTCGAATTCAAATATTGAAATGGTAAAAGGTAAAACATATCTTCCAACATGGGAAGACATATCTAATTTCGTGCAAAAAAGATGTAGAACTTTAGAACTTATTAAATTTAACTGAAGCTAAGAAATGTAAGAAAGAAAAAATTACAAATACCTTTGGTTCCAGAATTCAAATATATTATTAAGAAAAGTAGATAAGGGTAGGGTTGCTACTATAAGATCGTTTGATGATTTGGCGTCTTTGGAACACTAATTTGTCTTTCATTTAGTTTCTAAATAAAATCCTAATGATAATGTTTAATTCATTCGAAAGCCTAGATCACATAAGTAACAACCCAACCTCAACTATAAGATATATAAGCGATAATATTTTTTGTTGTAACTCTGATGTAGGCAATTCTTTTTTTGTTGTTCACCAAAATATGCGTAGCTTACGGCATAACTTTGATTTGCTTGTATGCAATCTTGAAGCTCTTGCATACTTACCAGATCTTGTCTTTGTTTCCGAAATATGGATTTTTGATTATGAACGTGATAGTTTTTTTAATGGATGGATATAATTTCTATTCAAATACAAACGAAACATATTCTGCAGGTGGAGTGGGAGTCTTTGTACGTGAGTCATTGGGAGATAATGTTGTGCGTCACTGTTTGTTGTCCGCGGATGTCATCCAGTTCTCATGTGGTATATGTGGTAAACTGTTTAATTTTGTTTGTGTCTATAGACTTCATTCCCATAGTTTAGATTCATTTTTGGATGAATTTTCAACTTTGTTATACAGTATTAAATCCCCTAATCTTGTAATACTAGGTGATCTAAATATTGATATTTTAACTTCTTGTACTGTTTCTGATTCGTATCTTTTTCTGATAGCTGATCATGGTCTTACATCCTTAATTAACGAACCTACAAGGCCAGCCTCAGGTTCCTGTCTAGATCACGTTTTTGCCCGTCTTAAAGATTTGTCTTTGAGTCAATGCTATGGTGTTAACTTTGATCTTCATATATCAGATCACTGTATGACTGGGATTTTATTCAGCACCATGAAAAACTTGGAACGTAAGAAAAATGCTTCATTTTCATCTATTAAAACAAGGTTAAATTTTGATCTACTGAATAATTACCTACGTTTTGAAAATTGGGATACAGTCTTTGCCGAAAGTAATGCTTCCAATGCATATGATTTATTTCAAGAAATTTTACAATCTTATATAAGTACCTATAGCTTCAACCTAGTGATTAAAAAATCAGATATGAATTTGAAGCCTTGGATTAACCGCATTATACTTAAGAAAATTAAAATCAAAAATAAGTTACGTAAAAAATGTTCTCAGCATCCATTTAATAATGTTTTAAAAAATCGTTACAAAAAAATGTGCAAAAAGGTTAACTACGAAATTAGATTGCATCGTGTTAGATATTATTCCTCTTTAATGAGTATTTCGCAAGGCAACCCTAAAAAGAAATGGAAAGCTATAAACAGTATAATTAACGCTAATTCATCCAATATCTCCATCTCAATTGTACTTAATAATGACGGTGTAGAAATTAAAGATCCTTTAATTGTTGCTAACCAATTCAATGACTTTTTTCGTTCTGTAGGTCAAACTTCGGATTCAATTGATTTCTGTAATAGATGTGAAGCCGAAGTTGGATTAGTAGATAGCACATATCATAGTAGTTTCTCTTTTGACCCAGTTACTGGATCTGAGGTATATAGCTTAATCAATTCTCTCAATAACTCGTTCTCGTGTGGTGATGATTATATTCCAAATCAAACTCTAAAACAAATCGCACTGAATGTATCTAATATCCTAGCTCATCTTATTAATTTAAGCATTGGCACTGGGGTTTTTCCACTTAAATTAAAATGTGTTAGCGTTATTCCACTTGTTAAAAAAGGTAATAAAAAAGAAGTCAATAATTATAGACCTATTTCATTGCTATCCTCCATATCGAAAATATTTGAAAAAGCTGTTAAATATAGAATGTTACGTTGTCTTAACAAAATAAATTTCTTCAATAGTTCGCAGTTCGGTTTTAGAGAAGGGCTCTCTACTGAAGATGCTCTTCTTGAATTTTGCACTTTAATTAATAAAGGCTTAGATGACAAAAATATTGTGCTGGTTTGTTTGTAGACATAAGCAAAGCATTTGATAAAGTCGACAATAGCATTCTTCTTAAAAAATTACATAATATCGGATTCCGTGGTTTTTTTTATAACTGGCTTGTGTCCTATTTGAAAGACAGAACCCAAAGAGTTAAAATTGGAGATTTTTTAAGTTACACTAGGGTTTCTAACCTTGGTGTTCCACAAGGGTCGGTCCTTGGTCCTATCCTGTTTCTCGTCTATATAAACTCTTTGTTCAGTTTTCCATTCGTTGGTAAGGTTACTGTTTTTGCTGACGATCTTGGTATAGCTTATGCCTCACCTAGCCCTCTTAGCCTTGTGGCTGATCTAAATTTTGATATCCACGTACTGCGTATCTGGTTTGCAAAACACAAACTTAATGTAAGCAACAAAACCAAATTGATGTATTTCAGTCTAAGAACACAAGCGATTCCAGATGTAAATATATTAATCCATGCTCAAAACTGCCAACGTTATAGAATGTTAAACTGTACATGTAATGGTGGTGGTGCTCTATCGCGTTTTGATGAACTTAAAGTATGTTATGGCAATTGTTTTAATGTTGAAATTGTTAATGATTTTAAATACCTAGGTATTTCGTTTCGTTTATGAGTTGGACAAAGCACATTTCAACTTTGAAGCAATATCTACGTTCTTCAATCCGTAGTCTTTACCACCTCAAAAAATTTTGTGATCACAAAACCCTAAAAACAGCTTATTTTGGAATTTTTCATTCTAAACTTCAGTATGAGATTAGTTGCTGGGGTGGTGCTTACCTAACTAAAATTCAGCCTCTGGTCATTTTGCAAAAGTGTGCTATAAGAAAAATCTGCGGGGTCAACCGGTCAACATTCTACCTGTGAGACATTTATATTATTTTAAAGTTTCCAAAATATTCTTTATGAGATGTGGATATCTACAGAGTCCAAACTCTGAGGTCCGCAATTTGCGAAGCAACCATGACAGCTATGTATCCGTCCCCTCATTTCGACAGACTCACTTTAGAAACTTCTACTCCATTGTGTCCTACAAGCTCTTTAATATGTTTCCCGAAAATATTCGTTGTACTATACTTGCAAAAAATTAAAATATGGCTTCTTGAAATTGATCATAACCAAATCGAAGTTTTGTTGACCTACATCAATTAGTTTTAAACTTAATTAATTGTCTTTTATAACAAAAATAATGTTTATTCTTTCTTTTTTTTTATTCTTGTATTTAATTTTTGTATTCTCATTATGTTAATCTTTCTTTAATATTGTTCACCCCACATAAGTCATTTAATTATACTGAGTGTCATTTATCACTATTTAAATTTTAAATAAAAAATGTCACTATAACTATTCTTTTTTATAATATTTCTTTTAAAACTTGCATAATTATCCCTTGTTATTTTTATAAATGTATTATTATACTAAGAATAATGACAAAAAAAAAAAAGGCAACATTCGTCACACAAACAACAAGATAAGACTCTCAAAACAGTTCGTTATCAGCATCAGCAAAGGCCTCACTCGTTCCAAGTAACGCATTCTACAAGTTGTCCTTTTTGTGCTCAAAATTGTCAAGGTGCAAGGAGTTGCTCTAATTTTACGTCTAAATCACAAAGTGACCGTTTTAATTTGGTTAAGTCACTGAACTTGTATCAAGCCGGTACATACAACTCGGAATTGCCAATCTGGTAAGTATCGAAACAGCCAAGGTAGTCATCACACAATATTCCACCGGGAGAAAACGCTTCGAAATACAATCCATCATCAAGTGGAAATTGAACAAATCAGATTTCAAATCGCACATTCTTTTCTTCTAAAGAGCCAATAAGCTCATAGCTTTACAGCTTTAATCGATGTTAAGAAGAACTTTAGAACTTATTGAATTTAACAAAGGGCAACATTCGTCACACAAACAACAGGATAAGACTCTCAAAACAGTTCGTTATCAGAATCAGCAAACGCCTCACTCGTTCCAAATAACGCATTCTACAAGTTGTCCCTTTTGTGCTCAAAATTGTCAAGGTGCAAGGACATGCTCTAATTTTGCGTCTAAATCACGAAGTGACCGTTTTAATTTGGTTAAATCACTGAACTTGTCTTAAGCCGGGACATACAGCTCGGAATTGCCAATCTCGTAAGTGTCGAAACTGCCAAGGTAGTCATCATACATTATTGCATCGAAAACAAATCAAATGGAAATGGAACAAATCAGATTTCAAATCGCACATTCTTTTCTTCTAAAGAGCCAATAAGCTCATAAGCTCATATAGCTCGGCTCAAGGATCTCCGAGTCATCAAGTGCAAATGAAACAAATCAGATTTCAAATCGCACATTCTTTTCTTCTAAAGAGCCAAAAAGCTCATCTAGTTTGGCCCAAGGATCCCCGGGTTTTTAATTGCCGGAAAATGTTCAACAATCGCTGCACACAATTGATTATGAATCAAATATAAAAACTATTTCAGACAATCCAAAAGTCGCTCTCAATTAAATTTTATCACAAATCGCTTAATACAGCTCTTGGGTCTAAAAAGACTTTTTTAAAATACAAACATCAATGGAATCGGTTCATCCGGCATAAGCTCGAATTATATATCGTTGGTTACTTGGAAATCTCGTATAAAAGAATTTAGTACAGAGATTGAAGCCATCATATTGGAAACATCACTGGAAATATTCCAGTTAATAGATTCGATATACATCAGCTGCAAATTCCAATAATGTTCCCTTAGCGGATCCATCATTTAATATTCTTCAGCGAGTTGATTTACTTATTGGCGGCGGAATATTTTACAGTCTTCTTTCCGTAGTTCAAATACGTTTGGGTCAACAATCAACAGCAATCTTGCAAAAAACTTTATTTGGATGGATTATATCTGGTGAAATTAAAACTGAAACCAATAATTGTTTCTTATCTACTCAATACAGGTCTCAATCTGAAAATGATTCTGCATTGAACCATGTAGTCTCACGTTTTTGGGAACTGGAATCATGTCAAAACTATCAAAACCGTTTTGCAGAAGAAGCATGTGAAAAATACTATAATACCGATTCATGGTTCGACTTCCTTACCGCAAGCCTCCAAACACTACAGGTGATTCGTATCAAACTGTCCCGAATAGGTTTTTTAATTTGGAAAGAAAAATCAAGAAGGACTCAATTAAAGCATGCTTATTCAGAATTTATTCAAGAATATATCAATTTAGGTCATATGAAACAGATTTCAATTTCGGAGCTTGGTAGCCCAAATTATTTCTTACCTCACCGTCCTGTCATAAAACCAGAGAGTTCATCAACTAAAGTAAGAGTGGTATTCGACGGATCATGCAAAACTAGTAACGGGATTTCTTTAAATGTTTTAGTTATGAATGGTCCCAAAATTCAAGATGATATTCTTGAAATTTTAATTCGTTTCAGATTGTTAAAATATGCCATTACCGCAGACATAGTAAAGATGTATCGTCAAGATTACCTCGATGAAAATGGTCAAAATATGCTGTGTTCTCTTGCGAAATGACAATAATCAACCAGTTGAAATTTACCGTCTTAATACGGTAACATATGGGATAACTTCAGCATCTTATCTGGCTATAAGAATTATGATCACATTAGAGCAGGAAGAGAGATTACACAACACTATTGGAGCACATCATGTGCTAAACAATTTCTATGTTGACAATTTGATGGTAGGAGCTGACACTATTGACGAGCTTCATTTTCATTTTTTTGTTTCATTTCATTTCATTTATTATGTACGAGTATATAGGCTAACACAGTAAGATAATTCTTATAAAATAGTGATAGCTTGTAAGATATAATAATAAAATAATAATGTAATTAAAAGTAAAAATCTTTGAGAAATAGTATGTATTATGTATAGAAGGCATAGAATGGCAGAAATAAGACAGAGAAATTGAAAATGGTTAGAGGATACAAAAGTAGGAAAAGAAATAGGGATATTAACTTAAAGATGAAGTTAGTTCCTTTGGTTGTGTAAGAGGATGGATAGTTCGTTGTGAAAATATTTTGAGTTACAATTTTTCCTCAAGTAGGCGGGAAGTGAGTTCCAGAGACGTATTGCGACGATGAAAAACTGCCTTTCTGATGTCAGGCAATTAAATCGGGGAAATATTAAAGAAATTACACGGTGATTCCGCGAAGCGAAGAATTTCGTAAAGGTAATGTGGTTCGTGTGATTGTATTATATTATGAATCATTTTTAGGGTGCGAAGTTTTAAGAAGTTTTCAAATGACATATTAAGGAGCTTCCTACTCAAATGAAGAACATGATCATATTTTCTAAGTCCATAAATGTACCGAGTAGTGCTATTGAATGCGATCCTTAATTTTGCTTTGCAAGAGGAATCGCAATTTAGGAAAATTTCACAGCCATGAGAAAAAATTGGTATAATTAGAGCTTTAGCAAGCATAATTCGTGTATTTAATGGTGTAAAATGATGGCAAGTCCATAGAGTACGGAGCACACCGTATGTTAAGGTAAGAGTTCTGTTAAAGATCATCCCTCAATTCTTAGCAGTGTTTGCAATTTCTAGTACTGTTTTATTTAATATAATTGACGGAAAGTATGTTAAATCGAAGGGTTTTTTGAAATTACAAGACATTTGGATTTATTAGCGACTTAAGCCGTTATTGATCGACCAGTCAGAGATTAAGCTAAGCTCCTCATTAATTGTGAATATACAATTCTCTATTAGCCCTAGGGGGCAACTTTTGCAAATTTGGATATCATCGGCGTAAATGTGTCTAGATGTTTGGAGGATTTCATTGGTATATAATGAGAAAAGGATTTGAGCCAAGATTGATTCTTGGGGAACCCCCCCGTTCAATAGGAAGGAAGCCTGAAAAATTATTATCTCCATACACGGCTTGCATTCTGCCACTTAAATAAGAAGCAATTAGTTTAATTGCGGTAGACGTAAGATTGAAGGAGAGTTACATTTTTTAGAAGCAGAGAATGGTAGTACAGCTATGTTTTGGTCGAAATCCAGACTGAATATCAACTAACAATTTGTTTTCGCATTATTCTTTTGAAAACTTTAGAAAGAAAGGGCAGAATTGAAATCGGTCTAAATGCAACGAGTGCTGTTTTTTAGGAATGGGTATAATCTTTGCCAACTTCCATTGACTTGGAAAAATACCGGTAGTGAAAACGGTGTTAAGAATATGTGTTAAAAAAGACAACAAGAAAGGAATTATAGCTTTAATAAATATTGGGTCAATCTCGTCAACTGCATTCGGCTTTACTGAAAGAACGCTTTCGAAAAACGTCAAGTTTACTAATACCAGAGAAGCCGAATGGTGAACATGAAAAAATTGCAGTGGGAAACTGTCCACCAATCGATAGTGGGGTGCTTAGAGGTATTAAGAACTATCGATTGAGTTCATCATTATTAATGTTAAGCTGAAAGTGAGGTCTTTGTTTACCAAGCCCAATTTCACGTAGATTTTTCCACAGTTTCCTACCATTCATTTTATAATTAAGGTAACTTGAATAATATTGGGTTTTTGATGTCCTTATCTCTTGGACAACTCTGTTACGCAGTACTTTATAAGCTTCATGAAGTTTTATTACCCTAGAACTGATCCACGGCCTATAAGCTTGATCACGTTGACGCATGAGATTTTGAATCGTGTTTGTAAACCAGGGTTGCGAAGTTGTAAGTCTTTTATTTTCTTTTAATGGGACATGGGTTTTGTATAGTTTTAAAATGTTTTTGCTTAAGAACTCAACTTGGTCGTTCGATGTCAGCATAAAAAAAAAATTCCCACGATATGGAACGCATGTCCTGTTCTAAACAAGACCTATTAATGTTTTGAAAGTCTCGTTTATAGAATAAATTATTGTTGGGTCTGCGTACGGTTTTAAAATCAAAAGTAAGAAAAATGAGGTCACGCCGTGAAAAAGTAGGAGCCTTAAGTTGGTCGTACAATAAAATTTGATATCTGCTATTAACTGGAAAGATATTCAGTAGAGTATTCGGAGTTTGGCTGAAATGTGTAGGTACCATGGAGTTTACTAGATGTAGGTCAACGGAACTCATTTGTTCATTAAAACTACCATCATTTAGGATATTATTATTTAAGTCACCGCAGATTATTAAATTTGGTGATTTTGTAGTTATTTCTTCAATAATACTATAACAAGGCTCCAGATCAACATGCCTGTTAGTTTTGTAGATAACCCCCAGAAGAAGAAAACTCTCAACACCAATTATGTCTACAAATAAATATTCATAGGTAGACTCCGCTGGAGAGTAACACACCTTTCTACAAGCTAACCCTTCCTTAACGTAAATCGCAACTCCCCCACCACAACTACATTTATCGGACCGAAAAATTCTGTAACCATTTCACTTATAAGAAACATCTTCAATGTCATTAGAAAACCATGTTTCTGAGATGCAAATTGCATCAATATTCGATTTATCAAACAAAAATCGAAATTCATCGATCTTATGAAAGAAACTCTGTGCATTAATGTGGATAACTTTTAGGCCCATAGATCGATTGCAGAAAACATTAAGCATAATTTTTAATAAAACATCCCCACTGTTATCTCTGAAACTCAGATCACTTTCTCTTGGCCATAGAGAAACTAGCATAGAGGCACGACTTCAGGGGTTTATTCTCTTTCACCCTACAGGCAAAATTGAGCAGATTTCCTCCGTTTCGACAAGCATGTGTTTGTTGCCCGTGCATTTTAAATGGAGCAGACACCAACACAACGAAAGAGTGCGCATTTACACTTTTGGTAGTTATGGTGAGCTTATATATTTAAAATGGAAATCCGTTAAATTCAAAAATTTAAAAATTAATTGCTTTTTAATTAAATTGTATTTTAAAGGCCTTAATCAAACACAAAACATACTAATAAAAGCTTTTTGTTGATTCTGGTTTACAAATTAACCAATATTTATTAATTTCATGTTCAAAATGAAGAAAATCCAATCAAAAAGTAGAAGCAAACCAAAGCATATTAATGCGTACGTGTCTAAATTCCACCACAAGAAAAGACCAGTTTACTCAATTCGAGGTTAGCATTTTGACAGATCACAAACCAATAAGAAAAAGAATTTAAAATTTCAAAACAAATATCGAAAGTGAGCAGGTTTCAATTTGTTTATTACGTATTTTACTATTTCTGTAACTTAATTATATTTTTTTATAATTTATTTTAGTTGTTTACATAACTTTTTTACTATTAAATTATTTTTTCCTATTATATTTCAGCCAACTTCGCTGCAGGCGGTAAAAACGGCAGAGGCAACAAAGGAATTCTGTGAAAGGAGCCGCCCGCAAGTCAATAAATATTTTAACCCTGTCACGTGAATCCTGCCAGCTCAGATTATACTACACGTATTCAGAAGTTCGTGCCTGGAGCACACATAGAAGTGGAAAAGCAAGGCAAAACCATTTGGAGTGAAGTATTACAATAAAAGGATTAACCGATGCATGCTACAAAAGAAGCTCATATACTCACATCGGTGTTAATCAAATATCCTGACGTAGATATTCTATTGCCAAGAATTAATCCGAATATTAAGACAGTACCACTGGTAGTTAATTATTGGGGTGACCAATAGTTATCCTATGCAGGTTTGAAGCCGATGTAAGTATGAATACCTTGTCGAATGGATGATTCAAGGAATATTTACACATGTACCTACCTTCAAAAGCATATTTAAATTTAGAGTATGGATTTTAATTATGTAAGATAGGAGAGTAATATGTAGGTACATACATAGATGGAAGCTATATATGTAAATATATACATATAATAATGAACACGAAGGATGTAAGTGTGTAGGTAGCTATATGCATATAACTAAAAGCCCTCATTATGAATAGCTAATCGAACTTAAAATCTTGCTAATTCTCTAATTTCGTATTACTAATAGCGATTCGCTCAAACTTATCTAACCCATATATGTATGTGTGATATACTATCGAATTAAAATATTTAGTGATAACGTTAGCGAATTGTTGTACCGGGAAATATTTTCTATTTATTGTTGATAAAAGTTTCGAATTTACTGTCATTAACCAGCCGCTAGTTATTTTTCATAATGACCGACAAACGGAAAAGGTACTCGTATTGATGTGCAAATTGTGAATATTAAATAAATAAAAATAATAACTTATCATAAGGACCAATGCAATCAATTTGCAAAACTAGTTATTTTGATGGAATCGAATATGGAGGTTTGTAGATAGATAGATATATGTAATTTTATTTATGTTATTAAACAATTCTTACATGATATTATTACAAGAGTAAAATAAAATAAGTGGGCAATGGCATTGCCGTCTGCCTGACATGTATGTTTGCTTCTTCGAAGAAAACCAAAAAGATTATTGCGAACAATACCCTGTCGAATTAAATTCTCTTAAGCATCCGATTCGTGAGGGAAAGAGTTGCATATCGTTAATAAGAAAATATTTTATTATTTGCACCTTTGATTGTTTCTGTATAAGGATTTGATCGGGCTATAAGTTAAACAAATTGCTCTTAACAAAAAAATGTGACTGGTTGCGGGCCATACTGCCAAATTTTCTTGTCGCCTGACACATTTGACGTGAAAGTCCCAAACAGAAATCAATACTGACACATTTTTGTAGCAACTACTTCCAAACCAGTTTTAAAAGAGATGGATCTGCATAGAAGTTCTTAGCTTTAATACATGCTTTATTTGGTTTGGGAATTACACAACACCATCCTTGTTCAATGGGAAGTACAAAATAAACCTAATGGAAAATAAAACATTGATTTTTTTGAATAATTAATTAAAATTTGAAGGCTTATAAATTGTTTTTTGCCTTTTCGTTTCAAACTCAATCACCTCAAAAAATAAAATGTTTCTAAACATAAATCGTTTTTTTTTATTAAATCGTCGAAAAATACAAAATTAAGCACACAAAACAAAAATTCACAAAAAGTTAACGCAACACAGACAGCATTTGATTTGACGTTTAACAATATGTTTTCTTATTGGAATTTATTTTAGGCGCTATTTATTTTTAAGCGAATGTTGAAGTTCACTATTAATAATACCGTGAAAATCGAAGTTCGCTTAATTATTCCCAACTTTTCGAATGTTCGGTTAGCTATTCATATTGAGGGTCATTAACTCGTATGTGCATTATACATACATAAGATTCATGTAATCATTTATGTATGTACATATGTGTAAATATATGAGGACCTACATTGTATATGAAATGTACTATGGTAGAAATAAATGGATAATATACACATAATTAAATGTTTTCATATTGCTTAGTTGTATAGTTTTTAGGGAAAACAAAGATGCCATTTGAATTCCTGGATAAATAAGATGTACATATATTAAAAAAAAAATTTTTAATTTATTTGTTTATGTATAAAATTTTTACAATATTTTTAGAAAAAAAATGAAACGCCATTTTGAAAATATTATTAATATACATATAAAATTCAAACTTCAAAAATATTTACTAAATGGTTTTTGAAAAATCGATTTTTCAAAAAGAAAATATTTTTTATTTTTTAAGAATCGAAGAACTTTTTCTTCGAAAATTGTAGTATACAGTTTTATTAACACTTTTAGGAAGCGTTTGTATAAAATAAATTATTTTAATCGGGCCATCCACTTAGATGGTTCTATGGGAAATGCCGCTGATAAGTACGCAAAATTAAATATTTTTATAGTTAAAAGTGTACTGTACTAATTTAAGAACACACACATTTTTTTTAATAAAAATTCTTGTTACCGTTTTTGAGAAATACATTTTTGCCTAACGGTTTTTTAACATTTGTATAGGAGGAACCGTTGTTTCTTATTTTAGGAAAATAGTTTTTTTTTAACTATTAAGATAAAGTCAAAAAAATACCAAATACGAAGTTTCGAAAAAATCTATTGATTCGTTTTTGAAATTTTGAGTTTTCAACAAAAATATTTATTTCCAAAATAACTGAACTGAATACTTCATACGATGTAGGCCGTCATACATTTATATATACATGATTATATATCTTTAAAAATCACACCTTATGTACCTATGCATATAGCACTTCAATTATAAATAATACAGTGAGCGTTTCTGTTACTTTTTTTTATTCAAAACATTCTCTTCGGCATATATATACATATTTATTTAATTTATGAAACATAAGCGACCATACATAATATATATTAAATATATTCAATTATTCTAGCAATCATTACGTAAATATTTTTTTTATAATTCTGTTCTTATTAGAATGTCTTACACAATTGGATGAATGTTATCTGTTTTTCTTTTCAAGTTTTAGTTCTTCGTTTCGATTGAAATATCTTCTGGGAATTGTTGTACACATAAAAAAGTTTAATTAAGAAATAATTTCCCATCGATTCAAGTGGACTCAGGAATGCAGAATCTGGCTGCAAGTTTTGGAAATGGCTTCGCCAACGCCGGATTTGGAGTGGACAAGCTTTTGAGCGAGAATGGCAACAAATGACTGTACAGTAACAATGAGCACAATGTTGAGCGTTACACCTTCATTGGGGCTCATTCTGTCCATGGCGGCTTGGCCCTGATTGACAAATATTTATATGCTTCTGATTACTACAAGACGGGCGCTTTGTTAGCTTGTAGCTTCGCCAATTGTGGTATTCGGAACCAAGTGGATCCAGCTCATTCATTGCTTTCTTATTACATTGACCAACAATTGGTCCATGCGTTTAGGACAATTATGTGACTAAGAATTTCTTTTAGCTGGATGGAATCGTTCCACTGTCATAGTTACTGTGCTTGCTTTACTTTGGAAGACGGAAAGCCACCGAAGCTGTTATGAACGCTCTGGAAGTTGTGGCGTCACAAGTCTATGGTCACTGCAATGGAGACATTTGTCCATGCGCTGCAGGAACTGGAAAAACTCCCACACCACCAAAGCAAAATTTTCAAACGAATGTGCCATATAATCCATGTGCATACACACAATAAACCGCATTGTAGGTAAGTTAGTTGAAACTTTACACAAAAATAAAATGTTATATTTAACTTCTAACTCCCAACAGTTCTTTCATCTTCATGGCAGTCGGATACTCCAAGGAGAAAGCATTGCCAATATGCATGGATTGTCTAGCATTTTCTGTGCTTCCAAACAACTCCCACCGGATGTAAAAATAGTGTGAGACATAATCTTTTGTTAATATAACCTTTCGTAATATTAAACCCTTTCTACTAACAATATTGTGCTTAATTTATTTATAAAAAATATGGAAACAATTTCCCGCATGCGTTTACTTTCCGATGAATTTCCATATCAGAAACAAAGCAAAATTTTTATCAAACAAAAAAGATTAGATTATAATAAGTTAAGTTTTATTTGTTTAATGGATTGCCAGTATATTTGATAATAAGTTGTTACAAAAAAAAATAATTATTATTACATATTTACAAAAATCAATACAAAACTTTTTTTTTATCTCGAATACGAATTACCTTTTAGCAAATTGTACATTTATTTAAAATCCGAAGTTTTAATTATACTTGACGGAATGTCTGTCTCTCTGTAGGTCGATATAAATATGTATATCCATTTCTTCTAACAAAATTATATTTCATTTCTACATCATAATCTTTTCATAAGCAAAATATTTATCTGTACAAAGGGCATATAATTCACATAAAAAACATTACCTGCTTTTTAATTTTCTATTACTATTTATTAAATTTGAGTATTCTTTTAATTTCCATTTCAAAAATAATAAATTACGTACAAAACACAAATCGAGTTCGTATTTTCTGATATCTACGTCACTGAATAGGTGCCAACGTACATACATTATGTACTAGGTGGACTCTCCGACATTTATATAAATATATATATCTTTAAAAATCAAATGAATATTATGTATATTAAAACTATCATATAAAATTTTATATGCATATATGTATATACCTAACCATCGCCATCCAACACTTTCATTATACATTAATATGTACCTACATATGTACATACCTTGGCTCCATATACATACATATGAATGTAATGTAGGTACATTTTACCATCCCAATTTACAGAATTAAAATCCATAACACAGATTTAAATATACATTTTTAGGTAGGTACCTAGTAACTATTTCCTGAAACACACAGTAATTCGATCCATTATACTAAGAGCTTTCCTACATCGGCTTTAAACTTACCTAATGATAATTGGACCCACATACTAACAGCGTCAAAGTTTAGTTATATTAAAGAAAACTCGAAATTTAAAACTAAAAAATCGGCCCTATCACAGAATTCATCGCAATCGAAAATCTACTACGAATCCTGAAAAAACTATCATAGCATCCATTAGTAGTCGAAAATCATAAAATCGGAATTTCATAATTTCTAAATATTTACAGATTGTTTAATTTTTATTTTACAGATAGTTTTTGTGGGAAATTTGCTGCGTGTGATTCCAATTTCTATGAAACTGCTTGCCTATGCCATGGAGCCTTGTGTTGTTTGATTCAGTTCAATGGAGAAATATCTGCTGCAGTCAATGAGACCGATGACGACACACACATCAACACCGACGACGCGAAGCACAAGCGACAACTGTTGCAGATGATTCTGCCTCACAAACTGCAAGACATGGTGGCCGTGGCGCGATAGTTGTATGTTCGCCTGTCAACCTCATGGTCACAGATCGATCACTGCAGTAGTCTATGTCTTTTTATTTTTCCATTAAAAACCAATTCTAAAAATAAATGTCATACAATAAATTGCTGGTTTACTCATTACATGCTGTTTAGGCATAGAACTAACAACATATGATTGAGTAAAACTAGTATACCGATAAAATATGACAAAGAATAAAAAACTTAATGCGAATTATAAGGGACATAGATAAATAAGACACGGAAATTTCTCCGCATTAGCTTAGCCGCCATCCCTCGAGATAAAATCTGAGACAACAACCACCTACAGTCTCCGAATATCGCACCACACATCTTTCCTATCATTCTTTCTCTTCCTTAACCTCACCCACACGCCCGCGCTGTGTTGAAACATTTAAAGGGTATTCATAATCCCTTGAGCGCGTGTAGATTATATAAAAAAAAAATCACATTATCCACCTCATCCAATATTGAAATAAAAAAGGATCATAATAATTAACATTGATTGTGTTCCTGGCAAAAATGTGATCTTATTCTTACTTATTAAATGAATAATAATAATACTTTTAATTATTTTGTGTTGTCATTAATACAATATTTGTATATATATACATGTATATAATTCTTTGTTTATTTTCGGGAATGTTTGTTCAAATTCACCTTAAAAAAAAACGGTATAACTTTAAAAACACGAAAAAACTACTTTTAGATAGCAATTTTTCGAAATAATTGTTTGATTACAAAATAATTACAAGCATTTAGAAGCTGAGGTTAATTTACACTCAGAACAGTTGCAATCATCGAAATCAAGCTAGTAGTTTGGAAATAAGAGCTTTGCGTAAGTACTGATTTCAAATTTTTTCTTGATATAAGTAGAAATTTCTTGGATTTGCTACTTTGGACAAGCTGTCATTTCCAAAGTACTTGCTTGATCTCGATGATTGTAACTGTTCTGAGTGTTAATTTACCTCAGCATAGAGCTATAATACTTATTTATGTGTCATTGAGACACACAACATTACATTTCCCTTGAAAAGAAAAGAATTTTTTTGAACACCCATAAAGAAAATGTAATCGAAAAAAATTAAGTGAATCACAATTCTTAAGCTATATGCATATAAACGGTGATTTTTTAAGAGCTTGGTTTTTGAAAATTCAAAAAAACACAGAAACTTGTAAAAAGTGAATGAAATTTTTATTTGGATCGATAAATCAATTTCTGTCATTTACTTTTTAAAAATAATTTCACCCTTCAGGTGGTCCATTCTGAAGGTCCAATTTTGGCTAACTTTTTCACACATTTCGGCCGGAATCTCACCAATGACGCGTTCAATGTTGGCTTCCAAGGCAGCAATCGTGTTTGGCTTGTCCCCATAGACAATAGACTTAACATAGCCCCACAAAAAATAGTCTAACGGGGTCAAATCACATGATCTTGGTGGATAAAGTGAAACTGGTGCGAAATTTGGTCACAATAAGCTGAATAGCCTGCTCGGTGGGTCGATTATGACGACCATAAAACGGACGTAGCTTGCGAAACACATTTTTCACAGAGCACGAATTTTGATAATAAATTTCAATAATTTGCAAACGTTGTTCAGGCGTAAGTCTATTCATGATGAAATGGGAAACAATACTGAATCGAAATGTCAAATGTTCGTGGAATTTGTCATGTGTGATCTGTCAAAAATATAAACGTCAAAAAGCAAGTAGCAAAAAAATCACCCGTTATATATACATAAGGAGAACACTTAAATATTGAGCCCAATGTATTTAATTATAATATCTGGCAATAATGACTTCCTGCTGCGCTTCATTGTTTGTGTGGTCTGACTTTGTCGTTCGTCATGATTTTGAGATTAATGGCAGGCGCTGTTTATCCTACAAAATTAAAAGAAAAAAAAATACTCAAAAATACATCAAATTAGATTTTTTTGTATTTAACGTACCTTATTTCTGCTTGACTGAATGCTGATTCACAGACAGACCAAAAATCTGTTTAGAAGCTACAGATACAGACCGAGCTGTTTCGGTCAACATGTGCATATCGATCTCGTTCATGAGATTGCCAATCACGATATATTTCTTCCAAAAAGATAATATGGCTACTTTCTCAGCGATTCCTTCTTTCAGTTTATCGAGATCTCTGAAAGTTTATAAGAAAAACATCGATTAGATATGAATTTGCACTTACAAAATAAAGGTTTACTTACTCTGTCATTTTGCTGGGGAAATTGTTTTCGGAGCTTGTGTTATACCAAGATATGTCCTGTCGAAGAATATATTCCAAGAAAAGCTTTCTAATGCGACGGATCTAAGAAAATATATACACGACCACAGACAATCCAGTCGCTGCTGTACTACAGCAACAACCCGCCACTACTAAGGCTCATTGTATTGTTGTTTCTCTTAACATAGACGAGACACTTCATGTGGCAGCGAATCGCTTATTCGTGAGATTTCACATTGTGTCCGCCAATGTGAAACCTCCTTTTCTAAATAACCAATTCGATCTTCACTTTTTGTTGATGGATTGGTTTTTGTGTAAAGTGCAGTGTTAGTGGTATCACTCCCAGATGGACTAAGTACGTCTTCACTCCCAATCTAAAAAAAAAAAACAACAAAACAATTATAGAAAACAAGAAACAATTGAGTTTGGTTTCTGAGTTTACAATCCAAGATATACCCTTGGATGTACGCTTTCCAACGGATCTCCGTCATTGTGGCCAAATCTTAATCAAACAAACAAAAAAACAATTTTTTAATAGTTATATATATTTCTTCCATTGAAATAAAGAATAATTAAATAAATATGAAATTAAAAAACTATTAATTATGTTTTGGTAATTAGAAATGTCAGACAGACTTTTGACAAACGAACAACAAAAAAAATATCTGTCAGTTTGAGCAAAAGAGTTTTTTAATCCACCACTCAGATGTATTCACGGATAGGAAAAAATGAGTAATTTAAGAACTCACCTCAAAAAAAAATTGCGGATGTTGAAGGCAAGGGGGGTACGAGTCGCGCCTCTATGTAATTATTTTCTCTATGCTCTTGACTCTGCAGGTAATATTTCAATGAGAAAAATGTAACATACATATAATCAATCGTACGTAAACATGCAAAGCAACAACTTTTACAAAAAATAAAATGTATAAAAGAGAAATTATTGTAAGATAAAGAGGAAAAGAAACGTAAGGTAAAAGACAAATAAAATATACAATCCAGAGTAATAACTGAATTTGTATGTAATATAAAAAAAATGTAGTAGGTAAAAAAGGAACAGAGAAATAGAGTTAAAGAGAATTATATATAACTAATGATGTTCTGATTCGCTTAACCTTCATCTTGGTGGTGGACTTCTTTTACAGTCGTCGTCGTTGCCTTGGCGGCAAGTGCATTCATAATTGCATTATTGTTTATCAGTAAGCTCTCTGAGTCTGCACTCTCCTTAACATAGATTAAGCCGGACCATGTGATCACGCTGAGTAATAACCCATTATATTTTAACCGCATTGCCTCTTTAAAATAAGATCGGTTTCTGGGTGTCATGCTCGAATGCAGATAGAATTGTTTTTGTTTTTGGCATTGTTTTTGACTTGCATTTTAACACCTATATCTTCCAAATTAAGTTGCCTTTGTTTGTTTTTATGAAAATTAGCAATGCATTTTAAAAACATGTTACGTTAATTCGGAGTGACAAATTTAAGAACGATGGGAGAATTGTGCAGAGTTGTTAATTCGCTGCTTGATTCTAAATGCAGCATTCAGGGAGAGGGGTCGCAGTCAATGGGTTTACATATACAGTTGAAGATCGATGAGATGTTTTCATTTTGATGTTCAGGTATGCCGAAGAGGACTGTGTCAGCGGAGATTTCTTTGCGTTCTTGTACGTCACATCTCCTTTGCAAGTCTGCTACTCATCATCTACGATCGTGACAGATTCTGGGCGTGTTTCTATTTTTATTATTCGATCTTTTAGAGCTTCGATATTGGTGTTGGCTTCGTTGATATAAGCAGATAGGCTGTCCTCTATGATATTGAGTCGTTGGAGGAAGTCAGTACGAAGGGCTTTGATTTCCTTTGTGATTGATTTACGATGTCATCCGTTATACCCTTAACCAAGTTGTCCATGTCTAAATCAGTGCTTTTTACTGTCGGAACTGGTATTGTGGTTAGATTTTGGTGTGTATTGTGTTTGTTGATTGCTTGGGAGTTCCAGAGCTCGAAGCGGCTGAGGTAAAGGGAATATCTATTTTTTGTTCTCCCAATTTTATTTGTTTCTTTGACTCGCTGATTTTCTCTTTGAATCCATACCGGATCGTACGCCACGGCTCATTATAAATAAAGCGGACACCAAGAGCGTAATATGGAATTTGAAAGGGAGCAAAAACTATAACAGATTGTCAATTAATAAAAAAAATGTTTGCAACAAAGAAAAGACGATTTCCATAAATTTTCCTTTATACTAATTATTTAAACTTTGATTATTGCAAATGATTTATGACTTAGAAGACAAATCTTTTAAATATCACTTTTCACGCTTAGAATTAGGTAGGTTATATTAATTCAAATAAAAATGTTTTTGCCGGACGAACTTTCTTGACGTCTATACGCGCTTAAACATTAAAGTCCTACAATAAAAAATGCAGTTACAAAATCTCTACTCAAGGGTGCATTTTCACTGAAGAAATAGTGCTCAAATGCTGACATAGGTCCAGAGCATAAGGCAACGTTGATGAAGATTTATAGTGATGAAGTCGTGCGTGTATTGTAATTACTTTGGAATCCTTCTATTGATAATTTTTCATTTAGCATTTTTAACTCATCCTTTACCAGTACTTGCCTAACAAAACCTATTATTCTTTCCCAGGTTGCAAGTTTATTTGATCCTTTGGGCTTCATTAATCCTGCCATAGTGAACGCAGTTATTTCTACGTCATCTCTGGACTAAAGGTTTTGACTGGGATGAAAGTTTACCTCAAGATCTTCATCATCAATGGTAGGCTTTTTATCAACAGATACAAAATTTACATAAACTAAGGATACCCAGGTTAGCACTAACTTCAAGAGCAAAAATACTATTGCATGGTTTTAGTGATGCAAGTATGAGATCTAATGGAGCTTGCATTTACTTTCGAAATGTATGTTCAGATGGAACTATAAACACTCAGCTGGTATGTGCTAAATCAAAGGTAGCACCAATACTGTGCGAATCCTTAGCACGACTGGAACTCTGTGGAGAATTATTGCTTGCAGAATTAATTCAAAGAGTTAAATTAGCTATTGACATTGACATTGAAACAACTTTTTGCTGGACTAACTCAACTATTGCGCTTTCATGGATAACATCTACGTCAAATCAATGGGGTATTTTGGTAGAATTTCTAAAACTCAACAGCTAACTAATCGTGAGTCATGTTTCTTCGAAGCTCAACTCTGCAGACATTATCTCTCGTGGGTGTCTCCCTGAAGAATTACTGCAAAACAAATGTTGGTTCAATGGTCCACAATTCTTGGAACTAGGAAGACACTTATGGCCTGGAGATTCGAATTTTAATTGGCTGCCCTGAACAGAAGGCACCATAAAATTTTGTTTTTCTGGCAAATCAATATAATCATGAAGTCACTGATCCTACTTTATAATGTAAATATTCGAATTCCTACTTTCGTTTAATTTTCGTATTTTGCTATGTTCGCTGTTGGAGGTCAAGATCAATTGACAGAACGAAAATGATATCATCATGAGAAATAGATGAAACGGAAAATGCTTGAATTTGGAACATACAAATGGTGTATTTTAAAAATGAAATAATGGTTCTTGCCCAAGGACGAGTAATAACCGAAAGCAATATGCTTAGACTTGGATTGTTTCTAGATAACAAGGAATACTTCGTGTATGAGGGCGTTTACGTAACTCTCCACTTAATTATGTTTCAAAACATTAAATTATACTTCCGCCTTTACCCCTTTGGACTAATTCAATTATAATGTACTATCATTTAAAATACCTTCATGTAGAAAAAAATTTTCGATAGTAGATGGCCTTCGGAACGTTGGAAAGGTGCTTAGATCTTGTTTAACATGTTTTCGTTTTAATCAGATATTATCAACTCAATTAATGGGAGACCTACCATCAGGCCAGATTACTCCTGCCAGGCCGTTTTCAACCACTGGGATTGATTTCTGCGGTCCAGTATACTCGTATCTAACACAACGAAGTCGAGGTCGCCCCCCAATTAAAGGATATGTATGCGTATTTGTATGCTTTGTAATCAAGGCAGTGATTTGGAACTAGTTCCTGACATGTCTACTGAAGCATTTTTGGCTACTCTAAGGCGATTTGTTGGACGCAGAGGTAATTGTTCTAAACTCTATTCTGACAATGGAACTAATTTTACAGGTGCCAAAAATGAACTTGAAAAAATTGGTCGCAATTCGGGTTCTGTTATCAATTATGAAGAAGTACAGCAATTTTGTCAAGGTCAAAGAATTGACTGGCACTTCATTCCACCCAGAGCTCCTCACTTGGACGGATATGGGCAGCAGTCCGTGTACCGAAGAGACTCATGCAAAAGACTTTTTTGACGGTTGGAAATCGTTCATTGATGAAATGACGGCACCTTTATGCCAAATTGAAGCCCTAATGAACTCCAGGCCATTTTTGCGAATGTAAAATGATCCTCAAGACATGGAAGTTCTCACGCACACTTTTTAGTAGGTGTTCTACTTAAAGACTTGTCTCAACCACAACTACATTGTAATTTTGACAGGTTGAGTCACTATCATCAAATTCAACACATGCGTGATCTCTTTTGGAAGCAATGGACAAGGGAATATCTACATATTCTTCAGTCAAAAAATTTTGGGAACACAAATTCACTTAATATAAAAATTGATGACATCGTACTGTTATGTGAGGACAAAAACACACCTTTACGATGGCCCATGGCAAGAATTGTTGACACTCACCCTGGACAAGATGGACAAGTGCGAGTGGTGTCCGTATTCGCAACAGATAATATTTTTAAGCAATCAATTCAAATGATTGCATTAATTCCACAAAAGTAATGTTTATCCGTTCTTGTTAACAATGTTAATTGAATCATTTAAAATAAGAATATTGTATTTTGGTCTAAAGATTAATCTATTTAAAACTTTGTTAATTAACGAATTACTTAAAATTTAATAAACTTTCAAGGCGGTTGGCATGTTCAACTCAGCGCATTTTTTAAACACTTATCATTTTTTAATTCCTACGGTTTGAATTTAATTCAACCTAATTTCACTTCTATTTTTGTTTCTGTTGATCAAGCAAATTCTTTTTTTAGTCAAGTTACTATGCACAGCTCACCCACTTGAGTAACGCCATTTTAATCAGCATATCTCATTTCATTTGTGCTACTTCGTAATGATATAAAGTAGCCACAATATTAAGTTAATTTTATGATTCTTAGAAATGAACTATAGAAGAACAACCGTGATCGTAAGCGGAATTATTGGCGTGGGAGTCGCCTGTACATTTAGCAATAAACTCATTTCGTGGTATAATCTACTCAACTCATTTGGCTTGTGGGATCTTTTTTAAGATCTTCAATTTTACTTGCCGTCCGATCTCAGTAGTACACAGATCTACTCAAAATAAGAATAAATAAATATTGTGAACAGGATTAAATTTTTGGTGTTTGCTTTTATTATAAAATTGGTTAAAAATAAAAACGGGTGCATAAACTAATGCACCGCTATCGTTTTATAAAATTCTTTGGTGCACTACAACGAGTGCTTAAATTAATGCATCCGCATTCGAACACCGGTTTTAATGATGGTGATTTGCAAACGCCATAATCGCCGAGCGAAATGGGTCAAGTTCCCCGTTCATTTCGAAGACTGAGCTGCAGTGCACAGACAGTCGACAGGAGTCGATAGTATATCTAACTTTGTACTACGACATTTGCCTCAGAAAGCAGTTGACATTTATACCATACTGTTTAACAATGCGCTAAATAATGCATATTATCCAGTGCGGTGGAAGACAGCTGTGATGCATAACTCCAATCCGGCGAGTCTCTGGTCGACAAGTTTTCTTCCGAGTATCAGCAAGGTATTTGAAAAGAACAAAAATTGAAAATGAAATAATGGGTAAAAAAAATTATAATAATAAAGTCACAAAACTAATTATTTCATAAAAATGAGAAGCTAGGAAAGTTAAGTAAAGTAAAGACATCAAAAATTTTAAAAAATTAACACATTATTATTAGGCTACATAGATATTAATAAGCAATAAAAAATATAATAAATAACAAAAAAAATAATTAAAAAAGTTAATAATAAATATACAAATTAACTGCATTAGAATGTCAGAAATAAATGATTCTAAATTCGCATTATTGAAACGAAAAAGCCAAATTTTCAAAAGTTTTATAAACAAACCAAATGGTGAAATTGATCTTATATATTGTGGAAGCTTGTTGAAAAAGCGAAAAGAGCTAATTGAATAAAAGTTCGGAAATGCAGTAGTACGAAAAAAGGTATCCGGTACATGTTCAAAGAGTTTCCTCGCAAACTATGACTAGATATTAAACGAAAATTACGATTACCAGACTTCATAAAGAAAGTTTTTAGCACCTAAAACAATACAAATGCCGCACCGGAAGGATCCTAAGGCCACAAAATAAAGGGAAACTCGGATGTCTACACGTTTTACGACAAATTTTTCTTAAAACGTATTTTTGCAAAACTAACAAAGGTTGAATTTTATTTAAGTATACACCACCCCAGCAAGCAATTCCATATTGCAGTTTGGATTGAAAAATTCCATAATAAATAGTTTTTAAAAGATCGGTTGAAACTATGTTACGCAAATAATAAAAATGTCGTAAGTGTGCATCGAAATAATGTCTCAAATTATTCGTGTGTTTGAAAAAGTTAATTCTAGGATCAATAGTGAGCCCTAAAAATTTAAATTCATCAACTTTTACAATCAAAAAGCACTTATAGCTGCAGTTTATGTTGTCAAAATAAGTAGGACAATTACCATGCAGACAATTACAACTCGGCAGCTTATATCTTTGACATTCAGGAGCATGAAAACAGGTGTTTACTTCAAAATTTTGTAAGGAAGACAAATTTAAAAACATAATTTTAGTTTTGGAGCTTATAACCAAATTATGATACCCAAACCAAATTCTCAATTACTCAAGATCAAAGTTAATATCCACAACCAGATTCAAGCTACTGTTTGAACCATACGAAAAACCAACATCGTCAGCAAATGCAGTAGGTATACCCCGAAAATCAAGTCCAAATAGTGAATTGATGCAAATCAGGAACAAAATTGGTCCCAAAACGGAACCTTGCTGTACAACTAAGCTTAGGAACTTAATTTCACTCCTTATCTCGTCCATTTTCACCCTCTGCGACCTATTCCAAAGATACGACCTAGAAAAGTTGAGCATAAAGCCACGAAAGCCAGCCTTTTCCAATTTACTCAACAGATAGATGTAATTAACCTTATCAAAAGCTTTGGTGATATCAATAAATAAACCAGCTGTATTGGAAAGATGGAAAGAATTAAAAAACTTTGTTTTAACTAAAAAAAATTAATATTCTAGTCTTAACAAGTTTTTCAAAAATTTTGCTGAAAACTGAAAGAACAGAAATAGGCCTATAATTGCATATACATATCATCAGCAGAACCTTTTTTAAAAAATGGTACGACATCAGCACATTTAAGGGCAGTTGGAAAAACCCCAGCAAAAATACATCGGTTAAAAATATAAGCTAAGACATCTACTACATAGTACCCAATTTTTTAAAGAATTATATTAGATACCATCAGCTCCACAAGAATGAGAATTTCTTAAACTACCAATAGTATAAAGTATTTCAAAAGAAGTTATGGGCTCAAGACAAAAAATATTAATTCGCAGTTGTTCAATACGTCTGCACACAGGCACACAAAGAGAACAATGAGTATTAGAGAGGCATGGTCGTAAATTGCTGGCAATATTGGAAAAAAAAACTATTAAAAGCATTAGCAATAGCGAGTTTGTCCGTTACATCGCAACCATTGATACAAATACTTTTAAGATTTTTTGAAACTGAAGGTTTATTTAATATGGTGTTAACGATTTTCCATTCATCCTTTAGATTTCCTTTTGCAGAATTGAATTAACAGCGATAATAATTATCCCGGCAAATCGGGATTTCTTTTTTGAGTTCAGTACAAAGTTTCATATATTTTCTTTTTGGAGTTAAATTGTTAGGATACTTAAACCATATTATTCTTAACATATTCTTACCTCTAACTTTATTTATTAAGTAATTAGAAATCCAAGGTTTAAGTTTTTTAACGACATTTTTCGGAGGCAACAACAAGGAGCAACTAAGAATGTGAGTAGTATAAATAAGCGGGTTCTGGATCAGCGGAGGCAGCGGAGGTTTGGTTTATACTGGTCGTATGGTGTTGCTATCAAAATAGTATCGCATGATGTTGCTTGAGAAGTGATTTCATGGTAATCGCCATGCTGCTTAAAGATCTAAGAGAAAATAATGTTTTTAATGTAGTATGAATCATATACTAGGGGCGTAAGAATTATTCAAGTTTTTTTTTTCGTTTTAAATTGTAGAAATCATATCTTGGATGACGCATAAATTATTTTTGAGGCTACACCAGCAGCAACGGTCACATGAAGTGATTAGGTATCGATGTTCGGGGTGTGATGCGAGGCGACGACGTGGGGCGAGGTTGTGGTGATTGAAGGTGTTGGGAAGTAAATTAAGAAAAGGAAAAAATTGGATGATAATGTGTGATGCTAACGTTTGGGATAAAATTAAAAAAAAAGTTGTTTGGGAAGTAAATTAAGAAAAGGAAAAAAATGTTTGGAATAATATAAGAAAAAGTTGAATAAATTACGTATGTGGTTAGGAGGTAGTGTGTCATTGAATATTATATAAATGTAGGGCAATGAACTGATTAGGTTGCAATGCGTGCTGGGCGGGTGCGATGCGGGCGGGTGCGATGCGTGGCAGCGGCGGCGGTGCAGATTGCTAGTACAACCAGAACACGAGATAGAATGTAAGCTGTATTAGAAATGGTGAGAGCATATCTTATATTTTTGCTAGCGAAAGAAAAAAAATGCTACGAAAGAAAAAATGATGATCGAACTGTGCATTTTTAATTTGCATTTATAATTGATTGGTTGGATCAACGTAGATTAGATTTCTACCTTCGTAGAGGCTGAGACAACAACCACAAGACCAACAACAACAACAACAGCAGCAACAACAACAACAACAACAACAAGAACAACAACAGAAACAACAACAACAACAGCAGCAACAACAACAACAAAATCTGTAAACAAAATTTTCAATGAAATAAAAATTTTTTTTTTTTTTTTAATTTTATTTAAAAAAATTTTGCAAATGTTTAAATATGAGTAGCTTAGCTCAACAATATATTGGCCAGCTTAATAATTATTTCGGGAGGAGGTTTAACATCAAACCCCCCCGAAATTGCTAGGTGGTATAAACCATCCACCAGCTTAGCTATTGCTATTAGGTGTTCTAATGATGTATCCTCACTCATCTGACTCCAAATAAAAGTCTGCAGACTTTGATGTTCCCAGCATATCTTCTCGAAATCTTCCAAGTATAATTTTATTAATTATAAAGAAGCCATTTTTGTAATCTTCCTTCTACAACTTGAAATTATGTTTTGGAGGAATACAAAATTTGTTGGTCTTTTTATACATTTTTTTTTCATTTAAACATAAACCTAAACCCCCTAAATATATATATGGTTTTCCATATAAGGAACAATTTTTTGATAACTATGAGGAAAAACACCAAGGAATGCGGTTTTTATTTTTTCGGACACTAATCATATTAGTCGGTTGAACTTAGGTTTTGTTTTTTTATTTTAACTGTGGGAATGATAAAGACTAAGGAATGTGATAATTCCAGAAATCCCTATCATATCAGTTGGTTGAATTTATGTTTTTTTTATTTTAACTGTGGGAATGATAAAGACTAAGGAATGTAATACCTAAATCCATATCATATTAGCGGTTTTTATTTTTCGGACGATAATCATATTAGTCGGTTGAATTTAGGTTTTTTTTTTTTATTTTTAATGTGGGAATGATAAAGACTAAGGAAATTTGTTGGTCTTTTTATACATTTTTTTTCATTTAAACATAAACCTAAACCCCCTAAATATGGTTTTCCATATAAGGAACAATTTTTTTGATAACTATGAGGAAAAACATTAAGGAATGCGGTTTTTATTTTTTCGGACACTAATCATATTATTCGGTTGAATTTAGGTTTATTTTTTTGTATTTTAACTGTGGGAATGATAAAGACTAAGGAATGTGATAATTCCAGAAATCCCTATCATATCAGTTGGTTGAATTTAGGTTTTTTTTTTTATTTTAACTGTGGGAATGATAAAGACTAATAACTATGTCATCTAATGGGTTTTCCAATAAGAGGTGTTATTTTGATATTCAAAGAAAAATGGCATTTTTGGAGATAAATGATCGGATGTTTATTTTATTATAAAGAGGAAGGTATGCCGTTAATAATGGAACACAACATCAGCCAAATGGCCGCCAAGACCACGCTTACAGGACCATATCCTTTTCATGAAATTTTCCATAATCAAATCGCAAAGTGGCTGCCTTATGTCCTCGATAGCCTCACGAATTTCATCTTTGAGGTCTTGAATCGATGCTGGGATGTTGGCGTAGACCTTATCTTTCAAGTGGCCCCAAAGGAAGAAGTCGCAAGGTGTTAAATCACAAGATCTCGGTGGCCAATTGTGATCACCTCTTCGAGAGATAACACGGTCCGGAAACTTTTCCCGTAAAAGATCGATGGTTTCATTGCTTGTGTGGCACGTAGCGCCGTCTTGTTGAAAGTAAACGTTGTCCAGATCAATACCATCCAATTCAGGCCATAAAAAATCATTAATCATCTCTCGATAGCGCAATCCATTGACCGTAACTGTTGCTCCAGCCTCATTTTCGAAAAAGTAAGGTCCAATGACCCCGCGGGGCCATAAACCGCACCAAACAGTCACGCGTTGAGGATGGAGAGGCTTTTCAACAATAACTCTTGGGTACTCCGAGCCCCAGATGCGACAGTTTTGCTTGTTGACGTAGCCTCCGAGGTGGAAATGGGCCTCATCACTCAAGATGATTTTTCGATGAAATTCCGGTTCATTTTCATTCATTTCAATCAGCACAGACACGACGTTGTTGATGATCAGCCGGCTTGAGTTCTTGTGTTAACTGAACTTTATAAGCCTTAAGACCCAAGTCTTTATGCAAAATACGGTGTAATGACGTTTGTGGAATGCCTAATTCCAAAGAACGACGAGGAATGGACAAACCTGGGTTTTCTTCAACACTTTGGGCTACAACAGCAATATTCTCAGTTGTTCTTGAGCGACGTGCACGGGTTTTATTCTTCACATCACTAAATTGTCCCAACAGCTCGAATTTGTCCACCAATTTCTGTATTGCGGTCCGACAAGGTGCTTCACGACGACCCAAAAATGTTTTAGTTTTACGAACCGTCTCTGCCAAATTTTCACCATTTTTATAGTGAATTTTAATAATTTCAATGCGTTGTTGAAGCGTGTATCGTTCCATTTTTATTAATAGCGTAGTTTCTACTTGTCAAATGTCAAAAAATGACAGCTTCAAAAGTGACAGCTACCGAAATAGCGGGCTATTCAAAATAACACCTCTTATTGGAAAACCCGCTATAATTAGAATTTGTGGTTAGACATGAGAAACTTAAAGAAATCCATTTCATTTACATTGTTACTAGAATGCTAAAATTGTATAAATAGACTGTATTTTTCTTTTAATTTTCATTATAGTCTTACTTGTTAATCTAGTATTATACTTCTTGACTCAAACGTTAAAACTAAAAAAGAATAAAATGGAGATTTTGAGTGTAACGTATGCTGTGTTAAATTTACACGAAAGGACAATCTGAATAGACATATAAGAGCTGCACATGGTAATAAAATTAAATGTCCTCAGTGTGACAAAACATATACACGAAAGGATTCAATGTTGGAGCACTTCCACAAGGAGCATATTAACGTCTCCTGTCAAGAGCGAGTAATTGATCAATCAACTAGCAGCAAGAGAAAACTTCCAAAAGACATGAATGATTCCATGTCCCAACCTCATTCATCATCGAAAAAACGTATATGTGAAAACTGCGAAATAGATGTGCTAGTATCTGGATGGGGTCATCACCTTAGAACTAATGAGCATAAGAGAAAGAGCAAAGTTCCAGTCAACAATACTCGTTTTAACAGAATAAGACATTGTTTTGAAGGTAAAGTGGAAACCTATTCCTTAGAAAATACCGATGAAGGGCTTATAGACAATACCAAATTTTTAAATAGCTGCATACTTGATATAATTAAATTACTTGAATACTCGTTTGAAACCAAAGAGGGTATAAAATTCAGCATTGAACTATTAGCAGAGTTCATAAAATTTATATCAACACAAGGAGAATCAGAAAAAAGTGAAATAAGCATAAAATCGTTTAAATGTTCAATGCAAATAGCTTTACAAAATGATGATTTGAAAGATATAATTAAAAATATGTTTAAAACAATTGAAGTTAAAAGTGAAGAGTTTCAGGAGAGAGATTCAGGATGGACGCTATTGTGTATTAAACATATTGAAGTTAATATTAATGAGTATAAACCCTTCAGAGGCTCGAGTTACATAAGCCTACCAAAAAGCATTAAGCTGAAAGAAGCCTGTGTATGTCCAAAATAATGATGAATTCTGTTTTAAATGGGCAGTTATATCAGCTCTTTACCCCATAGATACAAATACAAATAGACCAAGCAGTTACCACATTGAAAAAATTCGAGGTGATGTGATAAGTTTAATGAGTGGAATTCAAATTGACTTTACAAATTTAGAGTTCCCTTTGAAACTTAAAGACATATCGATCTTTGAGGCACTCAATCCCACAATTAGTATAAATGTTTTTGGAGTAGAAAATGGATCGGGAGAAAGTTATAGAGTTATCGGTCCATATTTCAACTCTCAACACAAAAGGCAACAACATATTAATTTATTGCTAATACAAGAAGGGGATTGTCGTCATTTTGTTTGGATAAAAAATATGTCTAGATTAATAGGAGCACAACTGAGTCATAGCAAACGACCAGTGAGAATATGTAATTCATGTCTACAAACTTTCAACACAGATGAAGCATTTGAGAATCATGAAAATGAATGCAATAAAACTGTGACAACACTACCAGATGCTCCAGATAATATACTACAGTTTGAACATCAACATAGATCACTAGAAGTGCCATTTGCCACCTATGCAGATTTTGAATGCATGCTGGTGAATATCGATAGCTGTCAACCTGATCCATCAAACCCGTCAACTACATCTATTAAGAAACATGTTCCAATGGCTGTATCCTATTTTATCAAATGCACATTTAATACATCTTTGAATAAACTTTTCAAATACACCGGTAAGTAAAAATTATTCTTAAAACCTCATTTCATATGTAATATATAAATTGTCTGGTAATATAATATAATTATTTTTTTTGTTTTTTATTCTAGGTGAAAACTGTACACAAGTTTTTATAGCGAACTTACATGAAGACTGTCAAAACATTTATAAAAATCATTTGGGAAAGAAAATCCCGATGACTATGACACCTCAGGATGAAATTAAATTTCAACAAGCAACAATATGTCATATCTGTAAGAAACCAGTGTGGGGAAGTCTAAAGGTTCGGGATCATGACCATCTAACTGGAAAATTCATAGCGGCTGCACATTCCAAATGTAATTTAAATTATAAGATACCTAAATTTATTCCTATTTTTTTCCATAACTTAACCGGATATGACTCACATTTATTCATAAAAGAGCTGGGTAATATATATAAAGGGCTTATAAATATTATTCCTCTCAACAAAGACAAATATATATCAATTTCATCAAAACTTAATAAATAGTAAGCAAGGAGAGTTTTTAGAATTACGATTCTTAGACTCATTTAGATTTCTACCTTCGAGTATTGATAGTATAGCAAAAACATTAGATAAAAAAACAGATTTTAAAATTTTAACATCATTTTTCAAAGATGATGAATCTTTTCAACTAATGACTCGTAAGGGTGTTTTCTGCTATGACTATTTAGACTCTATAGACAAATTAAGTGAGACAGAGCTCCCTCCAATAGAATCTTTTAGAAATTCTTTGATTGAAGAAGATTGCAACCAAGATGACTATAATCACGCTGTAAAAGTTTGGTCACATTTTAAATGTAACAGTTTAAGAGAATATTTAGAACACTATTTGAAAACAGATGTTTTAATTTTAGCAGACATTTTCGAAAAATTCAGAATTGATTCTAGAACAATTTACGGTCTAGACCTCTGTCACTATTATACATTACCAGGTTTTTCGTGGGATGCTATGTAGAAAGAAACAGGTGTAAAACTTGAACTTTTAACTGACATAAACATGTATAACTTTTTCGCTAAAGGTATAAGAGGAGGTTTGACACAGTGTAGCTTACGACATTTTAAAGCAAATAATAAATATATGTCTGATTATGATTCAAGTAAGCCATCTGATTATTTAATGTATTTGGATGCTAATAATCTTTACGGTTGGGCAATGTCTGACTATCTACCACATTCAGACTTTAAATGGGTTGAACCTCCAGATAATTTAGATGGGATTAAAGAATGGTTAATTTCAAATATAAACATTGGTTATGTTTTAGAAGTTGATCTCGAATATCCTATAGAAATACATGATGATCATAACGATCTTCCTTTCTGTCCCTCAAATATTTCATTGTCTAACAAATCAGATAAAAAATTAATTGCTGATTTAAATAATAAGATAAATTATATAATACATTACAAAAGTTTAATTCAGTGCCTTGAAAATGGTTTAGTGCTGAAGAAAATTCATAGAGTGATGCAATTCAAACAATCTAAATGGTTGAAAAAATATATTGATTTAAACAATGAACTTAGAAAAAAAGTAACTACAAAGTTTGAAAAGGATCAACGTAAACTCTGTAATAATGCTGTATTTGGAAAAACTATGGAGAATGTAGACAAACGAAAAGATGTTCGAATTGTTGATTCAGTAGAAAGCAGAGGTAGACATCTTGGTAGTCGTGCTCTTAACGCTAAACCTAATTTTCATAGCATTTTAGAATTTTCCGAAACTATGGCTGCTATTCAGTTAAAACGAATTTACTGTGTCTATAATAAGCCTATATACTTGGGTTTTTGTGTATTAGAGATTTCAAAGTATAAAATGTATGACTTTCATTATGCTTATATGAAACCAAAATTTACTAAGAACCTACAACTGGCTTATATGGATACTGACTCATTTATTTATCAAATACGAACTGATGACTTTTACAGCGATATTAAGAGTGATATAATTAAAATGTTTGATACTTCAGATTACCCCTACATAACCCCTATGATATTGCTCAGCTCAATGTGAAAAAATTAGGTTATATGAAGGATGAGAATAATGGAAGAATAATGAAGGAATTTATTGGGTTAAGAGCTAAAATGTATAGTATTGATATTGTAGATGCATCTGTGATAAAAAAGCAAAAGGTGTTAAATCAGCAGCTGTAAAAAAATTATCTTTGCAAAATTATAGAGATTGTTTGCTACATAAGCGTAACTTTTATAGTAAAATGTTAAACTTTAGATCTAGACAGCATACTATATATACTGAATGTATCAATAAATTAAGTTTAAGCTGTGCGGACGACAAAAGATTTATATGTAGTGATAATATCAATACACTAGCTTGGGGTCATTATAGAATAGCTTTTGAAAATGATATGTAAATATAAAAAAATTATAATAAAAAGAAAAAGTATCAAGTATTATACAAAATTGTTTTATTGAACTATTAATTATAATTCTTAGCATCACTAATAAATTTACTTAAGAGATAAACATTTTGAAGTGCACATATTTTTCCATGATATCCACATTTGGAAGTCATATTTGGATACATTGTTTTAAGTTCTTTTAAATTTGAACATCTGCAATAGGTATCTTCTTCGAGGTTAATGACTTCTACGTTTTCATTATTGAGTAAGGATTGTAGCCATTGTTTCTTTTCAGTACCCTTAACGTAAACAACACCACTTTGAAGTTTTTCTCGAAGAAATATCTTTACTTGAGAAAGATGTGCAAATCCTCCATTCCAGGTTAATCGGTGATAATTTTGATACAACCAATTAACTTGTCTTCTAAGTGAATCTGATGCAAGGGTTAAATTAAATGGTGGGCTAACAATAAAGTGATGATGATGCTCATTATGTAATACAGCTACTTCCTTCAGAATGAACCGATTGCTGTTTAAATCACCAAATCCTTGAATGTCTACAAAGTGTATATTCATTTTTTAGATGTCTCTTTCTACTAACAAATTATCATATAAGTACATTCAATTTAAGTAAGTTTGTTAACTTCTCCTGTTAATGGATTGTACTCAATTATACGATCATGAAGTATCATACAATACATAGTTGTTAAAGCAGGAATCGGAGTTAATGTTTTAAGCTCAATTCTTACATCCACAGGACCTGTTTTAATTGTTTCATTTTGACGTGAACAGTCGATAACCATAATTGGAGCAATATCCAAGAATCGGAGTTAATGTTTTAAGCTCAATTCTTACATCCACAGGACCTGTTTTAATTGTTTCATTTTGACGTGAACAGTCGATAACCATAATTGGGGCAATATCCTTAAAATCCGTCCTTGATAAAAGAGGACTCGCTTGTTTCTGATAGTATGAATGTTGAAATTTGCTATACATATCATAGAGAACGGCATATCGATCTAGTTTATATTTAATGTTTAAATCCTCTCAGGGATAAGATTCAGAATTTAAATGAACTTTTACATTGCTAACATCGCAATTATCAAATTTGCTAGCATCTTTTATTTCGTTGATTTTTTCTATCAGTTTGTAGAGCAATGATGATATATCTAGGCTTCTCAAGTTGACTTGAAGTTTTCACCGTCCATATATGATCAGTAGTGGTTAATAGTGTTGGATATTCATACATTCCCCAATTACGAAAATGAATTTGAATAGGTTTTAATTGAATTTGCTTCAATAAGTTAAGTTTATTTGAACCAGATAGAGTTATGTGTGGAACTCTCCATTGCAATTTAAAAATTGATAGTTTTAATTCTTCATTATCTTTGGAAAAATAAGCATTCTCATTAGATCGAGCGCGAATTAAAACTAGTTCATGTCTCGCATTTGCTATAATCTTTTTATAATCTTCAGCAAACCCCAATAGATTTTTCAATGGCAAACAAAAATTAAAAATGCCTAACGCTGGAGAAATACTAGTGTTTTCACTCCATGATCCATTTTCTAAGCTTTTACTTTCATTTTCATTTAAAGATATATAATTTTTCAAGGTTGATGTGATTCCAACGTTTTTATTGTTTTCAATGTCTACACCATTTAATTCATAATGTATTTCCTCAAATAGAAAAGCTATTGCATTATTAATTAATTTTCCTGTTGAAACAGTTCCATCTTCTTTAGTTAGACCTCCTTCTATATAAATGTAACTTTCACAGGGTAGTATACATAAATCCTGTTGTTGTATGGGTATGCGTATTTCATCACTTGGATTGAATGACTGAAGAAATGGTGAATAGCTGTGGTGTTAAAACTTAGATATACTATTATCATAGTTTGCTCCATGAGTAATATCCAATATATCATTCATTTTTTTATTTTAGTTTAAATCCTAGGAAAGAAGATAAGATTTATTTTCAGGAGATAACTTATGTGTTGTCAGTTTTGATGTTCGAGTAGAACTACTTGAATGAGTAGTATTGATATCTGTTAAATAATTATTATTATATATTAACATTCTTTCGATTTGGAGTTAAATGTAATCGTGCTGTTATTCTTTCTCCTCTAAAATTTATTAGATCACCGTCCTGGTCCACAAGTTTTAAAGTTATAGTACTTACTCGTTTAACATTCACTGGTAAATAGATAACATTTTTTGGAACCTCTATGATTTTATAGCCTGATCCTGCTTCTGGTGAAAATTCATGAATTGTATGCACAGGAGTGTTATTAAAATAAGAACCAGTAATGATGTTACACTCGATTCGTATTACATTTACTTTGCTTATATCTATGGTTAAGTCAGATGAGTGAGTCTCCCCAGCGTTGAGAACACGTTTACTGAAGTCTAATAATTTTCCAATAGTTCTATCCTTATTGAAATAAATTGTCTCATTAGATTCAATATCACATTCCATTGTGTTATTATTTGCTTGCATTGTAACATTAACGACAGAATTTTTTGTAAATAATACTTCTGATATATATGAAGCAATTGCATCAATTTCATACGAGCCTGTAGGGATTTCGATTTTAAACTCTCCAACATGAAACAGATTATTATTCTCATCAACATTTGGTGTAGAGTTATAAGTCTGAAAATCAACCAATCCACAAACATAGCCTTGATCTAAATTTAAAGGTGGAAAATATTCAGCTGATAGAATAGAGGTACAACCGCTTAGTGTAAGTGACATCGCCATGGTGATAAATAATACAATGAAACCATATATATAAAAATCTTTATTTATTTAATTGAAAATAACAATCATATAAAAATCTCAAACATAAATGACCACAATTAAATGAGTTATAGTTTTGATATTTTGTATAATTATAATTAATTTTTTCGCCTAAAAAGTTAATAATTTCAATAGGAGGTTGAAGATTTCCAAACTATCAAAATATTCAATATAATTATCTTTTTTATTGTACGCTACCCAATGTATACCGGGACCATTTGAGGAATCTAGATTTACAATTCCATACTCATTTTTCCAAGGTTTTCTTTTTGGTAAATTATCTCTCATGAAAACTCCTCGAAAATTTGGAATTAATTTCTTTGTGAAATTTCTCAAATCTATTTTATTTAATGCACGATTGGGTAGTGAGCTCAGAAGTTTTTTGACTGTGGATTTAAATAAAGTCCAAGCCCTTTCCTAAAAGGTTTAAGGTATAGACCCTGACTTACTGCAGTGGATTCTATTTGTTGATTATGACGTTTTTTCTCCTCTAAATCTTTTTTAGCAATGCTAATATCATTGACAGCCTTTGTTACTCCTGCACGTCCTCCTGTTGAGGCCCCAAGAGCTGAAAGTCCAGCAAACAAGGGTACAAGAAATGGAATTACACCACCAATTTTCGGTACAGAAATAACTCAAGGTGTCTTAATGTTATTACTGTTTTTTCTAACTGTTTTCTTAGCAGATGATATGGCTATTTTGATAGCTTTTTCCAGATTAATTGGCTTTCTATGTTTAATATTATTTCCAATAACTTTCATTACTTTTCTAAAAGAAAGCGGTTTAGTCTTATTATATGTTTTAATCTTTTTATTTTTAGCCATTTTATCCTTAGCCTTTTTATCTACATTCTTAGAACAACCCATTCAAAATTTTGTTTTTGTTTTTGTCTTCATGATATTGGTAACCAATAGCGCATTTGCTCGCTCAGCTATACTAGCGTCTTTAGATTTAACTCGCTGCCAAGCTTTTTCGGTTAATATCTTATCGGCGATGTGTCGATCAGCTTTATTTTTAAATTTTGAATAAGATATATCGTGCTGTTTGCATGCTTGATAAAGTAAATTAACCCCCGGATTTCCTTGAGCTAAACGTTTTTCAAGTTTTGTTCCTGGTCCACAATATTGATAGCCTGGTAAATGTAGTTCAATAGGAAGTTTGTTTATTACAGAATTTAATAAACCTTCTCCTTTCACAATGTTTTGTCGAGTGATAGACTTTTTCGAATAATCGATCATTTTATATAATAATCTTTACGTTAGAATGGTTTAAAGCAAAATGATACTTTTGAATATAAACTTTGAATTTATAGGAAATCATTTAGTTTTTATGACAATGCGATTCGTTAAACAACAGTATCAGCTACCAGTAACAAATATGGAGTTGTCCAAAAATATTGAAAGAAAAAAACATGGTAAACTATTCCCTAATAGTATACGAGGTTTAATTACGGGTCCCTCAAACTGTGGAAAAACTAACGTTATGATGAGTTTGTTGCAACATCCCAATGGATTAAAATTTGAAAATATTTATATATATTCTAAATCTCTACATCAACCAAAGTATGAGTTTTTACGAAAAGCTATAAAACCTATAAAAAATATGGGTTTCTTCACTTTTGCCAATAACAGTGATGTTATTCCACCCGAAGAGGCTAAACCGAATTCTATATTTATTTTTGACGACATTGCCTGTGAAAAACAAGACACAGTTCGAGTATACTTTAGTATGGGGCGGCATCATCATATTGATAGTTTTTACTTATGTCAAACTTATACAAGAATACCCAAACACTTAATTCGAGATAACGCAAATTTCCTCATTATCTTCAAACAGGATGATATGAACCTTAAACATATATATAATGATCATATTAATTCAGATACATTTAATACATTCCAAAATGTCTGTGCAGAATGTTGGAATACAAATTATGGATTTATGGTAATTGATAAGGATAGTCCTTTGAATGAAGGTCGTTATAGAAAAGGCTTTGACTGTTTTCTTCAGTTATAAAGCAGATAACATTTTCAATTTCACATCATATGTATAGTAATGTTCTATGAGAACAGTACAGAGCAGTTCAGTGAGCAGATAATAGCAGTAAACAGCAGTTCAGATCAGTTTGAGACTCAGTATTCATCAGTTAAGATCAGTTATCTTAATATCAAATTCAGTTTAAGACCTTTTGAACGCTTCTTTCATCAACTACGAAATTTATTAACAACCTGCCTCTATAAGAAAAAATAAATCTTACATGATGATGAATATAGATGTAAAACTAACAAAAGAACTAATTAGAACTACAGATGCTCTACGAAAGAAATATAAAGCTCTTAAGACAGGTAGAGAAGCTTACGAAACTCAAATTGAGGAAACTTTTAAACCACTTACAAAACCCCTAAACGAGCTGGTTAAAAAAACAAATAGTACACAAGATAAAAATAATCTTAGTGGAATCCCTTCAAAGAAAATAAAAGTCAATTCGGAACAACTTCACCATCCTGATGAATTCACCACCCCCAAGTCTTCTATTGATGACTCACCAAATTTTACTGATGATAAGGATAATAGTAGAAATACACCAAAAAGAACAAAGAAACGCTCAAACTATCAAATTAATCATCATCGTAACTTTGTGGAGCAATTATCAAAAGAAGAATTTCATGACACACCTAAAAAATATGTGGATTTATTTATAAATAATTCCAACACTCTTGATAAAACATATGGTATACATTCAAAAGATTAAAAGTGGTATATAGGTAATGCTGAGTTTAATATTCTCGGAAACGATATTGAAATTAGAGATAAAACCTTTGAGGGTACAAATGGATTATATGAGCTTATATTTAAGAAAAACCCTAATAAAAATATTTATACAGATGAAGATTTAAAAAACTATAAGATCATACTATCTCTCACCAATGCACATAGAATTGATCATAATTCTCAAAAACAAGTACATGGTAATCGAGGATATAAGTATAAGAACATTATAAGTAAATTATTTGGAGTAACAAAAAATACTTCTAATAATTCATTATCTTCATCCATACAAACACCAACCGGAAGTGGTTTATTACAGCTATCAAAATTGAAAAAAGACTATATATTTTGGGATAATCCCAATGAACTTGTAGATCGAATAAGACTTCTAATTGCTTCACAACAAGCTGGAAATAATAATCACTCTAACGAAATTATTTCAATCATTGAAGAACTTAAAGAAGCTAATATTATCGAATAAAAAAAAAGAAAAGATGAGTGTTGATAAATTTTGTTCACAAATAGAGCCCTACTCAGAGGACCAAGAGGAAAACAAGGGGAACAGGGTCCAATAGGTGTACAGGGAGAGCGAGGCTTACCAGGACCAGCCGGTGAGGGTTTTTTTAAAAACAGAAGGCGGTGATTACGATATAAGCTTTAAACGATTAACCAATATTCACATTCCCGAAGAAGAGGGGGACGCCGCCACCAAAAAATATGTTGATGAAGTATACGAACGAATTAGAAAATACATTGATAATGAAGTTGTTGAAAAATTTGATAAGCTATTGACGGAGAAGACTGAACATCAATATTTAAATAATCAACCATTATCAAAGCTTTAGTCTTTAACTTAACTCTGCAGTGTGACAACACATTTTTTCATTCATTATGTCTAACATAGATTATACATTAATTCTTGATGAAATTTTACAATTTTTGAAAACTAATCAACATCAATTATTGGAAGAACATTATCAGGAGATTTTAAATAGTATAATCTTCTTTAAAGGATTCATGAATGTATCCACTACAATTTCACAGCATGGATGCCATTTTAATAAATGCTCGTGGTCTTCAAACCTATGTCAAGATGGACCAGATACATGTGCATGCTACATGCTTGAAAATAGAATGTTGAGAATTAAAAAATTAATGGCTCTATACAAAAGATTAAAATAGTGAAAGCAAACCTTATAATTATTATATTAAATATCTTAAATAAATAAACATATATATGGATAAAAAGAATAAACACATTGTTGTTTTATCATTCAATAAAAAAGATGAGTCAAAGAAACGTTGTTGAAGAACTACATAAACCTGCTCGAAGGAATTTTCCAAAAAGACGAGTTATTATTAAGGGCTTAGATTATTTATGGCAAGCTGATCTTGTTGAGATGATTGTATATTCACCTGAAAATGATAATTATCGATATCTTCTCACAGTTATTGACACATTTTCAAAATTTGTTTGGACGGTTCCTATTAAAAATAAAACAGGAATGAATGTCACTCTGGCTATGAGGGATATACTAAATAAAGGTCGTCACCCAAAAAATTTACAAACAGATGATGGAAAAGAATTTTTTAATTCATCTTTTCAAAAACTTATGAAACAATTTAAAATCAAGCACTATTCTACATTTAGTGTTCTTAAAGCTTCGATTGTTGAACGATTTAATCGCACTTTGAAGACATATATGTGGAAAGAATACAGTTTGAATAGATCATATCGTTGGATTGATATTATAGAACAGCTGACAAACACCATCTCAAGTTAATACTACAAACGAAAAAATATTACTATCCAAAATTTATAATAATGTTAAAATTAATATTACTCCAAAATTTAAAATTGGGGATTCAGTCAGAATTAGTAAATATAAACATATATTTGATAAAGGATACAAACCAAATTGGACTACTGAAATATTTAAGATAATCAAAGTACAGCATACAAATCCAATAACATACCTATTGGAAGACTATCAAGGGCATCCTATTAAAGGAGGATTTTACGAACTCGAACTACAAAAAACTAAGTTCCCCGATACATATCTAATCGAGAAAGTGCTTCAAAGAAAAAAAGATAAAATATTTGTGAAATGGCTTGGTTTCTCATCAGATCACAACTCTTGGATACCTATTCCCAAAGACAATAAATAAAACATATCTTTTATAATTTTTGTTTGAAAATAAAACTTTATTGATAAGTAAATTTATATATGTTTTCTTTTTCTTAAGAGATATTCATTTGGTATGTTTGCTTCATTGTTTTGAAATTCAGCAATTCAATATCAGATTTATATTCAATAAAGAAAAACCATAATACAAAGAAGAGAAGATAAAGAAAGCTATAAGAATAAATGAAAAAAACAATTTTCAATGTTGAAATTATTTTATTACTCTTTTTCTTTTTTTCTAAAAACATTGACGTTTTTGTGAGAAGACAAAAATGTCATCATCATCTTCTTCATCTTGTTGAGTAATTACAGCTGATTTTCTCTTACTAGAACATTCAGCCTGTTGTGGTGCAAGGAACTCAACTCTATCATCTTCCACCATAATCCTCACTCCCGTAGGTGGAAGGAATTTAACTCCGTCGTGTCCTTTCATAATCCGCATTCCCCCCAATTTTTGGATTTCTTCCATATTTAGATTATTAAACCTCTCACTTAAGAATATTTTATAGTTCTCAATTTCTATGAGGACTCTTGGACCGAACTTTGTATTACACACTTTAGCTTCTAAAATTGTTTCCGGTGTTGATCCTAAGTCCTTCAAAGGGAGCAGAGGTTTTTCACAGATATATTTATTAATTTTTTGTAGAAACGATTTAATTTTTTTTTTTTTAATAATTAGATACTGAAAGTTTAACAAGTAAGACTATAATGAAAATTAAAAGAAAAATACAGTCTATTTATACAATTTTATCATTCTAGTAACAATGTAAATGAAATGGATTTCTTTAAGTTTCTCATGTCTAACCACAAATTCTAATTATAGATGACATAGTTATTAGTCTTTATCATTCCCACAGTTAAAATAAAAAAAAAACCTAAATTCAACCAACTGATATGATAGGGATTTCTGGAATTATCACATTCCTTAGTCTTTATCATTCCCACAGTTAAAATAACAAAAAAAAACCTAAATTCAACCGACTAATATGATTAGTGTCCGAAAAAATAAAAACCGCATTTCTTAATGTTTTTACTCATTGTTATCAAAAAATTGTTCCTTATATGGAACACCATATTTAGGGGGTTTAGGTTTATGTTTAAATGAAAAAAACCTAAATTCAACCGACTAATATGATTAGTGTCCGAAAAAATAAAAACCGCTAATATGATATGGATTTAAGTATTACATTCCTTAGTCTTTATCATTCCCACAGTTAAAATAAAAAAACCTAAATTCAACCAACTGATATGATAGGGATTTCTGGAATTATCACATTCCTTAGTCATTATCATTCCCACAGTTAAAATAAAAAAAAAACAAAAAAAAAACCTAAATTCAACCGACTAATATGATTAGTGTCCGAAAAAATAAAAACCACATTCCTTGGTGTTTTTCCTCATAGTTATCAAAAAATTTTTCCTTATATGGAAAACCATATATATATTTAGGGGGTTTAGGTTTATGTTTAAATGAAAAAAAAATGTATAAAAAGACCAACAAATTTTGTATTCCTCCAAAACATAATTTCAAGTTGTAGAAGGAAGATTACAAAAATGGCTTCTTTATAATTAATAAAATTATACTTGGAAGATTTCGAGAAGATATGCTGGGAACATCAAAGTCTGCAGACTTTTATTTGGAGTCAGATGAGTGAGGATACATCATTAGAACACCTAATAGCAATAGCTAAGCTGGTGGATGGTTTATACCACCTAGCAATTTCGGGGGGGTTTGATGTTAAACCTCCTCCCGAAATAATTATTAAGCTGGCCAATATATTGTTGAGCTAAGCTACTCATATTTAAACATTTGCAAAATTTTTTTAAATAAAATTAAAAAAAAAAAAAAATATTTTTATTTTGTATTTCATTGGAAATTTTGTTTACAGATTTTGTTGTTGTTGTTGCTGCTGTTGTTGTTGTTGTTGCTGTTGGTGTTGTTGTTGTTGTTGTTGCTGCTGTTGCTGTTGTTGTTGTTGGTCTTGTGGTTGTTGTCTCACCCTCTACGAAGGTAGAAATCTAATCTACGTTGATCCAACCAATCAATTATAAATGCAAATTAAAAATGCACAGTTCGATCATCATTTTTTCTTTCGTAGCATTTTTTTTTTCTTACTTACATTCTATCCCATGTTCTTGTTGTACTAGTAATCTGCGCCGCCGCCGCCGCCACGCATCGCACCCGCCTGCATTGCACCGGCCCAGCACGCATTGCAACCTAATCAGGTCATTGCCCTACATTTATATAATATTCAATGACACACTACCTCCTAACCACATACGTAATTTATTCAACTTTTTTTTTATATTATCCCAAACATTTTTTTTCCTTTTCTTAATTTACTTCCCAAACAACTTTTTTTATATTATCCCAAACGTTAGCGTCACACCTTATCATACAATTTTTTTCCTTTTCTTAATTTACTTCCCAACACCTTCAACCACCACAACCCCGCCCCGCGTCACACTCCACACAACGATACCTAATCACTTCATGTGACCGTTGCTGCTGGTGTAGCCCCAAAAATAATTTATGCGTCAACCAAGATATGATTTCTACAATTTAAAACGAAACAAAAACTTCAATAATTCTTAAGCCCCTAGTATATGATTCATACTACATAAAAAACATTATTTTCTCTTAGATCTTTAAACAACATGGCGATTACCATGAAATCACTTCTCAAGCAACATCATGCGATACTATTTTTGATAGCAAGACCATACGACCAGTATATACCAAACCTCCGGTGCCTCCGGTGATCCCGAACCCGCTTATTTATACTACTAATGTGATTTTTTTAACGTATTAATAAATAAATAAGAAGATGAAGCATCATCACAAGAATAAACGTTATCCCAAAACCATACAAAAGAGTATTTTTAAGCACGCAGAAATCTATTTTCAAAAAATTATTAGAAACCTGAGCGTTATTACAAGTTTTGGTTGTAGCAATATTTAGTTAAAGGTCTGTCATAGAATGATCAGTGATCTTCAAATTTAGCACACTACTTTCGCAGTCACAAACAGGGACATTACTAAAACATTGATTGAGGATACTAGACCATGCGATGCCAATAATATCAAATAACTCGAAACGATGTCATTATTATCCAAAATATTAAGATTAAAGTCCTCTAAAATAATTAAATTTTTTGAGATTTTCTTTTCTAAAAGACGAGAGAATTCATTTATAAAAAATTTAATATTAAATGAATGCAGCCTATAGACACATAAAAATACATAAATTTCACGATTTATTTCAATGGAAACCCTTAAAACATCTGCACATCCAAAAACCACGCATGTGGTAATTTTGAAATTATCTTTTTTTTTTGGGTGGCCGTGGCGCGATAGTTGCTCGCCTGTCAATCTCGTGGTCGCATGTCCGATTCATGCCGTTGTCTATGGCTTCTTATATTCCATTAAAAACCAATTCTTAAAATTGTCATAAAATAAGTTGCTGCTTTACTTATAACATGCTGTTTAGGCATAACACTAACAACATGTGATTGAGTAAACTAGCATACCCATAAAATATGATAACGGAAAAAATAAAATAATGTAAATTATAAGGGACATAAATAAATAAGACACGGTAATTCTCTCCGCATTAGTTCAGCCGCCATCCCTGGAGATAAATCTGAGACATCAACCAGCTATAGTATCAGAACATCGCGCCACACATCTTTCCTATCCTTCTTTCTCTTCTTGCCCGCGCTGTGTTACAAAACAACCAACACCACCTGAAGCGTAGTTCTCATTAGTATTGGCCATAAAATTAAAGCCAGGTATAAAGTAGTCGTCTTTTTCGAAACTATATATCCAAATTTCAGACACAAAAACAACATCAGGAATGTATACAAAAGATTCAATATGAGTAACAAATTCCGCAAAATTAGCTCTTAAACTTCTGACATTTTGGTGTACAATAAATATTTTGTTTGGCAAAGCTAAAATTACTGTGATCGGAGTTGGAAAAGTCATCTAACAAATAATTATAATCATTCATAGAAATGAAAAAAAAAAAAAGAAAAGCACTAAATAAGTGCAATATCATTAAATGATCTAATCGACATGATATTTCCACCCACAACCTTTCTCACTAATATTTGATTATTTTTAAACCTGACATATTTTACACCTTTCTGTTTAATTGTCTCTTTTGCTTTCATTTGTAGAGTCTGCGTATATTTTGTAAGAGAATCATTAATATAAATTCCCGTACCGGTATTTTTGTTGCTGCTGCTGCTGTTGTTGCCGCTGCTGCTACTGACGAGGCCACAAACATGTGTATTAAGGTTTTTTTTCTTAGCTTTAGTATTCATTATTCGCTGCTTAGTGGTTAGATCAGAGAATTGTACACAGATGATCGATTTCGATTTCGAAGGAGATGAATCATCATTGAATACACCCTTATCATGCACTTTCTTAACAAAACATTTCTGGAATTTGGTGTCAGGGAGGTCAATAGGCAGAGCTTTGTTGAAGATTTCCTTAGCCTTAGTTACAACGTTAGAATTGTTGACATCAGATATTCCTGCTATTTCAAAGTCATTGCTAAGAAGGTGCTGTAAGTGCCAATTAAATTTACTCTCCAGATTATTGACTTTTGATTTAAGTTCAGCATTTTCAGTTCGTAACTCATTAATTTGTTGTAAAAAGCGAAGATTAGTATTCTCTAAGCTTCTAAGCTTAAGATACACCATTTGTAGAGTACAAAGGTTCTCGCAGTTGGTGACGACCGTTGTTGAACCATTCTCTTTGTGATGAACTTGACAACTTCCCTCTAAGTCTTTGTAGCCATTGAACGAAGAGAGTGAGATATTGTTGTTGGGGTCATTATGTAAAGTTGAAAATCAACTTCCAGAAATCAGAAACTATTCTGTTTAGGACTCCGTTGTCTAGCGCCTCAAGGGATATGAGAAAGAACTGGCGCAAGCTGGTAATCGTAGGGCCACATGGGCATCCACTGGCGAGTAAAAGTGTAGTAAAGTACCTTGGCGTCTGGTTGGATCAGTACTTGTATTTCGAGACATATAAGTGCTGTTTTGGCCACGGCTAGGTGAGCCTTTGCTCTGACAAATCGACAGTTTTAAAGCAGACGTCTTGACATGACGCTGTGTTTCTGCATGCGTAAAAGAAATATACAAAAAAATGAAAAACCGAAAATGCTGCTGTGGCTGTTCTATTTTTTAAGTTGATTTAAGTAGTTTTAGGTATTTTTAGGTATCTTAAGTTTGTTTAAATTAGTATAAGTTAGTTATGTCTAGTTTTGATTATTTTGTCTAGCTTCAGGTAGTTTATAAGTAATAAAACAAAAATTATATGATACCAAGTGTTTTTTCAAAAAGTTTTTTAGGTCGAAAAGCATTAATTTTAAGAGATATAGTTTAGTTTAGAGCGCCCGTAATTTAGGCTAGTTTTATGAATTTTTGTCTAGCTTTAACATAGTTATAAGTTAATAATAAACAAAAATGAATAAAAAAACAAAACAATATTTTAAATATGCTATATCCAACAAGACTAGAATTCCTAATCATTAAATTGGAAATTTTTGGTTTTTGACCGTGGCCTGGCATTATTTATATAAGAAGGTTTTTTTAATAATACAAATTCTATATACTACTGAAATACATCAGCCAAATAGAAGACTTAGCACTATAATATTTGGACTTGGTGAATTATTGATTCGAAATAGCTTTTTACGGCCTTTAGTCCCAAAAAAATTGGCATTTCGTCCCGGCGATCTCAAATTAATCTGAATCAATAATTCAACAAGTCCATATATTATAGTGCTTAGTCTTCTACTTGGCTGATGTATTTCAGTAGTATATAGAATTTGTATTATTAAAAAAACCTTCTTCTTAATCTTAAAAAATAAAAAGTGAGTAATGAAATGACAATTTTAGGACAGTCTTGCTTACAAAAGTACTTTTGATGCAGGTCCGTTCCTTTTATTTACTTTTACCCAAACTTAAAATTTTCATAACGAAACAAATTTATAACAATTAATATTAATTGCCATTTCTTTAGTCGCTTTCAAAAAAAATCTTAACTACATAATGTTTGAAAAATAAAAAAGAAATACAAATTTTTTGGGGAGATTTTGCAAGAAAATTAAAACTATACTTATGCAAAACAATTTAAAAAAATAGAGTATAGAAAGTTAAAATCAAAATAAATGCATTGTTGCTGGCAAGAGAAGAGCAGACCATAGCGGATTTAGGGAAGGGTCATCATGGCTAAGGAACGGAATGGAGAAAAGATCGGATTGTAAAAGGAACCGGAAGTGGAAGAAACGGAGACAAAAATGAAAGCCTAGCCCCGGAGTCGCGGCCTGCTTGCGGTGCTCAGCTGAACTCGCCGAATGGGGGGCTCTTGCCCCTGAAACTAAACCTCACCAGCAGTCAAAAACACAAATCAGGCCAGTGAAACAAAAGAGGAATCGGGCGGACATTCATCACCCATCAGGGCACTGCCGCTGTTGAGGCAGCGCTGTCTTGTACGCACCCAACCGTGGGAATCCGGAGGTCTATAATGCATTCCCCCAAAAGTGAAGTGTTCCAGTTAAGTCATACCCGAATCTTCACCGTCTTCTATGGGCTGCCTTCGGCACCCCTAAAAAACTTTACTCCATTGAAATTTCTTTGCAGAAATCAATAACAAAAATCAATCATATTAGACCCCGCTTCAAAATAATTAATTATAAATTTTAGGAAACAAAATCATAAATATTTGAAGTAAAAAAAACAACGTGACACCAATCTGTTCCCTACCGCTCCTATAACTAAGTTTTAAAAGCACCCTTCCGGGCGCCATGTTACAAAAAAAAATAAACCGGAACTGAGAAAACGCGCGGTGTATCCTACCTGCATCAAACTTGCTAAAGGTAACAAGTCTCGTTTTCAAAATTACGGAAACGCTATATCACGTTCTAAACAAGGAAACCGATCGATAATCACTTACACTTTTATACTAATGGAATTTTGTTTAAAAAGGGAATATAATATAAATTATAAAGGAAAAATGACTTTAACACCTTAACTTAATTCAAGGACAAATACGACACAAATTCGCTATTTTGATTTTCCTTATAATTTTTTAAATTTTAGTATAAATTGATATATTTTGTTGTTTTCTTTTTTTTTAGTCAAACAAAAACCTGTTTTGCGGTTAAGTTCCCTTTGCTCACTTTCAATGCGGCGGGGAGGATTCCCTAACCCGTTTTGTGATGGAGCCAGAGGGTGCTCCAATGCACCATCAGAATGTCTAGACGGGGTCTAGGGTAGCACCTGTCTCCAATTCTCTTTACGTTTTGAGGTCGTTGAAATTCACCACTTCAGGCACCGGTAAAGACGTGGTCAAGCGACAGGACGTCACTTATATTCTCAAAGGTATTGGCCGAGTTATCGCTAGAGGTTCGCCAAACAAACGGAATATTACAATATGTCCCATCCAACTTTCCACAAAAAAATCATGCGGCGGCCCCACACTCCGCGGATATCTTGAGACCACCGATATTTATCTAAAAATAATGGTATTCCTACAGCCTCTTTGTAATACAAAAAAGTTCACTCACCAATTTGTTATTTTCCTATTGAATAAAAAAAAGTTGCTGTAAATGTTATCACCAATCCACAAAATGTATCTAATCTAAATTTACCGAGAAAATTACACCGTGAGGCATCGTATTATACTAACAAAATTCAATAAACGCACCAAAAATGGGTATAGTACTATATTCACTTTTTTTTCTATTTCATATGCGGGTGGGTTTACTGAACTGACAGACTTCTCTTTTGCTTTTGACTCCAGTAGGCCCGGCAAAGTTATCCTGAACTTCTGCCTATTTTTTGCAAAACTCAATTGGGTCTATTCGGCGAGATCTTTTATTCTGTTATTCTGCTATTCTGTTATGAATTTTCATACAAAAGTTTAAGCTGTCAAAAAATCTTTTATGAATTATAATTTTGGTATTCTGCATGCTAAATCTGCTATGAAATCTGTTAAGAAATCTGCTAATGAGCTGTCAAAACTTCGAAATTCTTAACAAATCTTTTACGAACTGCATTTTTGGTATTCAGCATGCCACAATCTGTTATGGAATCTTTTATGAATCATAACAGAATAAAAGACACATTTTGGTTACTTTTATCATAAAAGATTTAAATATATGTAGTAAAAACTTTTATTTCGTTAATGAATTGTTCTTAAAAGGAGACAGATGTAACAAAAAATAATTAAAATGCATAATAACAAACTCAAATATGTAAATAATTTGAAAACTAAATTATTTCAATACACTAAATCACAGAACACATTTGATGGATGAAACATAAGAAATTAGTCGCTTATCTTTCCGGTGTGCATTTTGTACAACCTTTTATAATGGATATATTAAATTCAGCAACTGTTATGGAAAAATTACAGAAAACAAAAATTTATCTTCGCGAAACAAAATACGATCATTCCACAGGTTAATTTATTGTTATTCATCAGTGCCAACTGCCGAGAATTTTTACTTACTACATCTGATAATTTGATAGCAGATTTTAGGTCTGTTCGTATAAATGTTTCTTTTTCGAAGTTCCATAACAGACTTTTATAAAAGATCGAACTCCTGTATACCAATTATAAAATATCTTTTATGGTGGAGATTTGTTATGCATCATAACCTAAAATTCATATCAGAATAACAGATGTGGCAGAATATTCCTAAATATCTTATTCGAAGATAAGGGTATCTGTCACCAACTGGAAGACGAGGCGAATAGAGAACCCATACCCACGCAGGCAGTAAAAGATTTCCTCCCTACACTAAAACGTCATCCGATCTTTAAACACCCTCGATCAATACATGAGAATATGCATGTGTCGTACATAATGTATCGTATACATAAACCCATGGATTGGTTAAGTTCGCTCTTGGAAGTTCGACTTTCCTTCCACTGATAGGCAATTTCAGAAAACTTTTAGTCCATAGACAACTTATCTGCAGATCCTCAACATAGTGGACTTACTAAGCTGGCTGAATTTATCCGCAAGTCACCACCTACTACATAGAGAAAATAATTACATAGAGGCGCGACTCGTTCCCCCTTGCCTTAAACATCCGCAAATTTTTTTTTAGGTGAGTAAGAGAAAACTCTCTTAATTTACTCATTTTTTCCTATCCGTGAATACATGTGAGTGGTGAATTAAAAAAACCATATTGCTCAAACTGACAGATAATTTTTTTTGTTTCTGGTTTGTCAAAAGTCTGTCTGACATTTCTAATTACCAAAACATAAATAATAGTTTTTTTTTCACATTTGGTAAGTTTTATTTCATATTTATTTAATTATTCTTTATTTCAATAAAAGAAATATATATAACTATAAAAAAAATTGTTTTTATGTTTGTTTGATAAAGATTTGGCCACAATGACGGAGATCCGATGGAAAGCGTACATCCAAAGGTATATCTTAGATTGGAAACTCAGAAACCAAACTCAATTGTTTCTTGTTTTCTATAATTGTTTTGTTGTTTTTTTTTTTTTAGATTGGGAGTGAAGACGTACTTAGTCCATCTGGGAGTGATAACACTAACCACTCCACTTTATACAAAAACCAATCCATCAACAAAAAGTGAAGATTTAATTGGTTATTTAGAAAAGGAGGCTTCACATTGGCGGACACAATGTGAAATCTCACTAATAAGCGATTCGCTGCCACATGAAGTTTCTCGTCTATGTAAAGAGAAAGAACAATACAATGAGCCATTAATAGTGGCGGGTAGTTGCTGTAGTACAGCAGGGACTGGATTGTCTGTGGTCGTATATATATTTTCTTAGATCCGTCGCATTAGAAAGCTTTTCTTGGAATCTATTCTTCGACAGGACATGTCTTGGTATAACACAAGCTCCGGAAACAATTTCCCCAGCAAAATGACACAGTAAGTAAACCTTTATTTTACAAGTGCAAATTCATATCTAATCGATGTTTTTCTTATAACCTTTCAGAGATCCCGATAAACTGAAAGAAGGAATCGCTGAGAAAGTAGCCATATTTTTTTTTTGGAAGAAATATATCGTCAGTGGCAATCTCATGAACGAGATCGATATGCACATGTTGACCGAAACACCTCGGTCTGTATCTGTAGTTTCTAAACAGAAAAATCTTGAAATCAGTACATACGCAAAGCTCTAATTTCCAAACTACTTGCTTGATTTCGATGATTGTAACTGTTCTGAGTGTAAATTAACCTTAGCTTCTAAATCCTTGCAATCATTTTATAATCAAACAATTATTTCGAAAAATTGCTATTTAAAAGTAGTTCTTTCGTGTTTTTAAAGACCGTTTTTTTTAAAAGTGAAGTTGATCAAACATTCCCGAAAATAAACAAACAATCATATACATGTATATATATATAAATACTGTATTAATGACAACACAAAATAATTAAAATTATTATTATTATTCATTACAAATAAGTTTGCTGCTCACAGAGATATATAGAACGTTAGGAAGAATAGAATAAGATCACATTTTTGCCAGTGTGTATCGTCATCGGTCTCATTGACTGCAGCAGATATTTCTCCATTGAACTGAATCAAACAACGCAAGGCACCATGCAAGCAGTTTCATAGAAATTGGATTCACACGCAGCAAATTTCCAACAAAAACTATCTGTAAAATAAAAATTTAAAAATCTGTAAATATTTAGAGAATTTGAAATCCGATTTTATGATTTTGGACTACCAATGGATGCTATGATAGATTTTTCAAGATTCGTAGTAGATTTTCGATTGCAATCCATCGCTGTGATAGGGCCGATTTATAAGTTTTAAATTTCGAATTTTCTTTAATATAACTAAACTTTAACGCTGTTACGAGAAGTATGTAGGTCCAATTATCATTAGGTAAGCTTAAAGCCGATGTAGGTAAGTTCTTAGTAAAATGAATAGAATTATTGTATGTTTCAGGAAATAGTTACTAGGTACCTACCTAAATATGTATATTTAAATCTATCTTATGGATTTTAATTCTGTAAATTGGGATGGTAAAATGTACCTACATTATATACGTATGTATATGGAGCCTAGGTATGTAAATATGTAGGTACATAATAATGTATAATAAAGGTGTTAGATGGTTATGGTTAGGTAGATCCATATATGCATATAAAAGTTTATATGATAGTTTTAATATACATAATATTCATTTTATTTTTAAAGATATATATTTATATAAATGTCGGAGAGTCCACCTAGTACATAATGTATGTAGGTTGGTACCTATTCAGTGACCTAGATATCAGAAGCTACTAACTTGATTTGCTTCTTGAACGTAATTTATTATTTTTGAAATGGAAATTAAAAGAATACTCAAATTTAATAAATAGTAATAGAAAATGAAAAAGAATGTTTTTTATGTGAATTATATGCCCTTTGTATCATAAATATTTTGCTTATGAAAAGATTATGCTGTTGAAAAGCAAGTTACTAGATTTCTTACTACAATTCTCCACTCTTTTCGTTCTCAATTTTATTGACCTGCACATTAATTGCTTGCGAAATTTTGACATTTCATTTTTTTTATAAAAAAAAAAGTCAAGCTCTTGTAATGCTTATTTGATTTTTCTTTGGCCTTGTGTTTTCACTAGTGTCTGGTTTTTCTGTGCATTTTCTGTATTAAATTATTCAAAATACATTCAATTCTAATTTTGTATCAAAACCAATTTCAAAATCGACTAAACTTAATCTGCAAAATGAAAATGGGAAGTTTTAAAGAAGCACACCCTTCACATATCTTATCGGCGAACAAGATATAGCGGATCTTTATTTGGAGTGCTTTTTATAACCAACTATCGACTTCTTTCATACCTAGTGCTAGTGCTTAGATTAAAAATAACCAATGTTCTTTTAAAATTAATTTATTTTAAGTGACTACTAAATAAAAATATTATAAACAAGATTCAGTAGTTTGTTCTGCAATTAACTGTCCATGTCACGATTTTTAAAATACATTTGTTACTCCGACTTTTAAATTCTATGCGACCTTTGACACCATATAAATAAAAAAAAACACTCACCATTTCTAACTACATACTTTCAACACATAAATTAACTGAATTGTCACAAAGAAAAAATCAAATCGACCGCGCGCTACTGGCAGTACGAATATGAATTTCTGACCTGGTCGGGACAAGATGTATCCATGCCAGAAGCCAAAGGTAAGCGGCCTTCCGCTGCACCAACGACAATTACGGAAATCATCGTTACCACAATAATGTTTGGTTGCAAAAAGGCCATCTTAAACGATACCCACCTCTATTTAGAAAGCCTGTTTCAAAGTGAACAGTGGAGTATATCTTTGGAACGGGTTGTCCAATAAAGGCGAGCGATATCTTTTTAGAATCAGCACTTCATTCTTTCAAAGGAAGCATCAACATTTTTACAAAGAAGTTGTATTACAAAAAATAACTCCAGGAATACGCATACATCATTCTAAATATGCGTATTTCAAGAGTGTTTTTTTGTAATAAGCCTTCTACCTAAAAACTTTTGATGCTGATTTTGAGAGTATCAAGAGTAGATTACAAAAAGGTATCAACCAAGTTTTTAGGATAACCCCTTCCAAAGATACACTCGAAAGTATTTTCAGATTATGTATTTCAAGGTGAACAGTGAATAGCTTTTAGACTATATCTTTGGAAAGGGTTGTCCAATAAAGGCGAGCGATATCTTTTTAGAATCAGCACTTCATACTGTCAAAGGAAGGATCAACATTTTTTACAAAGAAGTTGTATTAAAAAAAATAACTCCAGGAATACGCATACATCATTCTAAATATGCGTATTTCAAGAGTGTTTTTTTGTAATAAGCCTTCTACCTAAAAACTTTTGATGCTGATTTTGAGAGTATCAAGAGTAGATTACAAAAAGGTATTAACCAAGTTTTTAGGATAACCCCTTCCAAAGATACACTCGAAAGTATTTTCAGATTATGTATTTCAAGGTGAACAGTGAATAGCTTTTAAACTATATCTTTGGAAAGGGTTATCCAATAAAGGCGAGCGATATCTTTTTAGAATCAGCACTTCATACTTTCAAAGGAAGGATCAACATTTTTTACAAAGAAGTTGTATTAAAAAGAATAACTCCAGGAATACGCATACATCATTCTAAATATGCGTATTTCAAGAGTGTTTTTTTGTAATAAGCCTTCTACCTAAAAACTTTTGATGCTGATTTTGAGAGTATCAAGAGTAGATTACAAAAAGGTTTTAACCAAGTTTTTAGGATAACCCCTTCCAAAGATACACTCGAAAGTATTTTCAGATTATGTATTTCAAGGTGAACAGTGAATAGCTTTGGGACTATATCTTTGGAACGGGTTGTCCAATAAAGGCGACCGATATCTTTTTAGAATCAGCACTTCATACTTTCAAAGGAAGCATCAACATGTTTTACAAAGAAGTTGTATTAAAAAAAATAACTCCAGGAATACGCATTCATCATTCTAAATATGCGTATTTCAAGAGTGTTTTTTTGTAATAAGCCTTCTACCTAAAAACTTTTGATGCTGATTTTGAGAGTATCAAGAGTAGATTACAAAAAGGTATCACCCAAGTTTTTAGGCTAACCCGTTCCAAAGATACACTCGGAAGTATTTTCAGATTATGTATTTCAGATTATGTATTTTCGCATCAGCAGCGTACTAGGCTTTAATGGTTTTTTAACATTTGTATGGGAGGTGCCGTTTAATGAATTTGTCAAGATAATGATAATGTCAAAAAACTACCAAACGACGTATGGCAGCTACTACTAAAAATAACAATATGTAGGTAGCTAGTGTGAATCAAATACATCCAACCGTTTAGGCTGCAGACTCGAGGGCAGACAGACAAACGCAATTGAGGGAACACTTTTTTGGTGTTTTCTATGATCGTAAACGTAATGTCATGTTTGATTGTTAGATTTTTTTTTACGAATATATAGCTTGCCTTATAGTACCTATAATACATACATTATGAATTTTTAAGTTTTAAATATGTTTCGTTTAATTTAAAATACACCCACTCACTTTGTTCCTTGTATTGAAAGTTTAAAGATGTTGCTCTCCGACATAGAAAGTGTTGCAAGATTCTTTAAGCATGTAAACATTTTAATCAGGATACTAGATACTACCAATGTAAGTGACCAAAGGAAGACTGACTTGAGAAAGAAGCAGCAGTGTTTCAAATTAAGTATTAATTTGGAGCAGTACGATCGTTCCTTGCTATCCAAAGAAGCCAGGAACATTTCACGTTCATCTTCAAACACTATCTTTACTTGCAGACTATTTGCCTTTCAGATAAAATGTTCAACTTTTTCAATTTGTTTACTCAAAGTTGCATACAAATAGTTGATGCAGGAATCTGCGCTGGTCAAGGTGATGGATTTTAATTCAAAATTCAGTCTCAGATCAGCCTAGAGATTCAAATATTTTATAATAAAATCTAATTATAATCGAAACTACTCACCTGATCCGTAATTTGTCCGTTGAACTCTCAAGATGCATATCAATTGTATTTTGCATTTGGATGAACAGGAATTTATGAATAATTCCCATTTCTTTAGTAAAAACTCGTTGTTTTCACAAAATTCTAGAATTTTTTTTTCGAGTTGCGAAGACAAATATGTAGACTTTGTTGATGAAGAGTTTTGTGGCATAATGTAATTGAAGTTATAATTGTCACTCCTGCTAGAACTATGTAGATGATGAAGTGTGATTTTTGTTGTCTCAATAATTAACTATCAGTGGCACCGTCTTAATATTCGGATTAATTCTTGGCAATAGAATATCTACGTCAGGATCTTTGATTAAAACCGATGTAAGCATATGAGCTTCTTTTGTAGCATCTGTGAATGGTTGTGCCTTGTTTTTCCACTTCAATGTGTGCTCCAGGCACGAACTTCTGACTACGTGTAGCATAATCTGAGCTGGAAGGATTCACGTGACGGGGTTAAAATATTTATTGACTTGCGGGCGGCTCCTTTCACAGAATACCTATGTTGTCTCTGCCCTTTTTACCACCTGCAGCGAAGTTGGCTGAAATATAATAGAAAAAAATAATTTAATAGTAAAAAAGTTATGTAAACAACTAAAATAAATTATAAAAAATTATAATTAAGTTAAAGAAATAGTAAAATACATAATAAACAAATTGAAACCCGCTCACTTCTGATATTTGTTTTGAAATTTTAATTTCTTTTTTTTATTGGTTTGTGATCTGTCAAAATACTCACCTCGAATTGAGTAGACTGGTCTTTTCTTGTAGTGGAATTTAGGCACGTAGCATATTATGCTATGGTTTGCTTCTACTTTTTGATTGGATTTTCTTCATTTTGAACATGAAATTAATAAATATTGCTTAATTTGTAAACCAGAATCAACAAAAAGCTTTTATTAGTATGTTTTATGTTTGATTAAGGCCTTTAAAAATACAATTTAACTAAAAAGCAATTCTTTTTTCAATTTTTGAATTTAACGGATTTCAATTTTAAATATATAAGCTCACCATATCTACCAAAAGTGAGAATGCGCACTCCTCCGTTTCGATAAGCCTGTGTTGGTGTCTGCTGCATTTAAAATGCACGGGCAACTAACACATGCTTGTCGAAACGGAGGAAATCCCCTCAATTTAGCTTGTAGGGTGAATGAGAATAAACCCCCGAAGTCGTGCCTCTATGTTAGTTTTTCTATGACCTACTAGTAGAGTCTTAACCTATGCCTGTTTTTCTCACCACTTCTGTCACAATTTCTGAAATGTCCAGTAGAAGAAGCAACAGCACCTATCAAGCGGCGACATTTTCACCACTGACAGTTTCATCGAATTGGTTTATTTAGATGTAGGTGATAAGACTGAACCATAGACTAGAGAGACTAGTCTATCTATATTTATATGAAAACAAAACAAAAAGAACAGCAGTAGTAAGATGCCGGCTTTAGTAAATAAAAAATAATATTTTTAGTATATTTAACCATAGGATGAATATTTCACAGTTGTAATTGTCATTAATAATTACCAAATAATCCTATTAATTTTTTTTTGTTTTTTTTTATTTTTAGATGACTAGCGATAAAGGCCATGACGTTCCCGTATATATGTATGTAAGTCCATAATGAAAGGGGATTTTAATAATTTGCAAAATTACATTTATTTTCTCTTTATTTCCCTAGATACGGCAGCATCAGCACCGAGGATGATAACAGGCCGCTTGGTGTCCGTTCCCTCAACAATGGAGAAGCGTGAGGAGTTGACCCACAACAATAAGCCGGGCGAGTTGTACTTTTATTTACAATGATATGGTAGATGAAAAAGTATTTCTTAAGATTTTGTTTTATTCTTTTAGGTACATATTATGTGAAAACAAGGATCAAGAAAACTATTACAAATCGACTGATCCATCATGCTTATAAGCGCTAGTAAATTTGGTTTACTTTTCCTAACACAGACCAACCTATATTGGTGAGCGTAGTTTATAATAAAGGTTAAGTTATCGTAGATAAGCATGCATCAATAACTTAAAATTAGTTAAAGTAAATATCACAGAGCGTAAACTTACTTTAGTATCACAGGTTACTGTATTCTTAAACTAAAGTGTAAATATCACAGATTAAACTAAATTAGTATGTATTTATTGCCAAGTAATACTCTGAATACCACCGAGGTTAACAATTAGAGATTAATAAATAATTAGACCTTAGTAGATATCTATAGAATCAAAATTTTGTTTGATTATATAGGTAGATTATTAGGTACTTTACCAAGAAAACATCAGGGATTCAGAGGGATTCTAAGATTTTCAGGTACTACGGGCGGTAATACACTTAAATGATAAAAAAAACTTTACGATCGACTAGATACAAAGTGAAATGCAGACACCAGTTAAATTAATGAACTTTCAGAACATGCAACCGGGACAGATAGACCTGATGAAAATTAATCGTGTGATTTTATACCTCACGATTTAAGAAACGAGTTATAAAGTGATTTCTAGGATACAATCCCCATTGGAATTATTATTACAGAGTTCTACTACTTCCGCTGTTATTTAATCAATGTTGATTTTATAATTTTACCTGCACTCTGGCAGATTTCAGGTTATCAGAGTTATTCGAGCTGCCGTCTGATTCGTGATTCCAAGTTGTCGCATAAAGACAATCAACCCAAAACCAAAGGATAGTTTTTTTTCACTCCTTGCGATCCTTAGCATGGAATACCCCAATAGTTTTCCCTGCTAAGTTCTCAAGCTCATACATTTGGTTACCCACTTGTTTCGATATTCGGCATTTGATGTACTTGGGTGATAGTTGGGCGGATAAATATTTCGAGGAGTCACTAAGGATTACATTTTCTTTATAGACTTCCTGCTGGGTAGAAATCTAACTAGTGCGCTTATTATAAATTTTTGATGCATTTTGATTAGCTTTCAAAATATTCTCGTGTATTTGGTTTCTTATGCAGTGCAGTCGATCCCGTCGAGGAATTGTCAACAACTCGTTATCATCTATCGTGTTCAGCTTCCGTGCCAGTTCATAAGCACTATCGTGTGTCACCATATTAGTCCCAAACAAGGCATAATACGGCGAAAGGTCCGTACAACTATGAACTGAGCTTCTTAATGTACACGCGATGTCGCTTAAGTGCACATCCCATTCGCGTTGGTCTGTTTTGATGTACGAACGGACAGCTGCTAACAACGTGCGGTTAGCCCTCTCCGACGCATTCGACTGCGGTGCATAACTGTAAAAAGTCCACATATAATTTTTCAAACGGACGATTAGAACAATACGATGTGACTATAGGCGGACGGGAGACTTTATTGGACGCTTTACTCTGTTTACACACCAAACAATTAGACACAAATTGACGAATTTGAACAGTAATATTAGGCCAGTGGAAATGCTGACGAATTCTATATTGGGCTTTGGCCATGCCCCCGTGGGCAACGGTAGTAGGATTATGCGCATTTCGTATGATTTCTTCAGTAAGACCAGACGGCATCCACAGAAGACATGCATGTTCAATCATCATGTCATCACTTCATGTCGAAACGCACGCTTGTACACGAACCCATCATCTACTTTTAGGTCGGGGATCTCGTCAGAATGGGAGTTTATGATCTATAAGATTGGAATTCAGGTGACTCCAAGTCAACTAAAGGGGCAACTTCTCCTATAGCCAGAAAATCAGCATATACCCGAGAAAGAGTGTCCGGAACTACGTTTTGAGTGCCTTTTCGATGCTGTGTGTCAAATGCATAGGACTGCAAGGACAAACTCCAACTGTGTAGTCCATGCTTCCGACATACGGTCTGAATTTCTTCATCGCCATCACCGCAGCCATGCACTCCTTCTCGGTCAGACTATAGTTCCTCTGGCTCTTGTTAAACTTCTGTGAGAAGTAAGCTGTAGGAACCTCACTGTCTTCCTCGTCCCTTGGGAACAGTACCGCACCAATTCCCGCATCCGAAGCATCGCATTTGAGGTATAATTTTCCTTAGAAATCTGGATGTGACAACACTGGGGCGGTAGTTAGGGCAGCTTTTAGATTCTCAAATGCTGTCAGTGCCTCTTCCGTCATTTGGAATTTAGCGTTCTTTTCCTTTAACAGGTCCGTCAAGGGTGTAGTCATGCTTGAGAAATCTCTGATAAACTTTCGATACCATCCTGCCAGACTAAGTAGCCTCCGAACCTGACGAGGGGTTTTTGGGGACCGGTAAATCCACAATGGCCTCCACCATCACCGAGTCGGTCTTGAGTTTCCCACCACCAACAATGAACCCCAAATACTTCACTTCTTTGAAGCAGAACCTGGATTTGTTCATTTTGATGGTGAGATTGGCTTTGCGAAGACATTCAGCTATTTCATCTACCAGGGCGAAATGAGTTTCAAAATCGGGGGTTATGATAAGCAGATCATCCAGGTACACGAAGACACGGTCTCTAAGTCGTGCAGGGATTACCTTGTCCATTAACTGACATAACGCTTGGGCGGCGTTACACAATCTGAAAGGCATGACGATAAATTTGTACAAGGGTCTCCCCGGTACCGCAAAGGCAGTCTTTTCCCTACTCTGTATCTCCAACGCTATCCGCCAGAATGTCTCTTTAAGGTCTGTGCTACTCATGAAGTAAGTATTCGGCAGCGGATTTGCATTTTTCTTCGTCAGTGAGTTCACCTTGCGAAAATCCAGGCAAAGACGATTTTTACCTGGTTTCCGCAAGAGAACCACTGGTGAGCACCACGGGCTCTCGCTTTCCTCTATAACGCCAAGGCAAAACATCCGGTCCAGTTCCTCATATAATATTGCTTGTACCGCTGGGGAAACAGGGTAGTGACGCTGTTTCACAGGGGCCGCGGCTCCGGTATCCATGATATTAGCAATGCCCTTACTGTGATAAACTCTAAAAATGACTTTAATTTTATGAATGTGAAAATGCTGAAAGATGCTTTAGAAATTGTTGGTCCTGTCCTTATCCGTATTGTAAATACTTCATTCATCTCTGGTGTTTTTTCCGAAACTTGGAAAGAATCTCTTATTCTCCCAAAAAAAAGTCTCCAATTCAATTAAATGCAGTGATTATCGTCCCATAAATATGCTCCCTTTATATGAAAAAGTTGTAGAAAAAATTGTATCGAAGCAACTTCAACAACATCTCAACAATAATAACATAATAAGCATACACCAATCTGGCTTTCGCTCGAATCATTCGTGTGAAACTTGTATAAATTTTGTGGTTAGTGACTGGAAAAGTGAAATTAACAGTAAAAATTGTGTTATAGCCGTTTTCTTAGACCTTAAACGAGCCTTTGAAACAGTAAATCATGTTATTTTGTTAAATAAACTGGAAAAGTGTGGTGTAAAAAATACAGAACTAAAGTGGTTCAAAACGTTTTTGTACAACAGAACCCAGAAAACAACAGTTAACAACAATGTGTCCAACCCGACAACAGTAAATGTAGGAGTTCCACAATGAACGTTCTTGGGGGTCCTTCTATTTATCCTTTATATAAACGATATGGAAAGAGTAATACAATTCTCTAAGCTTGTGCTATTTCCAGATGATGGTCTACTTTATAACGGGTGATTTTTTTGCTACTTGGTTTTTGACGTTTATATTTTTGACAGATCACACATGACAAATTCCACGAGCATTTGACATTTCGATTCAGTATTGTGTGCCATTTCATCATGAATAGACTTACGCCTGAACAACGTTTGCAAATTATTGAAATTTACTATCAAAATTCGTGCTCTGTGAAAAATGTGTTTCGCAAGCTACGTCCGTTTTTTTCCCGCTTATTTTTGGCTAAATGGATACGTGAATAAGCAGAATTGCCGTATTTGGAGTGAAGAGCAGCCAGAGGCAATTCAGCAGCTACCAATGCATCCCGAAAAATGCACTGTTTGGTGCGGTTTATGGGCAGGCGGCATCATTGAGCCGTACTTCTTCAAGGACGATGAAGGCCGCAGGGTTACGGTCAATGGAGAAAGGTACCGTTCGGTGATAACAGATTTTTTTTGCCGAAAATGCAAGAATTGAACTCGGTCGACTTGTGGTTCCAACAGGACGGTGCCACATGCCACACTGCACGCGAAACCATGCATCAATTGAGAGGCGAATTTGGTGAGCAGTTGATCTCACGTTTTGGCGCAGTCAATTGGCCACCAAGATCATGTGATTTGACCCCGTTAGACTATTTTTTGTGGGGCTATGTTAAGTCTATTGTCTATGGGGACAAGCCAAACACGATTGCTGCCTTGGAAGCCAACATTGAACGCGTCATTGGTGAGATTCCGGCCGAAATGTGTGAAAAAGTTTGCGAAAATTGGACCTTCAGAATGGACCACATGAAGCGTAGCCGCGGGCAACATTTAAGTGAAATTATTTTTAAAAAGTAAATGGCAGAAATTGATTTATCGATCCAAATAAAAATTTCATTCACTTTTTACAAGTTTCTGTTTTTTTGAATTTTCAAAAACCAAGCTCTTAAAAAATCACCGTTTATAACTGGAAAAGACCTTAACACACTAAAATACAAAATACAACAAGATTTAAGTGCAATATATACGTGGTTAAATATGAATAGGCTGGTCCTAAATACTAACAAAACTAAATTTATAATACTCAATAATCATTCCCCACAACAACAAGCAAATATATTAATAAATAATACACAAATAGAACAAATAGCGTCAATTAAATACCTCGGTGTTGTGTTAGATAGCAAGCTATCATTTAATGAACATGTAGATCTCATCTGCAAAAAAGCTTCAAAAAAACTAGGTGTTCTTAGAAGAACAGGCAAAAACATATAAAAATGTTCCAATAAAAGTGTATAATGTGACTGTAAAACCCCATTTTGAATACTGTGCAAGTCTTCTTTATTTGTTTAACAATACTCAAAAAGCAAGACTTCAAAAACTCCAAAAAAATGCGTGCAATATTAAATTATGATCGATATACCTCAATATCTTCTATGCTTCAATCACTAAATTGGTTGAATATAAATCAAAGACTATATATGATAGTAATATTTGTCTTTAAAATTAAACAAAATAGGTGCGTTTTTTTGCAATCCCCGGGACTACTGGTTGAAAAAAACGACCAAGGCGCTTAGTGAAAACCTTGGTAGCACTGTTTATTTACAAGATGACATTTGTAAAACAGCTGGCAAGAAAAAATAAACATCACCGATTGCCGTCATCCTTCTAAATAAAAAAGTTAGAAAAGCCAGAAATATTCTTGCTCTGAATTGTTTTTTAATAAAAAAAAATGTGCAATGGAAGTTATTTTTGTTTTGTAAATCTAAAATAAATCAAGACATTAATCGATATGTAAATGCTGAAAAGGAATGCGTATCAAATGGACGACGACATTGAAAGAGACCGATTCGAAAATTATACATTTGTTTTATAAATAAATACAAAAACTACGTTAATGCATTTACAGAAATTTCCCAAAGTGTTATCATCCCATTCAAAGAATGCCAAGAAGAAATCATTTCTATGCTTACGAAAAAAATGGACCCAATGATGCGTTACTTAGATGCAGACATTAGTAAGTTTCCATGCATCTTTTCCTCTGTTAACAGCTTTTAAAAAAGACCTAGCAACGAGACGAATCAATTTCCCATAAAATTTGCAGCAATGAAATAGATGTAGAAACAACCGTTTAAGACACAGGGAAGTTATACAAGGAAGAACTAATTCAATTCCTGATAGAATTGGACCCTCGGATGAAGAAATCTTTGCCCAAAGCTGTGTGGGGCGTCCAGGTCAAGAAAACTTGTATAAACTGTTATAAATTGGCATGTCTTGAGTCACTCCCTTCTAAATTTTTTACCAAGATATGACAGTTCAATGGTTTATGAGAAGAACTGAACTTATGTTCAAGGGCGCCAACGGATTTATGATTGAATCAGCTTCTTGGGTGGAGCAGAATTAAGGTACGTTTTTTGCATCTTGCTAACAATTTATAGAACATTTTTTTTATTTTTTTCAGTACACTCCAATTATTGTTATCGCATGATATTTCGGAAGAACTATTAACAAAACTTGCAGGAATGGTGTACCGAGTAACTAATCCGAAAATTTTTGTCGATGCAAAGAAATTATTTTTCTGTAAACAGAAGTGAGTTTTCAGAGTTAACTTATATATTCTCAACAGCAATTATACATAAATTGTTAAATTAAAACATAATTTGTTAAACTAAAACACTTGATGAACATTTAAATCTC